>QODF01000085.1:42550-353092 GCA_024372805.1 Oostethus manadensis | reverse complement strand
GAAAAGCATTCGGAAAGCACAGACCTCCGCCAAGCACCATAGTACCCCATATTTTAATTCACAAAAAAATAATAATGCTACATTTTTATGAATCAGTCTATCATATTTTGTAGAACCTGAAACTTGTTCTGTATTTTTTTCCCAAGTGCTCTGACTATTTTTTGTGTTATATGCATAAATGACGGAAATGGTATGCGCATGGCGTAAGTAACAACTTGTATTGTAAGTGAACAAGCCAAATGGCCGACTCGGCAGCAATGAAAGGAGGCCCTTGGACAAGGGATATCTGACAGCTGGAGATTTTAACAGCTCCTGATAAGCACCACAGAAAAAAGAGCTGAGAGCAAACTAGAGAGCAGGAAGCACCAGAAGAGTGACTGACAAGGACAATCAGAGATGCGCAGAGATAGGAAATACTCCATAAGATTTACTAGAGTGCTGTTTTCACTCCTCCGAGCTTTAGTGAGAGCTTAGCATTGAGCTTGTATATTTGACGTTTGTCTGACATTTCCCCTCAGAGCTTCGCGTTTTTCATACGGCTCGTCGGTCACAGCCTCTCTACGCATTGCTGCCTATCCTGTGACAAAACCCCCACCACTGATCTGCACATCCTCGGCGTCATTCCCACTCAGGTCCACTAATAAAGTGACTTATTATGTACGCCACAATTCAGCACAATCAGGCCCGCTATTAAACAGCACCCTGTTGCAAAATAGTGGACAAACATGTGGGAGCTGAAAAAGGCCCAGAGGTTGAAGTGCTGTGCTAGGCTACAAAACCCTCCTCCTTGCATTATGGAGTATAATTAAAGAGGAGACAGGGCCTCTATTGACTAGGAAAACTACTCCATGCCCTTGAAGGAACATCTGTACAGAAGGGAAAATAAGACAATTATGTCAGCGTCTAGGGAGGAGACGAGCAGGAGGAAGAAAAGGGGGATTTATTAGTCTTTAAAGCAACAGGAAGGAATCTTTGACTGTTTTAGGGTGCCCTACAATTGTGAAATGGAATTGACTTTGAAACTAGAGAATTATTACAACAAAGTAACGTGAATGCATTACTTGGCTACAACCAATAAAGGTACTGTTTATTTGGTTGCAGCTTGTTTGCTGTATAAAGAAGGCCCATATGATGGCTTCCCACATTGGCCATGGGAAGTTGAGCTGCAAACACAAAGACGTCCACTATGGCATCAATATTGTGCTAAACATAAAAGATAAAGACAACGGTGGCATGATCAGACATGATCAGAAACTAAATAAGGTAAGCTAATAAATATAAGTGATAACAAAACATTATCACATTTACAATATGTACTTTTAGGTGCTCCAAGATGTCAGTCATCAGTCATACAACATCATCTCTTGAATTATTTCAAGACAAATTTTACTGCATGGTAAACATTGTAAAAAGTTTTAAAAGATTAGCGTGACACAAGACAAATATTCCATTTAAAAGGTTATCCATGTCCCCATGAGCTTATTACAACCAGTGTACCAATCTTAATTACTCTTATTTTAAAGATGGATATCCCACAAATTGTTTTGAAACAAATTTAGAAGGAATATCACAGTCCATCAATGTCAAGCCTCAGTCCGTCCTATTATTAATTCTTTTTTTTTTTCATCTCTACTTTCTGAAGCCTTTATCTACAACCTGCAGACTTCAAGGCTCCCGTCTAGATGAATGCATTTACCTTGACCTCGGCCTGGGCGTCTGAGACTGCTTCCAAACATGACCTCGTGTGTGGGGAACAACACAGACTCTCAAAGTTTTACACACACCCGCTAAGGGACGACAAGGTTGTGTGAAATCGACACCACCAATGACTTTGCATTATTCTAAAAAAGGAAACCTTTTTAGACCTTGAGAACATATATTTTCAAACCATAGTCATTATTTTTATTCCAATGCTGATGTTTTATAGATCAAAACAATCAATAAGAGCACATAGGCCAGCCAGTACGAACACAAATCAACCCAAAGCACAACGATAAAGTCAGTAAAGAAGCACCGACGGGTGTCACTAGGGAAAGGATGCAAGCTTGATCGCCACTGTTTGTTCTGAGAGATGGGTGGAGAGAAGAGGGAGGTGCTTAAGGCTCCCAAATGACCATGGAAGAAGTAAGCAGTAAACAGCTCTGCATTAGAAATGGGTGAAGGTTTCCTGACACAGTTTAAGAGTCCTGCTAGACTACTGTACATAAGATAAGATAGTCAGACTTAACATGAAAAAAGGTCTGACTGGAAATGCCTTTGGGATGAATCCAAATTGACAACTATTGTTTAGGTTTAAATTCTTTTTAAAACAGACTGAAGGACCCCGGACAAAAACCCATCAGAGACCCCTTTGTAGTGTAACAATAAAAGTGCGTGACCCTCCCTTTACGCTTGAATAATCATTCCTGACCCCGACCTTGGAAAATGTTGGTAACAGTGCATGGGTGGCCAAGGGAAAGGAATATGAAAAACATAAATACTTGAAATTGGAGTCAAAAAACAATAGATTACAATCAAAAATTTCATCCAAGTCTAAATTAACGTCTGGTGAACTAAAGGTGAGCAAAATAGCCGGAACATTAGACCAGGCATTTATTCTTCTGTGAAGTGGGATATTACTTGCTTTCAATAGTGAATAGGATCTCACAGTCATATACTGTAGTTAGAAAACAACAGAAAAGAAGTTATGATATTAACTTTAAGATAATGGTCAAAAAGCATAATCTTACATTTAGGGTTGTCTTATATTTGGGTCAATACAGTAGTTTAAACTTGTAAATAAAGATTCAGACTTCAGAGGTAAAGGTCACATGACCTTCATGTAAACTGTTTTTCACACTACCGGAACGCTGGACTTGAGTTAAACAGGGATGACATTCCCCCAGATGATTTGGCAATACACCCACTTTCATAAATCCCCCGCAAAAAGTCCCTAAGGCAAATATTTAACTGACATGGTCCAGACAGGTAGACTAGCTGTTCTCTTGGCAGAGCCAGTTTCAACCTCAAGCAAGTAGGCCTCTCAACTAATACCCGCTGCTCTATACTGCAGCACCATAAATAGCCAAAAAAATAGCCCTAAAAATGAGACAAGCCTATATAATGAACAGAGCAGAGATGTTTGCGTTGGCAAGGTGAGGACAATCCTGCAGATCTGCAAATGGAAATTAAGCTAAAAGACGGAATGGCTTCAGAGAATTTGTCAAACTGTAAGAATGAAAAGTGCCAACATGGAAGAAATAACACTAGAAAACTGACAGAAAAACTGAGCTTACCTTTCTGACATCGGTTGGAAGTCCAACAGCGGTACTCCTGTTTGTTATTGAAGGTGGTCTGCTGACAAAGTGGATTATCCTCCATGATGCCAGGACAAACATTGTCACACTCCTTGGCCTTCTTATTTCCACTCACAATATTGTTAAACTCAGCATCCATAATAAGAGACCAGTCCACAGAGTCCAAGTAGCAGAGCTCAGGGTTCTTCTCGATCCGGATGGCACCACGGGTGATGTTCCTCAGGTTATACAAGCCAATATCCTTCAGACTGGTCATCTCGTAGACCACCAGGGCGTAGTTGTAAAAGAGATTTCGCCCACGGATGACGCTGAGGTTGGGGAAGAGCGTACTCAGGCTGTCCAAGCCGGGAACACGGAACAGCAGCAAGTAGTCGGTAATGACCGTCAGCTTGGGGAAGCTGAGGGAACGGAACACCTCCTGGTTCTTGGTCTTGCTGTTGTTGGTCTTGATAAGGAGGATCTGCAGGTAGCCCTCCACGACAGTGCAGTTCTCTAGAAGCTTGAACTCGCTGATGTCGTTTCGGATATCAATACTGGGACCGCAGACTGGAAAAAAAACAGAGGGACATGTGGTCAAATGGTCAATAACTTGGCCAATTAGTTGCTCTTGTTTTTTAACCGATCATAATAACATTTTACATACATATTGTTGTTACCCCCTGAAATGTGTGCACCTAATGTCATGGTGATTTGCCCAAACACGCTAAAGTTACAGTGGCTGTTTTGTGAGCTGTGTAAGAAATTTGAAGTCAGTTCAACTTCAATGGCTCAAACTTTGGCATTTAATAACAGTGCCACCATGTGAAGTATTTTTGAGGAAAAAATAACACAGGCAACACAATGGTAGTGCATGTTCTTCCAAATTTTCAACCTTTCGTGTGCAGGAGAAGAAAAGTTACCAGACACAAATACATTCAGTAAAGTTTTGTAAAAAAATGATGGGTAGTTAACACATCTACGCACTCAGTATATTGTACTGACTACTTCCCACTTGAGGGTAGTCACTTGGCACCACAGTGGCCTGGACGTCCTCTCACACACTCACAAAGATGTTGACAGTAAAGACTAAATTTATTGTTGATGACAAGCTAGGCTCCTTTTCATTGCCCCTATCAATTACCACAGATGCCTCATAATGTGATTTTCTTTTAATGGTTTATTATTGTTCAGGTTATTTGGAAGAACTCAAACACCTTCATCGACGCAACCTGTGATGTTGCCGTGGTGTTACAACATGACTTAAGAATGTGAACCTGGATGTTAACATGCAACAAATAAGTAAATTAACAGAAAATGCCACCACAGCCAACTGAGGGTGTTGACTGTTTTGCAAAGTGTTGAAGGTTGGGGCTTCAACAAGCAGCGCAGGAAATGCCTTGACACATGAGCTCCTTGCTTAAACCTGTTATGTTCTTACAGAGGCTTAACACAGCGGAGCAGCCACTGTCATAGTGTGTCTAAAGAGGCAAATGGCCATGTTTTCCAACTGGAGTTTATGATCAGTCAAAACACAGACTCAACATGGCTTGGAGGCAACTTCACATCCGCTCTGTTGGATCATTTGAAAAAATAGCAGTTAAAATAGCAGCTGAGTTTATCTAACCATCTATCTCACTGGTTCCATTAGGAATTATGACATTTATAAATGAATAAAATACATGCTGCAATCAAACACAAAACCCCCAAGCTGGAGTCTTTTTTTTTATTGAAAATGTTTTTGCAGGCAGTGTGCACAGAAGGAAGGAGCAGGAGGAGGAGTGGAGCCACTGGCATACAAAGGCTAATTTGTTTGTTAGTAGAGAAACTCTCAGCCTCCACTTCCTAATGAGGCCATTATCAAAATCAGGGGGCAGAGAATGGAGAGGCTGGGGGGTTGCACGTTAAAATTTTCAGCTACAAACTAAAATCCTAAAAGTCAATGAAAAGCGGAGAAACAAAGTAAAAGCCACCTTATTAGTTAACCACCAGGAATGCCAATCATTTCCTTAAAAAACAGGGACTGAGGAGAGATCTCTCCCAAAACTTAGACTTGCAGGCTGCTTGTGAAGGCTGCCGGTGAGTCAGTGCACTGCGAGGCCAACAATGCCGGACCGGCGTCTCGATAGCAAAGCTTTCATTCATCATTAGGTAAACAGGAAGAGGTGAAATTGAAGGCAGGCCAAAACGAGCCCCGTGTGCTTCTCTTTGCTCTTCACACTGCTCAGTAAACACGCCTATCTGACTAGCGGAATGGATGGTGTCAGCTCATGTTTATGATTGATAAACCTTGGCCCTGTGCGCTCCAGTGTCTGTCTCCCCCAAAAAACACACAAACTCTAAAACATGACCGCATTTTGTGACCCAAAACGAGCTTAATGGGCGCCTAATCTGATTTTAATTTGGTAAACAGAGGCAATTTTTAAACTAAATTAGTATCCCTTTCAGCTGACGGTAACACATGCGTCAAATATAGACTTACAGAAACCGAATGTCGCACTGTTTATCATCATGCCCCTGACAGAGCATTATGTGAAAACACATAATTGCATCCTTTACCAGGCATGCAGCTGTAAACTCCAGCAAGATCAGGAGGGACATTCTTCTGTGTGAGAGTGTTGTTGAGTTCAAGTACATTTACAAGTTTCATACTTGGCTGTCAAAATGTTATAAAGGCTGCAGCAATATTTATTATTGTCTTTATTTTCATGCATGTGTAACAAGTAGATTCTTTTTTTATAATTAATTGAATTAATTTACCAAAATGACACTCCATATAGAGAGGAGAAGAATATTTGGGCCACACTGAAAATTAAATAATTAGGATAAAAATGTTGTAAAGTTAAAAGAAAAAAGTGGTAATATTTTTTGGCTGAAAAGTTAATAAAAAAATTTTTTTTTTTTTAAAATGTTTTTTTTTTTTTTTTAAAAAAACAATGCTGCATTATGATGACATAAAATTTGTAAAATTACAAATTCATTTTTGTAACTTATTGTAAAAGTTGTTATATTGTAAGAAAAAAGTCTCAATATCATAATGTTTTGAGAATAAAATGTGGTAATGTTATTACATGTAGTAATCTCACATGAATCTCACATGAATAATAAATGTAATTTTCAGTGGCGTTCAGTCAGGGTGAGCTAGGCCTTCTCGGCTGGCCTGAGCACTATGAGAAGCACTGACCTACATTTACAACTTAAATTCTAGTATTTGTTCCATAAAATTGTATTAATTCATTCCCACAGTTGCCTGATGAGTTACGTGTGTTTGCAACATGGTGTATGTAAGCCGTCCAGAGGATGCTGCAGTGCACTATGGAAAACAGAGCCCAACCACAGTGAGTATTGTTTATACTACTATTTCCTCTTTTACTCTTTTACAATCATAATAATAACACTAAATAACAAGCACAACTTACTGTAGCACAGCAAATTAGTTCCAGCAAAGACCACATAGTGAAAAATGAAAAGATGCAAGGGCATCCCATTTTTGCCGGGGGTTTTTCAACAAATTTCTTCTTCCTTCTTAAATAATCTTTCTAAATCTTCAAATATTTTAAATATTATATTATTATATCATATTATTACATCATATTATACAGTAGAGTCATCCAAAAAATACAGAAATTATGATTTATATTTTTAATCTCACACACACAGAGACAATGTTTTAACTATACTTCCTGTGGTATATATATATATATATATATATATATATACATACATACATACACACACACACACACAATAACAAACTGAACCACACAGGGACCCAGCAACTGATAATATTTCTATAAAAATGCATTTACCAAAATTAGGTCACAATTTTATTATAAAAAATATTTAGATATTACTGCACAGAATGTATTAAATATTCCCACCTATGATGGCACAGCTTGCCATCGTAGGTGGCAATATGGACTGATCAATGCAGGTGTCCAGAATACAAAATTAGGGTTTCTTGTTGGGTACAGGGACCCAACATCTGACATTATTACTTTAATATTTAGTAAAACTAACCTACTCCTAAAAAATTGATAAGATGAGGGAATATTGTATTAAATTACATGTTCATAATAGTGTATATGTTTGCCTTAACAGACAGACCAATACGGATGGACCTATACAACGCAACACAACATTTGATATTACTATTTAAGTAGTACTAATAGGGGCAATGGGCAGATGCTTTGCTGTGCTACGCATCTGTACAGGAAATTAACAACCCCTCCCTCCATGAGTTTCCTGCTGTCTTGCAGGTCAGCCTTGGTGGGTAAAAGGCTATGGGAGTAAACCCAGAAAGAAAATCCTGTATGGAGACCTGTAGGCAGTTGGATGAGCTTTGCGATGCCTTCTGGCACCTCCTGCAGCTGTGTTGATACCGGCTGTATTGGCTTGCCTTTCTGTCGGACTCTACCAGCAATGCCGAGAGGAGGTCCCGACACTGAACACTCCAGGATCTCCACACCACTTGCCCAGGCTTTCACCTGGAGAGGCCACTCCAGCTTCGCTGTCTCAGCGTAGACTCGCTTGTTTGGCGTAGAGCCAGGCGCTAGGAGTTGCTATCGACAGTGTGAGGAGTCCTCTGACTCCAATGCGAAGATACCGGTTGCCTAAACCCGGGCACAAGATACTATCCCGCCACAACTTGCTTGCTTCATGGGGTGCGTGAAGCTTTGAAAAAAACTGACAGGCTTGTTGTAAAATGGAGCACCAGGAAAACACCACCAAAAAAATCACCAGCCCTGAGGCTGGGAACCTGGAACGTCAGAACAATATGCCCTGGCCCCCCTCTGACGACCTCCAGCGAGGTGACGACACCAGGAAAACCGCCATCATCGACCGTGAGCTGGCCAAGCGGAAAATCGACATTGCCGTCCTCCAGGAGACAAACCTCGCTTCCAGTGGCAACAAGGTAGTCTTAGTTCTTCTGGTAAGGCTTGGAGTCAGACGAGCTACGACTCTACAGGGTTGGCTTCGCAGTCCGCAACTCCCTCCTGTCATCAGTCGAACCTCCTTTTTTAGGGAACCGAGAGCATCCTCTCACTCTGCCTCACTACCTCTTTGGGACCTACTCACATCTTTAGCGTCTTTGCCCCTACACTTAACTCTATAGCCTAAAGATGTTTTCTATGAAGAGATCGAGGGAAGGATCAGAGAGATTCCAGCAAAGGAAAATCTGTTTCTGCTCAAAGATTTTAACGCCTGGGTAGGCGCGGACCACCCCTCACGGCCACGTTGCATAGGACATTTTGGTGTCTGCAAGATCAATGACAACGGACAGCAGCTACTTGAGCTTCGCTCCTTCCATGACTTTGCCATCACCAACACTTTTTTTCCCACCGAAGTCCACCACAGAGTGCCTTGGCGACATCCCAAGTCAAAGCACTGGACATCGCCAACTGGACCTTATCATCACCAGGAGACCCATGCTGAACCATCTGCTCTGCACACGCAGTTACCATAGTTCTGATTGCAACACTGACCATTCTCTGGTTGGCAGCATGGTGCGTCTCCGCCCCAGATGGATCCACCACTCCAAGCAGAAGGGCCTTAGACTGGTGCATTGACACTGCCAGAACTTCGAAGCCTGAGCTGCGCGAACACTTTGTTGAGCTCATTAACAAGGCCCGGGAATACTACCCCACAAACTGTGCCCCAGCTCGGTGGGAATTCATTCGCGTTGTCATATACCAGACCGCCTCAGACACCTTTGGGAAGAGAGCCAGGAAGAATGAGGACTGGTTCGAGGATGGATTTAACGACATGGAGCCTGCCAACGCCGGCAAGGGTGCTGCACTTCTTGAGTACAGAAGGAAGCCCAGCCAGAAAACACTGGCTGCCTACAGAGAGGCCCGCAACAACATCAAGAGGGTCTCCCGCAGATGTGTCGTTCTACACGTTCCACATTCGAAAACTCAGACTACTCATAGGCATCACCTGGGAGAATCACGTCTCCAACACAAGCGTCTTGGCCCAGGCAGGCATGTCAAACATGGTCGCCATCTTTTCCCAGAGGCACCTGCACTGGCTCGGGCATGTATCCAGGACGAACAATGGGCGCATTCAAAAGGACATTCTCTATGGTGAGCACACCAGGGCAACACGGCCAACTGGACGACCCGCCCTGTGCTACAAGGATGTCTATAAGAGGGATCTGAAGTCGTGCAGCATCAATCCAGCACTTCTTAAATCAGAGACCTCCGACCGCACTAGCTGGCGTGCAAATGTCAAAATCGAGGTCAAGCTGGCCGAGGAGAACAGAAAGGTCCAGCGTAAGGAAAGAATGAACCGCAAACAGCAGAAAACATAGTCCCAACCCGCTGAGCACACCTGCAGCAAGTGCGGTTAGAGTTGCGGCACTCGTATTGGCTTATTCAGCCACAATCGGCACTGCAGCGCCACATCTAAGTAAATACTCAGGTGCAGACTTCATTGTCTCTAGTGACAGAAGGATGCCAGATAATTCCAACAGTCAGTTATTTTCATTTCGCAATATGTTTCCTTACTGGAGTGCTTCCAGTCGTGTATGTATATGTTCGATTTTTTGACCAATTTTTGCGCTTCTATGTGTTGCCATGTTAATCTAATCCGCCCAGTGCCTTCAGACTCAGGAGTGCTGGTCCACGTCACATACACACACTATTAGCAATGGGGCTGGGGTTTTTTAGCCAATCAGGCTTGCCCAGCAAGCCGGACCACAGTAACAGCAGCACTTTTCGGTCCTCTGATTGGTTGATCAGAGCTGTTCAACTGTTGAACAAGCCAAATTACACCCGCAATGGCTGACTGAGGAAGAGGAGAAGTAGACATCTCTGGTGAGTACATATATTTTATTTAAAAGGTTTAATATTCTGGTCGTGTTATTGGATAAACATTGACTCTCAACTGCTCCAGGTAATGTATTATGTAGATGTTAGCATTAAGCCTTTGGCTGAGCGCCATTGCAGCCACTGATCTACCGCCAATCAATGATGGAAATTAGTCACTAACTCAAAGCTACAAGCAGTATTGTAGGTCGGGATTATTTGTGCCGATGTATTTGGAAATAATAATAATAATTATATTTTGATATACTTATATTTATATTTGTAGTGATACAGTATTGAGGTGTTCCCTTACGTTGTATTTGTCTGCATGGTACAATGGACATAACACTGGCAACCATCGTTCGAGACTCTGGCATGGCACTTTTGATCTTTAATCTATTTTTTTTTTATTTTATTTTATTTTACTTAAGGCCCAGGTACCAAATGCACCGCCCGCGACTACAGAAAAAATTGTGAGAAAAAAATTGGTATGTTACAAGTGCATAATGTTTTGAGAATAAAATATCACTTCACAGTAGTTCAAGAATAAAAAGGTAATATTTTGAGGAAAAAAATGCTCCAATGTCATGCGAAATAGTGGTAATCAAGAGTAACTTTGTAATTAGGGGTGTTGTGAGATTATAACATGACAAATTTGAAAAGGATTTCTGGTTCCAAAAAAACTGTCTTGTCAATCAATTAATCACATAATAAATGAAAATTAACTCAATAATTTTGCCAGCCTCCATGATTTGTTATGTGCATGTGTGTCGGCTTCCTCTTCTTCTCCTCTTGCCTCCAAAATGGCAGGGAGAAAGTTCACTCTCTGCATTGGTTTAGCAACAATACCCTTCATAAAGCAACAGCGTTCCATTGAACAACGTCAAACAGAGTGAGACCTTTTGTCAGTCATACAGTGGCTTTGTCTCTGTGGGGGGAGGTGGGGTGGCAGCATACACACACCACATAGGAGTGGAGCTTTGTGAGAAGCAATGCAAATAAACGTAGTAGAAGTTAGCAGGGAAAAAGATACTTGCAACCCCCGTGTGTTAATATATTAATAATGAGCAAGGGGAGCCCGTCAAGGTGAATTTATTCGAAAGTGGTAACAACATAACAAGACAACAAAACAAACGTGCATAACATATCCACCTGACCCAGAATTCCTATCTGGGGAAAAAAAACTTCACATCAAAATGTTGAGCCTTCAGTCAACACTCACAGAAACGTTTGGTCGGCAAAGTAAATACAAAAAGAACAGCTGGGTGTCTCGTGAAACCCCTAGTTGTGATGTAACAACATAAGGTTGTATGTTGGAATGTTATGTTAGGATGAAAAGTATCACTCAAAAATATCTGTCCGAATGTTTTTGTGGGGTCTTTTGTGACCTCTTAGTTGAGTTGTCGCTGTACTCTTGGGCTAATTTTGGTTTGCTCCTGGGAAGGTTTGCCACAGGTTTGCTGGAATCCCAAAGCTTGGAAATTATTTTATAACCTTTTCCAGACTGATAAGTCTCGATTAATCTCAGTTAAGTTATGTTTTATCAGTGAACATATGAATAATGAATAACTTATAACTCATAGTGGAGCTATCGCATTAGTTACATGACTGAATTAGTTTGTTGATGAGTCTCGTGCTTGTGCATCTACATACTGCATAGTATGAATGTGCCCTAGAGAGCACATTCATAAAGGCTTTGGTCATGTCATACTTTGTTGACGTCAGCTTGTTACAAAAGCAGAATGCTGCGGCCATAGTCGTCATAATAGCCTAAAACCCGCTCATGGGGATTAGCACATATCATTACTGTCACGCACTTAGCACTACGTCATTATGTGATCCTTAACATGTAACAGAAAAAGAAAAGGAAAGATTTGGTCGTAGCTGGGGGGAGCTGGTCATAGGGCGGTCACATCCCCTCAACACCTGCCACATCAGCTGGCTCTAATCCTCAGCATACTGGAAGTCATCTGACCACTGGTCTGGTGGGCCACTTCCCCTCAGTGGACCTCACTTCAAACAGTGGGGCTCACATAGCCCATACCAGAACCCAAAACAGTAACACGACAGGCACACTTGTCACAACAAATCTCACACACAGAAATCTGTTGGGAGCAGTGAAAAGGGCAGCATGCATGCAAGTACTTAGCTCATTAGTTTGATCATTCATACTTTGATTTTTACTTATGCTATTTCATATTTCTCAGAAGACATTCTCTTTTCTATGGAAGTAAACTATTAACATTGTATCATACTTGCGGCACCATTTTAGCAAGGATTTAAGCGAAAACAAGCAAACAACAACAACAAAGTCAAATGATGCAATTCAGTTTTGACGAGCTGTAATTTCGGTAGTGATTCATTTTCATCATAGATTTTGTAAACAATCTTTCTTCTGATGAAAAACGGAATGGCAAGTAATCAAAACAAATGCTTATTGACAAAAAAATACGACAAAATGAACTTACTGCTGTTTTAATTTCCCTGAAAGAGCAAAGTTGTATTATAAATAGGGTAGTTGTACTGATTCATAGTCAAATTTGATTATTATTTAACACATAAAAAACATCTAATGTTTTTTTATTTAATGTAAAAAAGTCCCTGAGGTGAAATTATGGTGTTATTGTTATATGCAATGAGAGCCGGTCTACTTTTTGTTATGAATTTTATTGACGACAAGCTTCACAGGTAGCCTAAATCATGGTTGGTTTCCAGTAACATTTTATATTTGATTGACTGGATTTATTGTAGTTTTAGTTCATTTTTAAATTCTTAATCAATTCAGATGATTAAAGTATGACTAACATTTATATACATTGAAGCCAAAAAGGAAGACTAAAGCTAAATTATGAACTGGTGTCAAAACTTAACTAAAATTTTGACCAATAAATACACCTTTGAACTTGAAACCCTAAAATAAAACTCTGGAAATGTGTATATTTAAAGAAGATGTGCTGAATGTACCCAGGAAAGTAAGTTTCATCAATTAAAAGCCTCTTTCACACAGCCCTGAAAGGATGGCTTGTTTCTGTGCTTTCTGTTCTGTGTGAACAGCACCGTCAAGTATCAGAGCCATAAAAAAGTGGACAGTTTGTGTAACAGCAGCTTCTACAGCCCTGTTGTGTTGAAAGCGATTGTCACTGTCCAACAACTACAGTATATTCTGGTGTTGCTGTAAAAACAATCAAATTATTTGATGTTGGGATTTTGTGCTCTTCCGTCCCCATGTACATTAGCTAAGACAATGTGTGACATGGAAAAATGAATAAATGCTGGAGCTGCAAATCGTATACACGCTTTGTCTCAGGATCTCTGTGTACTAAAGCTGGGCCTGAAACCAGGACGTAATACTGTACTGTACGTCCTGCGCACGAGTGAAGTAAAAAATTGGCCACTTGAAATAAACTGTTTAACTAAGCATTGAAAACCTCAGCTGGCAGCCGCAGGAAGAGCCACGGGAGAGTGTCAGACTGCACTGGCATAAACTAGCCTACTGACACACTTTGACATCCATGACTCGAGCATGCCACACATGCATGGCAACACACAAGAAAAACTTGGAGATAAGGAATGCAGTCATGCATTTGTTTGGGACATTGAGACAATGGAAATGATCAACGCTATAAATTACAGAAAGTGCGCAGAGGCAGTAATAATGGATTTAACATAAACCTTCGATACATAGAAAGTAGGGTGGCAGCTATTGAATATTTTAGTAATTAAGTATTTCACCATGATTTTTTTTGATTAATCAAGTAAAATATCATGTTTTTGCTTGATTAAAGAGCAATTATAAATACACAAGAGATAATAAAACATTTTCACTAAATAATGAACGACCAGTTAGTTCACTTTTTCAGATAATCAACCGTTCTTGAATTATTGCTCATGCGGTAAGAGTAGTCGTCTCCCAACCTGAAGGTTGCATGTTTGATTCTCTGTCCTCCCGTGATCATGTCAAAGTATCCTTCACCTAGTTGCTCCTGATGCTGCGTCATTAGTAGGTAAGCGCGTAAACAGTGTCTTAAAGGAGAAAAAGCGCAAGTGAAAGACCACATACCATTAATTCAAATTATGCATAGGAACAAACTGTTTTCTTGGGTCTACTACATTATGCTGATTTTGTGCATAAATGAATCCATCCTATTTACTGGGAAAAAACTATTACTTTACTAAAACATGGCCCTGTGTTGCCATAGGTGGCCGGAGTTCACGTGGAAAAGGTTCTAAAGACATAACTAAAGCTTTGGGACTTCAGCAAAAGACAGTGAGAGCCATTTTCCACGATTTGCAAAACTATGAAACAGTAGTGAACCAGGAGTGGCCCAACCAAAATTACCCCCAAGAGAGCAGCATTGACTCATCCAAGAGGTCAAAAAGGCCCCACTACAACAGAAAAAAACTGCAGGACTCACTTGCCTCAGTTAAGGTCAGTGTTCATGAAAAAAGACATTGGGGAATAAATGGCCTGCATAGCAGAGTTCCACGAAGAAAAGCACTACTTAACAAAAAGAACATTAAGGCTCATCTCAACTTTGCCAGAAAACATCTTGATGATGCCCAAGACCTTTGGGAAAATGCTGTGGTCTGGCGAGACAAAAGTTAAACTTTTTGGAAGGTGTGTGTCACATTACATCTGATGTAAAATTAATAGCGCATTTCAGGACACGAACATCATACCAACAGTAAAATGTGGTGTGGAGTGTGAAAGGAAGCTAGCGAAGGTGAAGCTAAGAGGAGGTTCCGCCAACTTTCGCCGGTGCTTAATGCGTTTCAAAATGTTTAGTTCAGGAGGGGCGGTTTAGTGCCACCTGCAGGATATTTACTTATCCACATGAATGTTCCTTCTCCTCACAACGACAGCATTTTATTCACATTATGTCCATTTTCACAAGATTCCGCATTTAACAGTAAATTACGTTTTTACTGGCCAATTTTCCTGCAGCCAAGGGCCTTATTACAGTCTGATGTTGGAATCGTTCCGTTTGAATGGCTGGAATTTGATCTTCACTTTTTTGTCCACTTACAATGGCTATGGTTTAAGTCTGAGAATTAAGTTAATTCCCAATTGAAATGTAAAGCTTAATCGTGATAAAGCAGTATCCGCAATACAAAAATAAATGCGACCAAAGCCTTTTTTTTCCAGGGGAATCCTCACTTACAGTGACAGGTTTTCCCCGCTGCACAGTATATGGGAATACCAATATAAATGAAATCTTCAAGAAGAAACACTCTTAATGCAAAAAGTAATCATCAAGCTACTTATTTGTTCATACTGTATGATGCACACAGAGCAAAGGCTCCAATGTGGTTGAGCTACAACCAGTCTGCAAAAATGAGTTGACCAAAATTCCTCCACAGCGCTGTAGGAGACTCATTGCAAGTTACGCAAACACTTGATTGCAGTTTTTGCTGCTAAGGGTGGCCCAACCAGTTATTAGGTTTAGAGGGCAATCACTTTTCACACAAGGCCATGTAGCTTTGGATTTTTTTCTCTCCTTAATAATAAAAAGTTTCATTTAAAGCAGCATTTTGTGTTCAGTTGTGTTGTCACTGACTAATATTTGATGCTCTGTAACATTTAAGTGTGACAAACATGCAAAAAATAAGAAACAGGGAAGGGGAAAACCACTTTTCCACACCACTGTGTATGTTGCTCTGTGCTGAAAGCTCAGTGGATCTGCAGTCGACTACTATGCCTTAGGTTGCATTGTCAAGCGCAGAGCCACTGAGCTCCACCTCCTACATTCATACCATGTTGCTGAGAGAAGCTACATGTAGGCCAGCTCATTGAAACATGGCTAATGCTATTCATGATGTTGAAGATCCTCCACCATCCTTCAGATCTGGTGTTTGGGACCACTTTTGATTTCATGTCACGTATGACCATGATGGAAAGTGTGTCGTGGACAAAAAAACAACAGTATGTCACAGGTGTCACACAACGCTAAACAACATCGTTGGAAATACAACAAACATGACAAGGCACTTATATCACCCCGATATGAAGACAACTGGAAACAGACAAAAACGAGTACAACACATGGTACAAACCTTACCCAGGTCATTTAGATAGCCATTAGCACATTATTTGAAAAGTGCAAAATCGATCAACCGGGCGATAGCTACTTTATTGCTGTCGACGTGTGACCCTTTTCTGTTGTCGGGTTTCAGATTATGCTGCATTATAGGCATGTCCCAATTCACATATTTTGGCTTCCAATCCAACACGATTTTATATCGTCTTGCCGATCCGATCTGGTACCAATCCTTTTTTTTTTTTAATAATTAAGTTTTGTTACAAACATACATTTGTGGTATTGCATATGGCTATTAAAAAGCTCTTCAAAGCATTAAAAATACTACAACCAAAGTATTGCTTAATTTACTTTTTTATTACAAAACATGACCAACAATATTATTTGGCTTATGGAACAAATGTCTGAGTCTGTTCCCTAATGAAAAAAATAGATATCTAATAAAAGATAAAAAAGAAAAAAGGTCACGTAAAATACTGTAGCAACGGGTATATTGTGTTGTTGCAGGCTGCTGTTTAGTGTGTGGGCTACAGAGGGCAGTGATGTTCAGCGTGCCGGTTAGAGCAAGCGTTTGGAGTCAAGTACGCAGAAGAAGAAAACTAGGAAGTGTCGTTGGACTGTGCATGTGATGAAGAACATCTGCTTGAAAGACTGAAATTGCTGCAAAGGCCATAATAATACTTTTAGGGTAGGACTAATCATTTGACATGGTTGTAAATCAATTTGTGGTGTGATATAAAACATGACATTTTTTTGACAAACTCTCAACTCAATAGTAATTTACAACCAGCGGTTAGAGCGACACTTCCTGTGCAAGCTCCCAGCAACATGACAGAGGAGTCCCGGTACAGTGAGGGGAATTTACCGCTGTAACTAGAGAGCCAAATATCCAGCATCCAAAAATCCGACCAGAACTTGACTTTGGGATCCAATTAGGGGGTAAGTCACTGTTCATGTACTAGATCAGGGGTCTGCAATCCACGGCTCTTTAGCTTCCTTGTTGCGGTTCCCTTTGCTGAGCGTGGTGATTTTTTTCAACACCAAAGTGGGAGAAATGTGGATTTTTGAAAAGAATATGAAATATCTGACTCACCACCAAGTCTGTGAATGCATCTAGACTGTCTTCTGACTGCTAATTGGATGAGCAAGGGAGGGGGAGGTAGGCTAGAAGTGTATGTTGTGGCAGAGAAAAAAAAAGGTGAAGGAGTTTTGAGTCAAGTCTGAAACAAGTTACTGCGCAGTAAAATAAAACAATGTCATCAACACGAGCATAGCAAGATGTTTTATAACGAGACGTGCGCTGTAAATATGTGCTCATAGGCCGTGACGCGCTATTTGACGAGATGGTGACTCCAGGAGGCAGCTTATGTGCAGTGGCAGTTGACTGAGTGTGCACTCACAGCTCAGAACAATATGTGCTTTCACTTTTATGTCTGCAAATACACCGTGGTAAAGTTAGACGTTGGATATTCGTGTCCGTAGCTGCAGCGGTAGTCCTCCCTCACCGTGTCCGGACTGCCATCTCATGGTGCGGCAAGCTAGCACAGGAAGTGCCCCTCTAACGGATGGATGTTTTACTAAGCACCGTCAATAAAGGACTGTTTTAATGAAGAAAAATGCTAATACCAGAAAAATTTCCCATTACCAACAGTGTCAGGAAAAGTCTTTACATTTGTCTCTAGTCGTTTTAAGAAAATAAGGTTTGGAAAGTCTACAGATTTAGCGCGAAAAGTTGGCAACACTGTGCTGTACATGAGATGGGAAGCCTTCATAGTTAGAGAACAAATTAAATAATTTTTCATAAAAATATCAGAGCATCTATTCTCCTAATTAAAAAAAACGGAATTATTCAGAAAATAAAAAAATGTCTCTCTTTGCAAAGATAGTCAAGAACAGGATCAATAGAATGGTTATTGATGGCAATTCAGTGCAAGAATAAGCGGTATTGAGAAAACAACACTGATATGAAGATATATGAACTCTGATTGGCTTTTTTATCTTCAACTTGGCTACATTTAAAAATGTTTTTACTCAAATCAGTTCAGTGTTCAGCAGACAGGAGGCAATATGTGAAGCAATATGTGAATATATAGGAGAATATCCATCTGCTATCCTTATATAAAGTAAATCATGCAGCGTGCCACAGGGCTCAATACAGGGACCAAAACTGTTCAATCTATATATAAAGAACACCTCTAAAGTCACAAAAGACAGAGAGCTTGTATTATTTGCAGATGATAAAACCACATTGTGTTCTGGAGATAGCACACAAGAGCTAATAAAACAAATCACATTAATTAACAATAGAGTAGTAAAAAGATGGTTTGACAAAAACAGACTACCCCTAAACCCCCGGAAGTGAAACTAAAATAATGCTATTTGGTACGTGCAAAAAGGATATGTTTGCGCAAATATAAATTGATGGCAAGGACATTGACAAGTATTTGAACAAAAATGCATTTTTCAAGGTCAAAATAGATGATAATATAAACGGGAAATCCATCCATCCATCAATTTTCTATGCATCTTATCCTCATAGGGTCGCAGGGGTATGCTGGGGGCGATCCCGGCTGACTTCGGGCAAAAGGCTGGGTACACCCTGGACTGGTCGCCAGCCAGTCACAAGGCAGACAAACAAGCATTCACACTCACATTCATACCTATGGACAATTTAGAGTTTAGAGAGAATGTGAGAGTTTGTTTGTCTGCCCTGCGATTGACTGGCGACTAGTCCAGGATGTACCCTGCCTCTCGCCCAAAAGCTAGCTGGAATAGGCTCCAGCATACCCGCGACCCTAATGAGGATAAGCGGTATAGAAAATTAATGAATAAATGAATAATATCATCATAATATTAATAATATAATATTGTGAGGAGATATGGGGAAATAACTACTGTATTAAAAGTACACTTGGGGGGGTACGTGTATCTCACTTTGGGAACCTAGGTGTAGTAAATTCATTCATTCATTCATTTTCTTTGCCGCTTATCCTCATTAGGTTCGTGGGTATGCTGGAGCCTATCCCAGCTGGCTTTTGGGCGGGAGGCGGGATACACCCTGGACTGGTCGCCAGTCAATCGCAGGGCACATATAGACAAACAAACACTCACATTCATACCTATGGACAATTTAGAGTCAGCAATTAACCTAACATGCATGTTTTTGGAATGTGGGAGGAAACCAGAGTATCTGGAGAAAACCCACGCACGCACGGGGAGAACATGCAAACTCCACACAGAGATGCCCAACGGAGATTCGAACCCCGAACCTGTGAGGCCAATGTGCTACCCACTCGACCACCACGCGGCCCGTATAGTAAATTACTATAGTAGCAAATGTATATTTGTGGCATCTGAGGCGCCATGACAGCAAACAGGACGACTGACTTTTAATTATTTCAACAATCAGGTTTTACTTTTCTAAATAACTCAGTAGGAACACTAGCTCATGGAAACAGGACAAAGGACGCCTGTACTCCAATTACCACCAATGCTACTGGTGACATTGATTTAAAACTACTAATTATAGATGGTGCCCATTAAACGCTTCACACACATGCTCCTCTTACAATCAACACAACCAGGTCTGTTTTCACTGGCTTGTGCCTGGTAGTACCTGTTTTTCCTCAATGGAAACATGTCACTAGAGCCAAGTAGGTACACAGTGGACACAAGGCATTAAAAGATGGGCATCAAGATGGGCAGCACTATGATCTCATGTAATCTCAACTATAACTCACATTGATATTCCACTGTGTCACATCATTGATTAAAAAGCAGTGACAGGAGGGACAATAAACAACATTCACTGAGGCCACTACAGACACTTTATCAGCCAGGCATGAAACATCAATTCACGATTATTGGGATAATTATTAGCATGGAGGCTGAAAGTGCTCATTTTGTTTCAAGAAATGATTTCAAAGATGATCATGTGCTATATGATGCCTGACTATGAGGATGAGAGCAGAAGGCAAAGTATACAAATGATCCTAAAAGTAGCAGACGTCAGCTCCTTGGCTTTCTAAACATGGGATGTGACTGTCACAACATGGTTCCAGTTATAGTTTTGTTTTTCTTAAACAAATTAGGTATTTGTGTTCCATAAACTAATTGCCACAATGAAGCTGGGCAGGGGATGCACCACAGGGTAGGTCAACATTCACACAATGTAAATGCTTCTGATTGTGAAATATAAAAGGAGTGGTAGTAGATCAGTGGTTCTCATTTTTTTTGTTGTCATGCCCCCACTGAGGGACCAAAATGTTTTCGGGCCCCCCCCCCCCTCCCAATTTGAAATACTAAACTGATAATATCTGTGTATGGATCTGTACTATACTGACTGAGACGCAACAAAATAAAGAGCAATGAAGCATAGAAGCGTATTCAAGAAGCAAATTGCATGCTGAGTAACACAAACTCATACATGTTGGCACTAATATTCAAAGTCCTCCCTGCCTCTCACGCTACCCCTCAATAACTGCATCTCCCAAGGGTGCCCGCCCCATTGTTTTAGAAGCACTGTAGTAGATAAATATTGTCCAGATAATAGATAATAACCACCAATATTATAGGACTAAGATTGACAAAAAATGTAATATTGATCAATATGGTATTTTCCTATAATGAAAACCAGCACAACTGGGCGTTGATCAGCCACCGATCAGTACTGGCCAATTTCCATAAAAAATAACAAGATCAGCAAGTCGATAATTACTTTTCAGCCACGATTGCCAGTGGCTAGCACATTTTCAGCCTACAGCGATAATTTTGTGCAGTGTAGTATCTTGACCCAATTAACATATTGTTATATGTCTTCCCAATTTCCTCTCCCACAAAACAGGTTCCACATGGCAGACATGTTTGTTCTGAACTGCCAACACTTGCCACGGAAACTATCGTCAGTGGAAGACGCCGAGTACCCGAGTGCTTTTTCATGTACCCGGAGGTTCCACCAATCTACTGTCACATCCAAAGTCTCCAAAGGCTTGTCATCCTCTGGAAGTTTCACCATGCAGTGATGGTATGTTCTCTTCAAAATGTAAGTTATGTTTTTGTCTGTATTAAAGTGATTTCAGGGTTCCTTTTTCACATATCAAATAGCCGGGAACATAAGTGCAGTCAGGAATTGTGGGTCTCATGACAAAAATCACGTTTCTCCCTCTTTATTAACAAATTACTAATTTTATTTTTTATTTTTCCCCTTTCTACGACACCGCTGCCCAATAGCACTCATTATACATAAAGTGGCGGGAAAAACACATATCGGTATCAGTAACTGACAGTTGGACACTGTCGGCATATCGAACATTGCTTACAAAACATTCCTAATAAATACAGTAATACCTTGACTTACGAGTTTAATTTGTTCCCAGACCTAACTCATAGCTTGATTTACTCCTATGTCAGAACACTTTTCCCCATAAGAAATAACTTAAACGTAGACTGGTTCCAGTGCCCTCAAAAACCACACCATTTTTTTCCGTTTATACGTTTTTGCATAGAACAATGATGTGTCTACACACCGAATTATCTATAAGAAACCTATGTTAAAACACAATAAAAGAAAGAAAAAAACATGTTTTCATGTACTTTACCGTGTAGGAGAGTGGTAGAGACGGTCGGAGTCAGATATCATATTTGTCCTAATGTACGCTATACTACATAATTCTATCCATTCATCCATTTTCTATGCTTCTTATCCTCAGTAGGGTCGCAAACAAAAACAACACAGTACTGCGCCATTGTTGTTTCCGTGTTTGCGGTTTTAGCACATGCTTGTTTGTAAAGGGGTGCAGCTATAACGCATGCGTTTTCATGGAAGCTGGGGGTAGGCCGTAACTATGGAGCTGCGTAAACGGCGTCTTTCCACTCTGAAACCCAGTTTCAAAAGTATTCGTTTACAGACCCTGAAAACGTCATCTGGATGGTGGGCGGGTTTCATAAAGTATTTGTGCATTTAGGCCTTGGATCGTCTTCTGGATGGGGCTTTAATAGATGTTTGTATGCTCTTATGTCACATCAAAGCTCGTATACTAAAGCAAAATTTTGCCCGAGTAACGGCTCGTATGTCGGAAAACTCGTAAGTAAATGCGCTCATAAGTCAATGTATTACTGTACATGGATATTCCTTTAAAGCAGATTTTCTTGATGGATTTAAGGTTATTTTACCCATTCTCACCCTCCATCCATCTATTTTCTAGACCATTGGTGGTAGGGTTGCGGTAGTATGCTGGAGCCTATCCCGGGGTACACCTTGGACTGGTCGCCAGCCAGTCGCAGCCACATTCTCACCATTTGATTAAATAACTTCTCACACAAATATATAAATTGACATATTAAACATAAGACAATTATTAGACAGTAATTTTTCCCTTGAAAAAAGTCTGAAAAAGTAGGTTCATCCGGACATTTATTCATGCAAATCAGCAGGTGGCACCAAACGACTTTTTCTTCCTGTTACTGACACACACGTCTTATGAACATTGAAAACTGATTTTGTTTAAAAATCTAATTTGTCTTTTTTCTTTAATCCAAAAATGGGTAATCTTATATTCAGGGCCATCAGATCAATAAGATTGTTTGAACTTGAAAATTCAGATTTGTTGTCAGAATTGTTTCACTCAAAATTGAAATCATGATTTTTAAAACTATATCAATCTGGTTTTAGAATATATTTTTCCAAAAATGGGTCATCTTATACAAAGGTCCACTTATATTTGGGTCAATAAAATGAAGTTCAAACTTGCAAGCCAGACTATTGTTTCAGACAAATGTTTCATTGATTTTGAAAACACAATTTAAAAAAAACCAATGTTTCCACAAGTGGGTCCTGAAAAGTATTCTGGGTCGTCATAGACTTGGGTCATTAAAGTAGATTAATCTAGATTGAGGCAGTTGTGTCCCTGATATCAAAAACATGATGATTTGAAAAAATATGAATTTAGTTTTAGAAATATCTGTCCAAGACCAGGTCTAATATTCAGAGTGATTTTAAATTCAGGTTATTACAAATTATAATAGACCATTCATAAAAATGAAAGCAAAAATCACACTTACTCTTTCCGTTTGAGGTCCATATGTACACGGTGGAAAGGGTCATCAACACTCCCCAAAAAAAGGTCGAGATGCCCATTAATCTGTCAGCTCGCATGTTCCTCAACATTATTATGTAAAACATAAAATGTAAAAGAACAATCCAAGCTGAGGTATAAATAATAAAACAAATTCCAAAAATAAAATATAAAAGAAAATACTGTAGTCCCAAAGGCTTGTCTCAATGCTGGATTGGTTGTTTGGGGTTTTTAAATGTGGACAAATGTGAATGGACGAGCAGTATTATTTGCTGCAAAGTCCATTCACTGGTATGGAAGATTGCCCACTGGATGCATGACGATGGTAATCCCCGTCTTCAGTCTCCATGTCTTCTTCCAAAACCAACAGGACTGAGGTGAAGGGACGACAATCCTAAATGAAATATATATATATATATATAAATATCAACAATTAAACGTTATTCTCATCATCCTCGTGCATTAAGGCCTAGTGTGCTGCATGGAAATGGAAAAGAGGAGGGCACAAAACACACCCGTCCAGATCCACCGCAGAAGGGTGGTGGCTGAGTGGGGGCAAAAACAGAAGAAATGAATGAAAAACACGCCCGGTGTTTCATGCCATGAAGTGGCCTCTCAGACGAGCAGCAGTGGTGCTGTTTGGCCTGCGGCTGTGCAAGGTTCCGATGCGGAGATTCGCTGCAAAAACCCACGTCACCTCCAATCGAACTTCGCGGCGCCGAGAAGGGGGGGACGTGCCACGCTACAGAATGGAGCTCCGCAAAATATGTCGTTCACCCTTCCTTTTCTTCTTTCATCCGGGTGTGTTGGAAGAAAACAGCCCCGCGTTGCGTAAACATACAGCTGGTAAAATCCCACGATTGGTTCGCTCGCTCCAGGCCGCCTGTGCGTGAGCGTGTGCGTGTGCGTGAGTGTGATTCCACTCTCCTCCGTGGAATCTCTGCTGTAAACAAGAGTCGGCTTCTCACTCATCAGCACACGCGCACAGTGCTCTGAATAAGGTGGCCGGGTGGAAACACTGGAGTGGATTCTCACCCATGGATTCAACATTCTAACCAAAATGGTACAGTATTATTGTTAATGTAATAATAAAACAGTTCCATTGAATTATATACATGTATGTATATACAATTTACATCAGTAAACATTACAACACTAGAGTCATCACTGATTAAATGCCATTTCATTGGTCACCAGCAGTGAAGGTATTCATGCAAGTTTTCCGTGTATATCCGTTTATGAAAAAAATTGTATGGCGCATATCCAAACAGTTTCGATGTAAACAAACCCTCAAAATATAGCACGTATATTTTTCCTAAAAGTGCAATATAATTACCATAGAGTGAAGATTTCCGCTGACCAATTTAATGATCTACATCCTCCAAGATCACTATTTTTAGTCATTCGTTACGTAAAAAACCTCCCCAAAAGTCACAATCGTATATATTCTATTGTATTTTCCCTGTTTATGAATTTATTCCAACTGCAGACTGGGCAGGTAAAATGTGACATGGCGTACCAAAAATGGAAAGTTGGTGAATCTGCTTATGTATTGTAGTTAGTTTGTTGAGTTTGATTCATGTGTGGCTATAAAATAGAATCTAGGCCTTGTTATTAATCACTGGCCTGTCATTTTGCAGTAGTTTCAAGTCCTGCTTAAAATAAAACTTGTCCAGGCAACAGAGATTGTGCATGCATTATTTGATTACAATTGCACGGTTAGTAGAAGTAAATAATTTTACAACCAATGTCCATCTCAATTGACTACTGCAGTACTTTCAAACTGCAGCGTGTCATTGAGTCGAATACTGTAGACCATTTTCATGTTCTTGTGACGCCCTCTGCTGTCCAAACAATGTCATAACTTTGTTTGCATGCTAACGTGTGAGCAGGTGCTCTTCACAGACCAGATCATATCCAAGTAAAAGCAATGCTGCCTACATTGTATAAGCCACTAACACATATACACTGTTAGAGATATTTATTTTTAGAAACCACAATTATTAATGCAGTCACATTTTTTTCTCAATAAACATGCTCCCCCAATTCCCCCCATTTCAAAAATAGTAGAAAATGTTCCAAACTCCAGTAGAACACTGGTCAGCACTTGACATTTAAAATATGTTTTTCATTTGGGGTAACGTCCAGCAGTTCTTATTTTGTGCAAATAAATCCCCATAAGAAATAGACAGTTCTTAACCCGATTCTCCTTAGATCTCTCATGTGAGTGATGTACGCCGATCATTTGACCTTTCTGCAGACCTGCCAACCTTGAAGACATTTTATGAATACTGTCTGCCCTTTGAAGAAGTCGACCAATCACAACCATAACTGTCAACGTTGATCCCGTTAAGGATTTTTTGGTGCTGAGACTGAACTCCAAACTGACGAAATGCAACATGGATATTTGACAGCAGAGTATTTTACACGCATATCTGGGCCAAAATGTGTGCCCTGTACAAAAAAATGCTTCCATCTTGGCAGGGTTGCTTTTGTTCCACAACCCCATGATGTGTCTTTGAACATAGTAGTTTAACAAATAAGAAGTTAATCTTAAGAGTTAGAATCAAATAATGTTTCCAGCTTAAACATTGAAACATTGTAACGGTAATTATTTAATGGAAGGCTCTTACCTATTTTCTTAGTTAAATCAGGTGGTGACCTTTTTTTTTGCCCTGGCAGTGTATTTCTTTCTTTTGTGCAAATTGAAAGCTTAGTAAAATTACAGGAGCAGCAACTACATTAATTTGAGGCCTGTCTCTTCAAAGAGTGCACCAATTGTGAGTCTGGTTATCATTTTTAGAACTAATTTTTTCATGTGAGAGCACCCCTAGACTTTAAAATCTCCCCCTTTTTTAGGCTTACAATGCAACACCCCTTCTACAAATATTTGTGTATAAAATAAGCTATTGTTCAAATAAGTCATATAGAAAATATGTAAATAACAGGAGGCTTTACAGATACTGTGTTTATAACGCAGTACTATGGATAGAGTTCATTTCCTCATTCAACATTTGCACTGGAATTTCCTCCTCTGCTGCCTCCAATTTCTCATCAAATACACCTAAGATGTCCCAGGACTGCGGAACAAAATGCTGAGTGAATGCTAGCTGGACCAGCCATGACACGAGAGCCAGAGTCACCAGAGAGATCAGCGCAATCAGAGTCCTGTAGGGAAAATACTGGTTGATGACTCCCTTCTCTTCCCTCCAGCCTGGGTAGAGAAGCACAGGAGGGATGCCCAACGCCGGCTCACCGCTCAGCACGCGCAGCAGCAGCGCTGCCATGTAGGCGCTGATGGCACCATAGCTGTTGACAAAGTGAAGGTGCACCACACAGAAAAGCTGCGGGGTCACAATGCAGTAGAGTAGATCTCCAGCTAACATCCAGAGAGCGAACACGCTGCTGTTGTTAAAAACCAGACCAGTTCCGGCCATGCCCACCAGCAGCACGCTAACACGGAGCACCCACTGCAGCTCCTTGTCTGAGGCCTGCGTGAAGAGGGTAAATGCCATGAATATTATGTTGCATTGCTTGTCGCTGAGCCCATCACACGCACACACCTGCTTTCTCAAAGTCGTCTTGTATATATTTTGTGTGAACATGGATGCTGATGAAAGCAAGGCCGAGTCCATGGAGGACATAACTGCCGCTGCTATAGAACCGATGCCTAACACGGACACCCAGGTGGGTGCGATGTAGGACAGGACCAACGGCAGCACAAGCCCTGCCTCTCCACGTTCATAAGGTGGAGGTAGACCATATTCTGTCTGGTTCCAGTCTTAAAAGAAGGAGACAGAATGGATGAGGTAAATACAGAGACAGAGGGGGGAAAGAAATCATGGCGATGGTGACAAAATACAGTCTACTGTATATCACAGGCCCGGAGGCCAGATGTGGCCCGCCGCACCATTTTATGTGGCCCGCGAAGGCCTGAGAATAATGTGTCAATAATGCAATACAGCTTTTTCTTTCTCTGTATTTTTGTTCTTTCATTTTGGCAGAGAAATCTTCTGAACTTTGATATTATCTGACAAGAACAAGATATTGAGAGCATTTGTTTGTTGAAAACAATAAATACTTGAATGTATGACCTTCACTTCACTCCTCATTTCTAGGCAATCTGGCTATCAGTTCTAATAATCAAATACACGGGCAATTGTGTAAAAATATCATGAGGTTATATTCATATTTATCCATCCATTTTCCACCACCTGGTATGCTGGAGCCTATCCCAGCTATCTTCGGGCAAGAGGTGGATTGGATATTCATATTCATTCATACTGACAGTTGTGGCTCTCTGAGGGCAGCCATAACTTCATTGTAGCCCTCAACAAATAGGAGTTTGATACTCCTGGTATATATGATGCCTGGTTCTACCCAGTGACGTGCGGTGAGGTTCATGATTGGTGAGGCACTGACTACAGAGGAGTGCCATATACAAACATAAACCTAAAATAGAAGATAAGCCTACATTTCAATTTTGACCTTAATTGAAACAATAAGGCGTTTTAAAGTCTTTTAGACCATGAAGCTTTCATGAAGCTCAACTCAACACTGCCACGTGCTGGGTGCAGCACCGTACATACCAGACTCCACTGTGCACTTTTAGTGGCTTTTCTGAGCCTGCCAAGAAAATCAATGCAAAGCACGGAGCATAGAACTAAAATGTAAAAATGTAACCTAATACGTCTTTTTATATATATTTCACATGAAGTTAAAAAGGAAAGGCCACCAGGGGGCAGTGCGGCTCGGCCTCACTTGCCTGCCCTGACCGCACGTCACTGGTTCTACCTTACGCTAACACATACATGCTTTTAATGACGCAAAGGAACTCAACTTTGGGGAAATTGAGCTGTGTTGAGTGTAAAGCCGGGCTTGCCTGTTCAGCAAAGGTTGCTTTTTTAAAAACACTCTGAAAAAAAAAAGCATTCCACAGTGCCACCTAGTGGTCACAATGAGATACAACATCACACAGTAGTTGTACTGTGTCATGATTTATTCAGCATCTGAAAATGTTTAAATTCCCGGCAAAATAATATACTGTAACACTAAGGTTAGTATTAAATAATTGAGTTTATATATTTTATTATTGAGATGCCCTGCCTAAATAAAGATGCCTTAAATAAAGATACAGTGGAACCCTGGGATACGAATTCCCCTGTCACAGTATCGTCACGGCATGGTGAAACGACCCCGGGGATGCAGCGAGCAGGAAGTCAGGCAGGTAAGGTTTTGAGGAATCTTTAATAATAATTCTGCAAAGCAGCAGCAGGAACAAAGCAACGATACGGAAGGAGGGAAAAAGTAACAAATGACAATGAGCCGACGCCCGACTGGCACACGCACCTGAACATAAATAGCAGGGAAAACAGGCGCACGTAATTAACTGAGTGAAGAAATTAGGAAACGGCCCAGAAACACATAAAAACCAAAACTGTCACGATGACAAACATACAGATCGTGACAGTACCCCCCCCTCAAGGACGCATCCCAGACGTCCTAAAAGTCCAACCGTCACAAGAAGACGGGAAGGGTGGCGGGAGGTCAGGTGGTGGGTCGCCGGCAGAACCCCTCCGGGGGTTGGCCAGGAAAGAGACCCAAGTAAGGCCGGCAAGACCCCTCCGGGAGTCTGCCAGGGCGACAATGCAGGCGAGGCTGGCAAGACCCCTCCGGGGGTCGGCCGGAGCGACGACGCAGGCGAGGCCGGCGAGACCCTTCCGGGGGTCGGCCAGAGCGACAACGCAGGCGAGGCCTAAGCAGGACTAGAAACTTGGGTGTTGCTGGAAGTGCAGGAACGCACTGCGCCGTGGGAAGCACGACGTGAACGACCTGCGCCGTGGGAGGCGC
This sequence comes from Oostethus manadensis, assembly GCA_024372805.1. NCBI lineage: Eukaryota > Metazoa > Chordata > Actinopteri > Syngnathiformes > Syngnathidae > Oostethus > Oostethus manadensis. Next base: position 324,050 of record QODF01000085.1, on the reverse strand, counting down.
GACTGGAACGCCCTGAGCCGTGGGAGGCGCGACTGAAACGCCCTGCCCCGTGGGAGGCGCCACCTGAGGCACTAGAGCCGACGCCCTAGGAGGCGGCACAGGAGGCACTGGACCCGACGCCCTGGGAGGCGCCACAAGAGGCACTGGAGCCGACGCCCTGGGTGGCACCACAGGAGGAACTAGAGCCGACGCCCTGGGAGGCGCCACAGGAGGCACTAGAGCCGACGCCCTGGGAGGCGCCACAGGAGGCACTAGAGCCGACGCCCTGGGGGGCGCGACTTGGACCGACACCCTGGGAGGCCCCACAGGAGCCAGTGGAACCGACGCCCTGGGAGAAGGGACTGGAAGGACCATGGCCGACGCCCCAGGAGGCACCACAGGAGTGGCTGCCACCGGCGGGAACTGCCGCTGGCGGGCGATCGGCGGAGTCCTGCAGCGGTGCCGACGATTTTAAGTGGGTGGCGTCCTGCAGCGAGGCGCGGCTGTCGGCAGCTGCTGAGCTGCCGAAGCCGACGAGAGCTGCCTCGGACGTGGAGTGGGCGGAGTCCTGCAGCGAGGAGCGGCTATCGGCAGCGTCTGGGCTGCCGAAGCCGGCAAAAGCTGCCTAGGACGTGGAGTGGGCGGAGTCCCCTTGCGCGGCGCGGCTTACGCCATCGGCCGCGCGTCCTCCGCTATCCGGCCGGACACCCCAGCCCCCCCTCCAGAAGGCGGATCCCAGATGCCGTCCTCGACCGCCACAGGAACCAGGGAAGGGTGGAGGGAGGCCTGGAGGAGGGCATGCGACTCACCCCGTCGACGTCTCCGGGTCGGCACCGCCAGGTTTCTCCGACGCCAACGAGCCGGCGCGTATGTGGGAGGTCCAGGCCACACAACGAAATGGCGACCAGCTTGCCGCCTGGACCCCACATCATGCCCTCCAGCTCTTCCGGCGAGTACCGAGGCGTCTCCTCCTCCATCGCCTTAAAAAACTGGCGGGCCCAGTCGCTGTCTGGGGTGTAATATTCTGGTCGGCTTATTCTGTCGCGGTATCGTCGAAAACCATGAAAACATGAAAACCAAAACTGTCACGATGACAAACATACAGATCGTGACATCCCCCGCAATAAGAAAAATCCGGGATACAAAAATACCTTTGATTTTTTTTTTTTGCTTCGGCTTACCAACATGTGTTCGCTTTGCGAAGGTTTGTCAATCTTCCCCAAACCTGTTATTTTCAAAATTTTCCTGTTCTACCATATTTTAGGGCGCATGCTAAAACATACGGTCTACAAAAAAAGGCAACGCAAGCAAGAGAGTGAGTTTAGTTGAACTTTACTGTACTATTTAACAACACACTCACTGTATTTTTTAATCACTCTTCTCCTACAAATCCATCTTCTGCATCTGACTTGAACAGCTGGGCAATTTCGCTGTCAAACATGCCGGGTTCCCTGTCACTATTGTCGGCCGACAGTTTTGTTGTCAGTCGGCTGTTCAGCAACGATGCCGGCTTTCGCAAAAGCTCGGACAAGAGTTAAAGCAGATACCTTAGCCCAGGCATCCACAATCCATTCACATATAGTGGCGTAATTTGCTCAGCAAAAATGTTGTTTTGTGGCATACCGGTAGGATCAAAGGTAAGAAACTTTTAGAATTGTAACTCTTACATTCTATTTCAGGTTTTATTATTACATTCCATTTGTATTACAATACTCTTTATTTATAAAGTATTAAATGTGCGGAACACTGTTTTTTTCCATTGTATGAGGGGTCTTTCGAATCAGGTAATTTACATGTTAAATGTTCGGGTTACAAAAAAATTCGGCTTACGAAAATTAACGAATTAATTTCGTATCCCGGGGGTTCCACTGTACTTTGGTTTCACAAAATTAGCTGTAATTTTAGTTGACTAAAACAAAATTTATTCCATTTAAATGCGCATATGACAAAATAAAATAACCTAAAAACCTAACTGCAGTCACAATTAACACTGCTTGAAAATCAATATGAGCCTGGAGCCCAGGATGGTCTGGCACCGGGCATGCATTACTCCCCTTTGCGTGTGCATGCCCGAGTATGAGTATGTACCTGCAGAAGCAGCCACTGCTCCAATGATGACTGAGGGAATTCCTGTAACAAAAGTTAAGCCCGCAGCAGCAAAGCAGGTAACCTGAGCCTTCATTGAGGAGGCTGCTGCAAGGATCCTCTGGTGTAGAGACTGGTATGCCAATCCTCCCATAGTCTACAACACACATAAAACAGCTCACATCAATTTATTGAGCATTGCAGTTATAATATGTGATGAGATGCAGCTAATGGAACGGACCAGGCTAGATACTGTATAAGCTATATATACTATATAAGGGTGCCTACTCCAGTGTCTGGTTTCACACATGCTGAGGTGCTAGTAATGGATGGTTAATACTGGAGCAGAGCCTCTGTTGTCAGCAAAATGTTCATATGTAAAAAAAGGTATCCTCAAATGTGGTTATAACAAGGTTTGGAGGAGACGAGTGATAGATTTATATTTCTGATTGATGCATTCATGTCAAAATCAAGTAATGGTAACAGAGGTACCTTTTACTTGATTTTCTCAAGGATTCATTGTTCATGAGAGTCTATGCAGGGGCAATGGACACCAGAAAAAATATTGGACAAGCACTGGATAAATGATGAATTCTTCTGTGTCTACAAGGTTGAACTACATCATAAAATTATAAGAACTGATACAGAGTACAGGCCATGATCAGGCCTACACTCGTCACCTGAGGGGAGTAGTCATGGCCAAAATTATTGGCCTGCCAAAGATGTCAATGTTTTTAAACAAAGATGTCGGTGTTTTTGGCCATGCCTGTATTGCATACAAAAATATCAGCCCCAATTCATACAGTAACTAATAACCTTGGTGTCTTTGGCATGCCAATACTTTTGACTGCATTTGACTGCAGGGCTAAGGTATCTGCTTTAACTCTTGTCCGAGCTTTCACGAAAACCTGCATCATTGCTAAATAGCCAACTGACAAGAAGACTGACGCTCGACAATGATGACAGGGAACCCGGCATGTTTGACGGCGAAATTGCCCAGCTGTTCAAGTCAGATGCGGAAGATGGATTTGTGGGAGAAGAGTGTTAAAAAAATACAGTGAGTGTGTTGTTAAATAGTATAATAAAGTTCAACTAAACTCACTCTTTTGCTTGCGTTGCCATTTTTTGTAGACTGTATGTTTTAGCATGCGCCTTAAAATACGGTGTGCCCTATGGTGCGGATAATACGGTAAATCATAAAATTTTGAAAAAAAGTTTTGGCAAGATCGACAACCTTTTGAAAAGTGAACAAATTTTAATAACCCGAAGCAAAAAAAATCTGAAAGGTCTTCGTATCCCGGGGTTCCACTGTACAACATAGAGTGATGGCTGTGAAAACAGACCTACTATACATTTTTTTGTATTTTGTATATGTGACTGAGTATTCTATGTGTAGATTATGAAATGTTTTTATATTGCTTCTAAAAAAATCAATAATCCTAACAAATAACGACAATGACAAAATTTGATAAAAGCAAAATGTCTGACCAATAACAAGAAATTATCTATCCATAGTCCTGCATCCTCCAGCCGCACCACTCCCACCCATGACTGGACATTTGATTGGTTGAAATGGGCTGCCTGTGCGCTGCCACTAACCGCAGGACTGGTAATAATAAAGGGAACACAGACCCACTAAAACAGAAAACAAACAAAGTAGTTAGTAAAAGCAACAGGAAGCTACGAACAAACGCTGCCTTGACATTTTCAGTCATTTTCTCGATAGCTCACCAGACTGACAAATATGAAGACCAGTTGGATGACATCGGTGTATGCCACCGCATAGAGGCCTCCTAAAAAAGTATAGATGATGGAGATGGCTGCAGAGATCAGGATGGAGATTACAAATGGTAGTTCCAGGATGATGCTCATCGTTCCACCTGGAAATCACATGCAATGTCGAAAGATGGTACCGTATAAGAAAAAAAGTTGCACGCACCCAATCCACCTTTACTGGCTTTGCTTCAATAAGTCAATGATGAAACCAACATTTGGTTTCATCCAAAGAGGCATCAATTAGCTCTAACATTATTATTATCATTAAGGCCTGGATTATGTGGTGTCATACCATTTCTCAACACTGGTATAGTGGTAGCACATATTTCATACACCCTGGATATCATAGGATATGGTTTTTGATAAATAGTATTGCCAGAAATATTTCTCGGTTATTATGCGGTCTTCAGTAAAAGGTAAAAGCGATGTTAAATGTTGATGTAGCCACTTAATTTGTCATTTATATTAGGGTTTGACAAAAAAATACATATATTGCAATTATAAATCCTAAGTGAATTGTTTAATTATTATCACTAAAATACAACCAATATAAACGTTTTCCACCATTGCTCATCAGTGAGTTACTTTTTTACATGTCATCCAGGAGAAGCTCCACTAACTTTTGTTACGCTTCTACTTTATAGATTTGATCTACTTGGCAGACATGAGATGTTGTGTTTTCTGAATTACTTAAAAATTCTATCACTGTTTGTCAGACATCCACAATAAACCTGTTAACAGTTTTGGTGCACTAAAACAATCTTATTGTTTGCGCATTCTTGCTGGTTGTCATTCATTCATTCATTCCGCTTATCCTCATTAGGGTCACGGGGATGCTGGAGCCTATCCCAGCAGACTTTGGGCGAGAGGCGGGGTACACCCTGGACTGGTCGCCAGTCAATCGCAGGGCACATATAGACAAACAATCATTCACACTCACATTCATACCTATGGACAATTTAGAGTCGCCAATTAACCTAACATGCATGTTTTTGGACTGTGGGAGGAAACCGGAGTACCCGGAGAAAACCCACACACGCACGGGGAGAACATGCAAACTCCACACAGAGATGCCCAACGGAGATTTGAACCCAGGTCTTCCAAATCTCCTGACTGTGTGGCCAATGTGCTAACCACTCAGCCACCGTGCGGCCCTTGCTGGTTGTATCCTTGTTAAAATATACTGCAGAATATCCATCAATTTTCCATAGCACCTGTCCTCATTAGGGTCACGAGTATTCTGGAGCCTATTCCAGCTGAAGGCTGCAAATTATAAATAAAAAAGATAATCTTTTTTTTGGTTTTGTTTCACCCTAGCAAGACATTTTTGTTATGGTGAGCTATGTATCACAAATTGCATCCTGAGGTACCCTGAGATTTGCCAGCTCTAATTTATATGTATTTTAAACTGTTTTCTGCATGTATATGATAATTAATTCTCTATAAATTGCATGTTAATATTTTTGACTCTCTGGAACGCATTTTTTGTTATAAATTTATTTGGTATTCGTTTGTTTTGATTTTTCCCTTTTAGGAGAAATTATGATTAAATATTTTACATTTACATTTAATTATAATGTTTTAGATCAGAGGATTCTACAGACCGAAGAAAATCAGGGTGAGCAGAAAAAGTGTTCGGAAAGCAGGGGAGGCCACAGCCATATTATAGTTCTATGAGGGGGCTGCCAACTGCAGATAGGAACCACAAGGGCAATTAAGCAAACATTGTGAGCCAATTACACATGCATTGTAGTTAGTACATTTCAAACACACCAAGTACACAACTCCTGGTGCTAATCTATCCCTCCAGTCATTTATCCTGACTAGGGTCACAGGGCTGCTAATATAACTAGCACATAAAAACTAATATTTAAGTCCATCCACTCCATCAGGAGATGCAAAAGCCAAACTGGCTAAGCTTAGAAAATATGACACCAGTTCACAGCGTTTTGTTTTATAGAAAACAATAGAAAAGCTGACTGTCTCGTTTGTCTTCAGGTGATTGCAAATGAATCCATGAAGCCAAGGGTTACTTAACAGTGCTCACATTTCAACCAGCCAGTCATTGTGATAAAAGGACAACTACCTATGCAACAATGACAGTAAAAAGATAAGCAAAAATTAAAATGCAAATACTTACCTAGAGCAGCGAGGATGGTGGCAACCCACAAAATATCACTGATCAAAGCAGGAACTAAGATTGCTGCCGTCAACATTTGGCCATAGCGGTGCTGGAATGGGTCCAACATGGTGATGTAGCTTTTTGACCTCATTGGTTTTGCAAAAAGGAATCCTCCTTGAGAAAGATAACGGGACCAGGGCAACGAAATATGTGTTAAGATTGGCATTCACCAAAAACACTTTAAGAGTCTATGTGTACTCATGATTGAAGTTACGTAGTAGTCAATATAAGACAAGTTGTAAATTCATCCATCTGTGGGGGTCTACATGGTATATTATTTCATTGTAAAAATAAGTAGTATGACAAGTCGATTCTAAAGTCATCACAAACGTGACTCAAGCCTGACTATTCCAAGTCAATCAACTCGCATCCGCACCTCTGCCAGTTAAGAATGTAAAACTCCACAAGTAGAATGTTTGCTTGAAAAATATTCAATTACATCAGATTGAAGCCCGATGTAAAGAAACTAGAGCCCAACCCGAGTACCTGGCCCCTCTGCTTCACACACAAGCACAGCGTGGCTCAGCTCTCCCTCTCTCACTCCATCAACTGCAGCCGAGAAATGACTTCTTTTTTTTTTACACCATGGTAAGCTTTAATTTTGTAAAATAACAGAACAATACATTTCAGTGGCACACTGTCAAGGCCTGTCAAGGAGTACATTCTAGTTTTTTTTAGGCAAAATTTAGACAGCGTATTACAGTGCTTTAGTGTCATGTTAAGTTGCATCTCTGTGAGATAAACAAAGATTGATGCAACGGGTATTTAAAGACTATTATACAGCGTTTTAAAGTTAAATCAAAATACAGTATATACAGATATAAACTGCGGAGTATTTACAGCAGCTCATACATTCACAAGTTAATGTCTTCGTTAAAATCATTTTGATCATGTTCCAAGTTATATACAGTATGTAGTTGTAATTCTATATACTGCTTGTCTTGAAAGCAGCCTCATTGCTACATAAAATTTAATTTAGTCCCATATGTTAAAGGAATAGTTTGGATTTTTTGACATGATGTTGTATGAAATCCTCGTCACCAGTTTAGTACATCACCAGTGACTTACCTCTCACTTCGTCCCGTGAGCCAAGGTCTGGTCAGATTTCGGTGCTGGGAAAAGTAGTTCTGGTCAGTTGCTGGGGTCACGGAAATAAAGAGTTTGGTTTCTCAAAACAATATGTGTTGAAAAGAGTAATACATTTGCATGACAAACATGCCTCCCTGAAAAAAATTAGACCTCACGAATCGTTCGGCTCTACTTTCTCTATTGTCATTTCACTACGCCAAGTGATGCGTACATTTCTTTCACCTTCTTCTGCGTTTACTGCTGGGATAGTGAATGTAAACATGTCTGAATACAAATCAAATGAGGATGACATTTCTTTTACCACGAAGCCTATACCTTTTTAAATATTCCAAAAATCAACTGGAAGCAGCAGCACAGTCAGCTGTTCTCAGCATAAGTGTTGATTATATATAACAACAGTTTCACTAAGGCTATACTGCATTCTTAGTCCAGATAATACACTAATACAACAAAGCTGCATATCTCCAAATATCTAAATACTGCAATTAGAAAATGCATCATTGAATTTCCTGCATGTTTGGTAATGTTATTTTTATGACCTTGTCATTGTTTTCAAGTTCATATAAAATATGCATTGACTTACTTTATGTTTTTTGCCTTTCCAGACAGTACAGGCCAAATTCTGGGATCAACAGTAAAATGATAAAGTCATAAATCAGTGAAACATTTTACCTAAAAGTGCAGAAACTCTTGAGATAAAAGACATACATATGAAAGTGTCAATAATATGATAACAATATATGACTGAAATGATAAATAATGCCCAGTGGTTGGACAGTGGAAGTTGATTCTTATTTGTTTTCTCTGGTGACTCACAACTCGCACAACACCTGTGAGAGCGCTACACCCCTTCTCCATCCATGTCTTCCTTTTTTGTTGCTCTACACTGAAGTTGTCATGGTATCTGTTGTACTCCTGCCCATCCTCTTCCCAGCGGTGGATACCACATACCTGGTACAATATAGAGGTCCACCTGAGTCTCAATTCCTATTGTTTGAGGAAATTTAGACACTGTTGAGCAAATTTCACAAAGTAATTGTTTGCCCCATGCTTTCATCTAATGATAACACCAGCACTTACATTACAATTGATAGTAAATAATAATAACAATATAAATGTTATTCTGAGTATTACTTTTTACAAGGAATAGCATAACTATGATACATCTTGGCAACTTGGTGAGCTTTGGAAAAATATGTTATGTGTTAACAATGTTGTGTGTGAATTTAAAATGAGCCTTTTTAGAGTTTTATGTTCTAATTCAGAAAGTTGACAAAAAATCAAATAAAGTAAGCATTACCTTCTCATCCACATTACATGAGCTGGAGGTCCCGGGTATCTTTCTTCCTCGCCGCTGTTGCCTTCTTCACACCTACATAATTTGTAAAGATAAAGTTAGAAAAGTCCATTTGATGTAAAATCTTGACAAAAGTCAAATAAAATGACAGTGGGAGACACCTTCAAGTTCATTCATTCATTCATTCTCTATACCGCTTATCCTCATTAGGGTCGCAGGTATGCTGATTTTGGGCAAGAGGCGGGGTACACCCTGGACTGGTCGCCAGTCAATCACAGGGCAGACATACAAACATTCACACTCTCATTAACAATCTAATGGACAATTTAGAGTCACCAATTAACCTAACAATACATGCAGGAATGCCCAACAGCGATTTGAACTTAGGGGAGATTTGAACCCAGGTCTTCCGGATCTCCTGACTGTGTGGCCAACATGCTAACCACTCGAGCACGATGCGGCCCAAGTGTTCACTTATATTTCTGGACTTCCGTGGGGTTGACTGAAGGAGTCCAGAAAAAACTAGGTCCACCTTTTTAGGGTTTGAGCAAGTACTGGCTTCTGAGTGTCCTGCTGCAGCTGTTGCAAAGCGTGCCTTTGAAAACATGAAAGAAAGTGGGAAGAGGTCGCCGGGGACCGGGAAGTCTGGACTTCCCTACTGAAGCTGCTGCCCCCGCGACCCGGACCCGGATAAGCGGTGGAAAATGGATGGATGGATGGATGGGTTGAAGATGACAAGATAAATTCTGTCTTACGGTCAAACACTTTTCTGTGTAAACTACACCTACATGCATTTTGTTTTTGTTTTATTTTGACTGATTCATAAATGACACTGTTATGTTAGTGTTTGTTTTTAAGAAGCTCACATACAGCTGACACATTTATAAGGTGACTGGAAGCTTGCACATAGCAACATGGAGACAACCACACTTGCTGACAGTTTGCTGTCTATGCTGTACTGTATATGCATAAGAAAGATGTGTGCATAGGTATGCTATGCTTTACTGTATAACTTTCTTGACCATAACAACTGTCTTCATATAATGTTATGTAATGTAGTGGCTTCATTAGCAATATGGCATTTGGTGATTTGCTGCACACAAAGTTACTTGCTGGTTCTGGAAAGCCTTCCGGGTGCAGTACTGTTAGCTTGTAAACAAGGTACTTATACATTAACACCAAGTTAGCTAGTATAGCTAGTTCTTACCTGGGATGCAGGTACAGCAGAACTCTTCAAAACATCTTTTTTCCTCTGTCCTGGCCGTGGAGGAACCTGATCCTCCTCGCTGAAGTGTGCACTACTCACACGAAGCTGTTTCATCCTGGCTACTTTGCTTCCCACATTATAGTCAATTCAATTCCGTTACAGCCAAACTTGTCCAATAGCAACGTCCGTGATAGGAAAACCATGGAATATGTTGGGCGATTTATCAATATTCTTTTTACATCCCGGGTAATTACAGGTATGTGCCATCTTTTCTCTCTTTTTTTTTTTTTACCACTCTCGCTTTCTCGCGTCGCAGCGATGGCCATCCGTGCATGTAAACACTGTGAACCACGTACACAACAGTGAACAGGGCGCGTAGTGATCATGACAATAGAGAAAGTAGAGCCAAGTGATTCGTGAGGTCTGATTTTTTCGGGGAGGCATGTTTGTCTTGCAAATGTATTACTCTTTTCAACACATATTGTTTTGAGAAACCAAACTCTTTATTTCCGTGACCCCAGCAACTGACCGGAACTACTTTTCCCAGCACCGAAATCCGACCAGACCTTGGCTCACGGGACGAAGTGAGAGGTAAGTCACTGGTGATGTACTCTACTGGTGACGAGGATTTCATACAACATCATGTCAAAAAATCCGAATTATCCCTTTAGGTCTAGTAACATGATGCATGTTTTGATTATTTTTTTATTTTGTTTGTAGTCACCTTTTTCCTCCCACTTTTTAATGCTTGGTTCAGCATTTGTTTTTGGGCTGTTTGCAAATACTCTTCAGATGGAACTTTTCAATAGCTAATAAATATGACCAATTGCAATTGGTAAGAAATTATTGTGAATAAGACTTATATAAAGTCTGATAGGCTTATCCCTGCTCATCCCATCAGGGGATGAGCAGGGATAAGCCGAAAGGAAAAGAAGAAGAAGTATAGTATCAAATTCTAAGTTAGCCTTGGCACCAGCACAAGCAACACTTACTTAAAAGTACTGTACATCACAAAGAGGCACGTTCTCATGTTGACAGTGTTATTAATTAATTAATTCATTCAATTTCTATACTGCTTATCCTATCCCAGCTGACTTTGGGCGGGATGGGGGGGGGGAGATACCCTGGACTGGTCGCCAACTAATTGCAGGGCAGACAAACGAACATTCACACTCACATTCATACCTATGGACAATTTAGAGTCACCAATTACCGTAACATGCATGTTTTTGGAATGTGGGAGGAAACCGGCGTACCCGGAGGAAACCCACGCACGCACGGGGAGAACATGCACACTCCACACAGAGATCCCCAACGGAGATTCAAACCCTGAACCTCCTGACTGTGAGGCCAATGTGCTACCCACTCACCCACCGTGCGACCCGTGTTATCAATTTAAGATCTTTATTTTCATTTAATAATCTTCTGATTTTTTGTGTTTACAAATAAGCAGTGTTGCCTCATGACTCGCACTGGACTTAAAACATACCAGCATCATTCAATGCACAGCATCATCCCCCAACAGAAGAGCAGTTTTAGTGGCAGATAACTATCACTGTCCTACGCCACTGACAGACTGAGAAGATCATTCCTCCCCAAGGCCATGCAGGTTTTCAACGCAACGTAGTGTGAGTGATAAAAAGACACACAGGACTGGACTAATTTTACCCAATTATGTATTATATTATTATATATTAATATTACTATATTAATCCATCCATCCATTTTCTTCCGCTTATCTGAGGTCGGGTCGCGGGGGTAGCAACCTAAGGAGGGAAGCCCAGAGGTCCCTCTCCCCGGCCAATTCTTCCAGCTCTTCCCATCAAATGCCGAAGCGTTCCCAGGCCAGCTGAGAGACATAGTCTCTCCAACGTGTCCTGGGTCTTCCCCGGGGCCTCCTACCGGTTGGACGTCCCCTGAACACCTCCCCAGGAAGGCGTTTATGAGGCATCCTAACCAGATGCTCGAGCCACCTCATCTGGCTCTTCTCAATGCGAAGGAGCAGCGGTTCTACTCCGAGTCTCTCCGCGATGACAGTGCTTCTCACCTTATCTACAAGGGAGAGCCCAGCCACCCTGCGGAGAAAACTCATTTCGGCCGCTTGTACCCGCGATCTTGTCCTTTCGGTCACTACCCAAAGCTCATGACCATAGGTGAGGGTAGGAACGAAGATCGACCAGTAAATCGAGAGCTTTGCCTTTTGGCTCAGCTCTCTTTTCACCACGAAAGACCGGTGCAGAGTCCGCATCACTGCACACGCTGCATCAATCCGCCTGTACATCTCGCGTTCCATCATTCCATCACTCGTGAACAAGACCCCGAGGTACTTAAACTCCTCCACTTGAGGCAAGACCTCATCCCCAACCCTGAGATGGCACTCCACCCTTTCCCGGGCGAGAAGCATGGACTTGGACTTAAAGGTGCTGATTCTCATCCCAGCCGCTTCACACTCAGCTGCGAACCGGTCCAGTGAGAGTTGAAGGTCACTGCTCGATGAAGCCAACATGACCACATCATCTGCAAAAAGCAGAGATCGAATCCTGGGGCCACCAAACTGAAACCCATCAACGCCCTGGCTGCGCCTAGAAATTCTGTCCATGAAACTAGTGAACAGAATCGGTGACAAAAGGCAGCCCTGGCGGAGTCCAACCCTCACTGGAAACGGGTCTGACTTATTGCTGGCAATGCGAACCAAACTCTGACACCGGTCATACAGGGAACGAACCGCCTAGATTAGGTTGTCCGATACCCCATATTCCTGGACCACTCCCCACAGTATTCCCCGAGGAACACGGTCGAATGCCTTCTTCAATTCTACAAAACACATGTAGACTGGTTGGGCAAACTCCCATGCACCTTCAAGGACCCTGCCGAGAGTATAGAGTTGGTCCACATTTCCATGACCAGGACGAAAACCACACTGCTCCTTTGGAATCCGAGATTCTACTATCCGGCGGATCCTCCTCTCCAGAACCCCTGAATAGACCTTACCAGGAAGGCTGAGGAGTGTGATCCCACAATAGTTAGAACACACCCTCCGGTCCCCCTTCTTGAAAAGCGGGACCACCATCCCGATCTGCCAGTCCAGGGGCACTGATCCCGACGTCCATGCAATGCTGCAGAGTCGTGTCAACCAAGACACACCCACAGCATCCAGGGCCTAAGGAACTCCGGGCGGATCTCACCCCTGATCGTCGCCTCTCATTGCCGGCAACACCAGAGTAAAATGAAGTCCAGCCCCTCTCGAGAGGACTGGTTCCAGAGCCCTTGCTCTGCGTTGAGGTGAGTCCGACTATATCTAGCCGGAATTTCTCCACCTCACGCACCAGCTCAGGCTCCTTCCCCGCCAGAGAGGTGACATTCCACGTACCGACAACTAGTTTCTGTAGCCGAGGATCGGACCGCCAAGGCCTCTGCCTCCGGCCGCCACCCAGCTCTCTTTGCACCCGACCCTTTTGGCCCCTCCCACGAGTGGTGAGCTCATGGGAGGGTACTATATTAATATATATGTATTATTGCACTAAAATATGGAAGTCTTATTTATTCTTATTATACCCCTTCTCTCTCCTGTCTTGCCTTGATTGTTTTGTTATGTGATTAAGACTTTTTTGGAGAGCTGCTTAAAACTTAAAATTCTCTTGGAGAGGAATAAAGTATCTAGGTATGAAAAAAGTCTACTTGTAATAAAGGCTGATGGACTTATTGGGATTGTGGCAGATCAACGCTCTTGGGACATGTCCAAAAGGAGGGACTTTCCTGCAAAACTCAAGGACGTCCATCAGAAAACTCTAACAGGTAGAATGTGATTGCTACAACCAAAACTAATGACATCTGAATGCCTTACAGCAATACCACGTGTAATAGCTTAACAAGAAACATGGCATAGATAGAAACATCAAGAGAACCACCAGCATGACAAAGAAAACAGAACATGTAATTTAATGACCAGAATGTACTGCTTGTAGTAAGCAAATATGATATTAATATAACACAACAAATTCAGAACTTCTTTCACTTCGCACATATTTGACTTCGGAAACACAAAATAATTCTTGTTTTGGATACTTACCTAAAACAAAATTTAAAAGATATGCAACAGGCCCAAACGCCCAGACGACACCTTGAGTGGGAGTATAAACAGCCTCAGCAGTACCCATAATATAACCTCCACCAACCCACGTTGCTGAAAGAAAACACAAATGAGAAGAGTCAGGAGTATCATTAACCTCTCAGTCCCATTTTTAAAGCGTTAAAATGCAGGAAAAACATAGGAAAACACTGTTAGTTTAGAAAAAAGGTACAATACATAGCATCCAGTTCAAAGCACTTCACTTTGTCTTATTTAGTTGTGTTACAGCTTTACTCCAAAAAGGATGAAATGTATTTTTTTTAATGTAAATTATATACAGAGTACACTATAATAGAGGAGCCCATTAGATTGACTGTAAATCCTGTGTGTCAATCACGTGTCACTAGGGCTATCGAATATTTTTGTAATCGAGTGATCTACAAAAAATGTTTTGATTAATTGATTAATCGGAAAAAAATATTTTTGCTTGGTTAAAGAGCAATTCTAAATACAAAATATTTTTTTAAATTACTAAATTATGAACAACCAATTGGCTTATTTTTTTTAGAAAATGAATTGTTTTATTTCTTAAATTCACATTGTGCATAGGAACAAAGTGTATTTTCTTGGGTCTGAATTTATCCATCCCAGACTGTAAATATTTACTAGAAAAGGAGATAAATCATAATTACTAAGACATTACTAAGCCTAAATTACCTATTACATTACGTTGATGGCTGTGCATTTACAGTATAAATCATTAACTTAAGACACAAATAAGACAAATCTTCTTTACAACACGGGTCTCAAACTTAATTTACTTGAGAGACACATGAAGTATTGCGAGTGGTGCTGGGAATCTCAGGCTACCCCACATTATGGTACGATACATTATGCAATAATAATTCCATTTCATTCCATTTTCCTCCGCTCATCCGGGTCCGGGTCGCGGGGGCAGCAGTTTCAGTAGGGAAGTCCAGACTTCCCGGTCCCCGGCGACCTCTTCCAGCTCCACCGGGAGAACACCAAGGCGTTCCCAGGCAGCTGTGGGACAGTCCCTCCAGCGTGTCCTAGGTCTTCCCCAGGGCCTTCTCCCGACTGGGCATGCTCGAAACAACTCACCAGGGAGGCGCCCGGGAGGCATCCGNAAACACCTCACCAGGGAGGCGCCCGGGAGGCATCCGGACTAGATGCCCGAGCCACCTCAACTGGCTCCTCTCGATGTGAAGGAGCAGCGGCTCTACTCTGAGCTCCTCCCGGATGGCCGAGCTCCTCACCCTATCTCTTAGGGTGAGTCCAGCCACCCTACGAAGGAAACTCATTTCCGCCGCTTGTATCCGCGATCTCATTCTTTCGGTCATGACCCATAACTCATGACCATAGGTGAGGGTGGGAACGTAGATCGATCGGTAAACAGAGAGCTTTGCCTTCCGGCTCAGCTCTCTCTTCACCACGACGGTCCGGTACAGCGACCGCATTACTGCAGATGCTGCACCGATCCGTCTGTCGATCTCACGCTCCAACCTTCCCTCACTCGTGAACAAGAACCCGAGATACTTGAACTCCTCCACCTGAGGCAAGACCTCACTCCCAACCCGGAGGGTACAGTCCACCCGTTTCCGACTGAGAACCATGGCCTCGGATTTGGAGGTGCTGAGTCTCATCCCAGAAGCTTCACACTCAGCTGCAAACCGCTCCAGTAAACGCTGAAGGTCACAGCCTGATGAGGCCATAAGGACCACATCGTCTGCAAATAGCAGAGACGAGATCCTAAGGTCACCAAGCTGGACTCCCTCAACACCTTGACTGCGCCTAGAAATTCTGTCCATGAAGATTATGAACAGAATCGGTGACAAAGGGCAGCCTTGGCGGAGGCCAACGTTCACCGGAAACAAGCTCGACTTACTGCTGGCAATGCGAACCAGGCTCCTGCTTCGATTGTACAAGGACCGAATGGCACGTAGTAGCGGGCCACCAATCCCGTACTCCCGGAGCAACCCCACAGGACACCACGAGGGACACGATTGAATGCCTTTTCCAAGTCCACAAAGCACATGTAGACCGGTTGGGCAAACTCCCACATACCCTCCATACATACCTGTAGTTTAAATACCTCAGGGTCTTGTTCACGAGTGAGGGAAGGATGGAACATGAGATGAACAGGCAGATTGGTGCGGCGTCTGCAGTGATGTTGACTCTACACCACATCACTGTCTGTCGTGGTGAAGAGAGAGCTGAGCCGAAAAGCAAAGCTGTCAATTTACCAGTCGATCTACGTTCCTACCCTCACCTATGGTCATGAGCTTTGGGTAGTGACCGAAAGGACAAGATCGCGGGTACAAGCGTGTTGAAATGTGTTTTTTCCGCAGGGTGGCTGGGCTCTCCCTTAGAGATAGGGTTAGAAGCACTGTCATCCGGGAGAGACTCGGAGTGGAACCGCTGCTCCTTCGCATTGATAGGAGCCAGATGAGGTGGCTCGGGCATCTGGTTAGGATGCCTCCCGAACGCCTCCCTGGGGAGGTGTTCAGGGGACGTCTAACCGGTAGGAGGCCTCGGGGAAGACCCAGGACACGATGGAAAGACTATGTCTTTCAGCTGGCTTGGAAAAACATCGGCATCCGCCGGGAAGAGCTGGACAAAGTGGCCGAGGAGAGGGACATCTGGGCTTTCCTGTTTAGGTTGCTGCCTCCTCGACCCGACCTCGGATAAGCGGAAGAAAATGGATGGATAGATGGATTATTATTATTATTATTATATAACCAGCATGTGGCAGTGTTGAGTTGAGCTTCATGGAACTCCAGACGTCACGTGACTGACCCCGGTGCATTTGCTTACAAAGCGTTGCTGGCAGGATAGTAGCAATGCGTAGAAGAAGAAGCTCGTTAAAAAAAAATCAGAATGTAACATTAGCCTTTTTCCTTCACAGAAAAGTACTCTGTCACAGAAACAACCTGCATAGTATTTCCATTTCATTCCCAACAAAATGGAAGAGTACATCTCAAAACTAAAGGACAGTCGCATGGAATTCGTTTACAAGTAAAGTTAAGACCGAATGCATCCATCCATCCATTTTCTATACCGCTTATCCTCAATTTAATTTAAAAACAGAGATCAGCGGGGA
This sequence comes from Oostethus manadensis, assembly GCA_024372805.1. Classification (NCBI taxonomy): domain Eukaryota; kingdom Metazoa; phylum Chordata; class Actinopteri; order Syngnathiformes; family Syngnathidae; genus Oostethus; species Oostethus manadensis. Next base: position 307,245 of record QODF01000085.1, on the reverse strand, counting down.
GAAAAAATAGGAATTTGAAATTTTTATTAAATATTCTTTTGTTTTTCTTTTGTTGTTGCTGAATAGTGTGCAATTAAATGAAGTTGAATGATTGATTTAAAAAACCCTAGTTGTTTCGGTTAAGGTCAAAATTTAAATATAGGCTTAGCTTCTATTTTGGGTTTATGTTTTTATATCTGACTCCTGAGTCGCAGCCTCGTCTTCACTTCACCTCGCTTTATTCAAAAGAACACAGACAACCTTCTGCGCAAGCGCACAAAACAACTCTCACAGGGAAAAGCAATCGACCCGTGAATGATGGAACTTTTTTATCGAACTGTAAATTGTACATATTGTATTTGTTTTTTCTTAGTATTTCAATCATGTTATTATTTGCAACAATCATTTATCAAAATAATAAAATATTAATCTTTTTACTTTTTAAAAAAAACTGTGTATATTTCCTTTTATTGATTTTAACCCTTTTTAGCCTGTGTAATCTGCTTTTCCAATATTGTGTACAAAACACTTTTAATATAATATCAATAATTTTAACCTGTCACAATTACAGCCCTACGTGGGATCAATGTCAAAATCCAAACATCACTTTGAAGATGTCATATGACATTAAGCTTTCTCCCAATTCTGTTGCACCTCGGAGGTAAACATTAAGTACTCAACAGACGTCATCACAAGCAACACACGGAAATGCAACTTTCATCTTCATTCAGTTCACGTCTAAACTAAGTCAGCGGTAAGATGCCTGTATCTCTAACAAAAGTTATACACTCTTTTCTATTGTATTATGTAGAGAAACAGTCACTTGTTTTATAGGTCTAATCCAAGTCATGAAATCCACCATAGAAATGTGATTTCTACACATTAATTTGTGAAACTCATATTTCATGAATTAGGAAATGAATGCTGAAAAAGTATGTGCATCCCTGATATGAACATATGCCTGACATGTACATACAGTGGTGTTCAAAATAACAGCAGTGCAATGCGACTAAATAGATTAATCACTGTTATTAGTATATTTTTATCGCTATATGGTTTAAGAAACAGCATTTTTGATGTCACCCCACAAGGTCTCCAATAACATTAATTTTGTTGGTTTGGAACCCAGATTTAGCTTGTTTACTAGTGTGTTTGGGCTCACTGTCTAAAACCCATTTCAAGGGCATGTCTTCTTCAGCATAAGGCAACATGACACCTTCAAGTATTTTGAGATATGCAAACTGATCCATTATGCCTGGTATGGCCCAATACCATAGTAGGAGAAACATGCCCATGTCATGATGCTTGCACCACCATGCTTCACTATCTTCACTTTGTACTGTGGCTTGAATTCAGAGTTTAGGGGTCATCTCACAAACTGTCTGCTGTCCTCGGACCCAAAAAGAACAATTTTACTCTCATCAGTCCACAAAATGTTCCAATGTTTCTCTTTAGGTCAGACGTTTTTAAAATGTCACAGTACTTCAAGGTAACTCCAGACTGTCTTTGATCATCCTGGAGCTGAACATTGGCTGAGCCTTTGCCATTCTGGTTATTCTTCCATTCATTTTGATATTTTCTGCCACGTGTCTCTGGTTTTGCTCTCCATTTTAAGGCATTGGAGATTATTTTATCCGCATGTCCTAGGTCTGCTCCAGGGCCTTCTCCCGGCTGGGTACACGGAACAGGGTGCACGGAACACCTCACCAGGGAGGCATCCGGACTAGATTCCCAGGCCACCTTAACTGGCTCCTCTCCACGTGAAGCAGCAGCGGCTCTACTCCGAGCTCCTCCGGGATTCCCGAGCTCGACACCCTATCTCTTAGGGTGAGTTCAGCCACCTTACGGAGGAAACTAATTTCCGCCGCTTGTATCAGCGATCTTGTTCTTTCGGTCATGATCCATAACTCATGACCATAGGTGAGGGTGGGAACGTAGATCGATCGGTAAACAGAGAGCTTTGCTTTCCGGCTCAGCTCTCTTTTTACCACGACGGTCCGGTACAGTGACCGCATTACTGCGGACGCTGCACCGATCCGTCTGTCGATCTCACGCTCCAACCGTCCCTCACTCGTGAACACAACCCCGAGATACTGCTCCACCTGAGGCAAGACCTCACTCCCAACCCGGAGGGTACAGTCCACCCGTTTCCGACTGAGAACCATGGCCTTGGATTTGGAGGTGCTGCGTCTCATCCTAGAAGCTTCACACTCAGCCGCCAACCGTTCAAGGAAACGCTGAAGGTCACAGCCTGATGAGGCCATAATGACCACATCTGGTTCCCGGATAACTGAGCTCCTCATACTCTCTCTTAGGGTACAAGAGAGCTACAAACCACCCCAGTAAACATTGAACGTCACGGCCTGATGAGGCCATCAGGACCACATAGTCTGAGAATAGAGACGAGATGATAAGGCCACCAAACTGGACTCCCTTTGTTGTGTGTGGAATACGCTGTTTACGTTGAATGGGGTTTATTGTTTTGTCGGAAGTGTTTTTGATACAACAAAGTTCACAATGAGGTGTTGTACTTTAGGAATCAGGTGAAACTTTAGTTCCACCATTTTGTATTTATTAGTCGTAGTCACAAAATGGCAGTGCGCAAATGCACTGAAATTGACATCAGAACAGGCATGAAGAAAGTATTCACTCACACAGAGCTAGCGAGTGCACCCTTCCTACCACCCTACCTGAGACTGAATGACTGACAGGTGTGTTCCCTCACTCTGTTCATTCATGATAGAACGAACATGCTCAGGTATTAAAACAGATGCACAGAGTGAAACTTATTGTCATCCAGCACATTTGGTACTGTGATACTTGAACTATGATAATTAGTGCAGCACACACAAACACGACAGGAGGGTTTAAAAATAACTAAACAACGCATATAAGAAGGAAAATAGTCTACCTGTCATGGTAAAAACTCCTATTAAGATGTTGATGTTGCGGCCTCCGATAATGGCAACTTCACTCTTTTTGCCAGTGCATTTCTTCTCCACTTTCTTAGATTTGTAGCATGCCAAGATGCCAGTCAGCAGGACAACAACATAAAAGGCAGCCACAGCCACGAGTCCAGCGACATTTACTGCCATGCTTGTCCACCAAGAATCCTGCAAACATACATTGAAACACAATAAAAACATCAAAAGTTTACAAGGTACAGATAAAGAAAGTTACACATTGATTTGTTCTTTTTATTGAAGACTGAACAATATAAGTCATCACACATTCATCTTGTTGGCCATAACAGTACTAATATTGGCTCTCAATACATTTTAATAATTTATGTTTGGGATGTGTGATAATATCTGTCACTGATAAATATCACCTGATAATGGAAATTATCACAATGATATATTCGATAATAAAACAAAATTTTAAATTCAACCGATAATGTTATCCAATCATTTGTGCAGTTATGGCTAATGCTGCCTAGATCCTACCCCGACGTTGCTCTGCGCCTCAACCCCTCTTCCCTCTGAAGTTCCTGTTGCATGTGTAACGCGTCACGCAAAATGCTTGCAAGGTAGCAGTAGAATAACATGGGGGTTCCTTCACCTTTGTGGGTCTAATTTTCCTTGAGCCAAACAAATAATGCACTTATCATCTGCAAAGATACGGGACTCTTGTGTATTGGAGAGGCTTTTGACAAACAAAGAAATTTTGAGCTAAATGACTCCAGAGCCACTTTATAGCCTTTGATTATCAGCCTTTAAACGCCATTGAGGACATGGGTTTCCGTCTGTTACAGCAGCAGGCTAGCAGCTACTGAGCCACCGTAAAATAAAAAGTAGTAATTGTGCTTGTTTTGGTTTTACATTCAGCCACGTTGAATTTTCTTGCACATTGGTTGCACCTATATTTTTGTTCATTGAGTGTTATTTAAATTAACTTTCACTGGTATGAAAAGTTTGTGGTAACAGTCTGTTCTGTGAAAAGACAAGTTAGGGTAAGTCTCTAAGTCTATTCAATCTAATTGTTAACATTATTACCATCAACACTAATAACCATTAGTTATTAATCAAAATTATTTTGTATGCATTAAAAAATATATACAAATAAATCCAAGAATGAACATGATTTATATGTTGATATATGATGATGGTATAGTATTGAGTCTTGTCACATTACTATTGATAAGATGCTTAATGGATTAATAATAATGCCAATTGTACATGTGTGTATATGTGTAATACCTTGTTTATGTATTATAATGTATAACATGCTGCATATTCTGTTATTATAACGGGCTCTGGTGTTACGAATAGGGGGTGGGAGTAAATAAGCTTGTCTTCTTCCCTCTCCTTTTTCGAGCCCAATAATTTTCTGTCAATATGTGTATTTTGTTCTGTTCTGTGTATTTTGTGTGGCTCAAAATAAACTATTCAATTCATTGTTGACACTGACTTCACTTTATGCATTATTCTTTAATATTACAGTATGTTCAACATTGACAAAGAATGGCTTACTTTTAAGAACCTTGTTGTGCAATGAAGTAATTACTTGATTTCTCTTGTAAATGCTTACCATTAGATGTGGATTTGCTGGCTGTCCACTTTTGATGTGAAAAAGTAGAAATAAAATCTGTTTTTGCACAGGCACATTTGCACTTGTTTATACTGTATCCCATTGCTTTACATGCATCTGTACTCTGCATCTGTTTTTCTTTTTTTTATCTTTTAATACAAGTATCTGTTTGACATTTTCGTTTATCGGCTGTAAAGAAGAGCAAATTACTGGTTATCGTACTTTATTGTACTTTAGTACTTTATTCTTCCAAAATCTCCTACAGGGAGAAGACTATTACAATGTGCTGCCCAGAAGTAAAAAATTATTAAAGATGAATACAAATATTAAACTTAGCATACATACTGTTAGGTTGATATGGATTAACTCTTTTACCCATTAAGTTATTTTGTATTACTCAACTTCCTTTATTGGTTAGGCACCTGTAATGGTCAAATATTTAATGGTTTGTTTGTTTTTTGCTGTAGTTTCAGTTTAACGGTGGTACACCTACCACAAACTTAGCTCAGTGGCGCTGCAACACCTTCACACAGACACCCCTGACTCTGGCATGTCCTTGCCAACATGTGTGTGAAATGGCTCTAAATTGAACGGCTGTGGATGCAATGTACTTTAAATGAAGTGCACTATCCATCCATCCATTTTTTTCCGCTTATCCGAGGCCGGGTTGCGGGGGCAGCAACCTAAACAGGGAAGCCCAGAGGTCCCTCTCCCCAGCCACTTCGTGTAGCTCTTTTTCAGCGGATGTCGAGGCGTTCCCAGGCCAACTGAGAGACATAGTCTCTCCAACGTGTACTGGGTCTTCCCCGAGGCCTCCTACCGGTTGGACGTGCCCTGAACACCTCCCCAGGAAGGCGTTCGGGAGGCATCCTAACCAGATGCTCGAGCCACCTCATCTGACTTCTCTCAATGCAGAGGAGCAGCGGTTCTACTCCAAGTCTCTCCCGGATGACAGTGCTTTTCACCCTATTTCTAAGGGAGAGCCCAGCCACCCTGCGGAGAAAACTCATTTTGGCCGCTTGTACCAGTGATCGTGTCCTTTCGGTCACTACTTAAAGCTCATGACCATAGGTGAGGGTAGGAACGTAGATCGACCGGTAAATCGAGAACTTTGCCTTTTGACTCAGCTCTCTTTTCACCACGACAGACCGGTGCAGAGTCGGCATCACTGCAAACACTGCACCAATCCGCCTGTCCATCTCGCGTTCCATCCTTCCATCACTCGTGAACAATACCCCGAGGTACTTAAACTCCTCCACTTGAGGCAGGACCTCATCCCCGACCCGGAGATGGCACTCCACCCTTTCCCAGGCAAGAACCATGGACTCAGAATTGGAGGTGCTGATTCTCATCCCAGCCTCATCACACTCAGCTGCGAACCGATTCAGTGAGAGTTGAAGGTCACTGCTGGATGAAGCCAACAGGACCACATCATGTGCAAAAAGCAGAGATCGAATCCTGCGGCCACCAAACTGAAACCCCTCAACGCCCTGGCTGCGCCTAGAAATTCTGTCCATGAAAGTAGTGAACAGAATCGGTGACAAAGGGCAGCCCTGGCGGAGTCCAACCCTCACTGGAAACGGGTCCGACTTATTGCCGGCAATGCGAACCAAACTCTGACACCGGTCATACAGGGAACGAACCGCCTGGATTAGGTGGTCCGATACCCCATATTCCCGGAGCACTCCCCACAGTATTCCCCGAGGAACACGGTCGAATGCCTTCTCCAAGTCCACAAAACACATGTAGACTGGTTGGGCAAACTCCCATGCACCCTCAAGGACCCTGCCGAGAGTATAGAGTTGGTCCACAGTTCCACGACCAGGACGAAAACCACACTGCTCCTCCTGAATCTGAGATTCGACTATCCGGCGGATTCTCCTCTCCAGAACCCCTGAATAGACCTTACCGGGAAGGCTGAGGAGTGTGATCCCACGATAGTTAGAACACACCCTCCGGTCCCCCTTCTTGAAAAGCGGGACCACCACCCCGGTCTGCCAGTCCAGGGGCACCGACCCCGACGTCCACGCAATGCTACAGAGTCGTGTCAACCAAGACACGCCCACAGCATCCAGGGCCTTAAGGAACTCCGGGCGGATCTCATCCACCCCCGGGGCCTTGCCACCAAGGAGCTTTTTGACCACCTCGGTGACCTCAGCCCCAGAGATAGGCGACCCCGACTCAGAGTCCCCAGGCACTGCTTCCATGTTGAAGGCGTGTCAGTGGGATTGAGGAGGTCTTCAAAGTATTCCCTCCACCGGTCCACAACATCTCGAGTCGAGTTCAGCAGCACACCGTCTCCACCATACACGGTGTTGACTGTGCACTGCTTCCCCCGCCAGGGACGGCGGATGGTCGTCCAGAATCTCTTTGAAGCCATCCGGAAGTCGTTTTCCATGGCCTCTCCGAACTCCTCCCATGTTCGGGTTTTTGCCTCAGCGACCGCCAGAGCTGCAGACCGCTTGGCCTTCCGGTACCTGTCAACTGCCTCCAGAGTCCCATGGGCCAAGACGGCCTTAAAGGACTCTTTCTTCAGCTTGACGGCATCCCTCACCACTGGTGTCCACCAACGGGTTCTGCCACGACAGGCACCGACCACCTCCGATCGGCCGCATCGACTATGGAGGCACGAAACATCACCCACTCGGATTCAATGTCTGTTGCCTCACTTGGAACATGGTCAAAGCTCTCCCGTAGGTGGGAGTTGAAACACCTTCTGACAGGGGACTCTGCCAGACGCTCCCAGCAGACCCCTTACAATGCGTTTGGGTCTCCAAGTCCGACCGACAGCCTCCCCCACCTTCGGAACCAACTCACCACCAGGTGGTGATCAGTTGACAGCTCTGCCCCTCTACTCACTCGAGTGTCCAAAACATGTGGTCGCAATTCCGACGACACAACCACAAAATCATCGAACTGCGGCCCAGGGTGTCCTGGTGCCAAGTGCACATGTGGACCCTTATGCTTAAACATGGTGTTCGTTATGGACAATCCGGGACGAGTACCCAAGTCCAATAACAATAAAGACACCGCTCGGGTTGAGATCAGGGGGGGCCGTACCTCCCAATCACACCTCTCCAGGTCTCACTGTCGTTGCCAACATGAGCGTTGAAGTCACCCAGCAGAACAAGGGAATCCCCCGAGCGAGCACTCTCTAGTACTTCCTCTGAGGACTCCAAAAAGGGTGAGTATTCTGAACTGCTGTTTGGCGCATAAGCGCAAACAGCAGTGAGGACCCGTCCCCCCACCCGAAGGCATAGGGAAACTACCCTCTCGTTTAAACTCCAACGTGCAGGCTTGGAGCAACAAGAATTGCCACCCTTGCCCGTCGCCCCTCATTGCCGGCAACACCAGAGTGGAATGAAGTCCAGCCCCTCTCGAGAGGACTGGTTCCAGAGCCCTTGCTGTGTGTTGAGGTGAGTCCGACTATATCTAGCCGGAATTTCTCCACCTCACGCACCAGCTCAGGCTCCTTCCCCGCCAGAGAGGTGACATTCCACGTACTGACAACTAGCTTCTGTAGACGAGGATCGGACCGCCAAGGCCTCTGCCTCCGGCTGCCACCCATCTCTCTTTGCACCCGACCCCTTTGGCCCCTCCCACGAGTGGTGAGCTCATGGGAGGTGGGCCCCACGTTACCTTTTTGGGCTGTGCCCGACCGGGCCCAATGGGTGCAGGCCCGGCCACCAGACGCTCGCCATCGTGCCCCGCCTCTGGGCCTGGTTCCAGAGGGGGGCCCCGGTGACCCGCGTCCGGGCGGGGAAAACGAAGTCCATTGTTATTGTGCATCATTAGGGTCTATTGGGGCACTCTTTGTCTGGTCTCTCCCCTAGGAACTGTTTGTCATGGGTGACTCTACCAGGGGCATGACAGCCCCCGACAACTTAGCTCCTAGGATCATTGGGACACGCAAACTCCTCCACCACGATAAGGTGGTGACTCAGGGAGGAGTGGCGTGCACTACTTAGTAGCATTTTCCACAAACTGGTCTTTTGATTCAATCTCAACTGCTTTGCTAGTTTAAAAAACTGCGACCGCACGTCATCAGGAAGCCTGTAAGTATCTACAGTTGTTCCTTGCACCATCATGCTTTAAACATTGCTTGGTTTTGAGGGCATCCCTGAGATGCTTGTGCTCTTTCTCTTTGGTCTGAGGACTGGTGGGAACATAGTCGGTCTTTGGTTGAATTTGCTCGTTCCAACTGACTCCTACTTTCCACAGGTCCTGAATGAGGATTTTGGCCCGGCTGGTGAATGGGATAAGATACCCCAGTGGATCATATTGGGTTGCTAGCACTTGTAATTGTTTCTCAGTGAAGGATGGGAATACTCTATAGGTCGGGGGCAGTTTCTGAAGCGATCGGTGAGGGGGTTCCATGCTGGCCTATGGCTGGTTCTTTGGGGTTCTGCAAGTGCTTGGATAACCAGAGCTCAGTACTCTTGGCTTTGGCTTTCTCTGGGAGGTGTTTTATAACATTCCGGTCATTACTGGCCCACTGTCTTATGTCAAACCCTCCATATGACAGCAGACTGCGTCCACAACGATCGGTCGGTCGGTCAACAACGATCTTCGCTTGATTAGTGGTGGTAAGGCTGGTTAAACAATTATCCACATGGAATGCGGTTTCAACAACATGCAAGATATCTTCATGCCCCTTACTGTTGTCTTTAACACGACTCTGGGGGACATATGTCGGACAGCAAGGACTACATGTGGTTTCAAAAGCCAAAACCTGCCACTCATATACAGTAGGCTCCTCTTCCCTCTTCATACCTCTCCACAGGAAATGAAGAAGGGGCTTGTTGGCTGTTGGCTGATAAGGGACAGTCCATTGTGCTGGTAGGAACAGTTATAAACAATCCAGGCTGTACCACTGTGGTGGACATTGTGGTGTGGCAGACATCAGGACTACTTAGCATTGTCTGTGGTGGTTGGAGACAGGGGTTTGACATAGCCTAACTGTTATAGTCTCTTGATTGGTTGTGTTGGCAGTGGTGTAGCATATCTTGTCACTATGTCCACTGCTACTTTACTGGTGCGTTGCTCTAGCAGTTCTAAAGTCTGCTGATCTTTAGAGCATGTGGCAATTCTCGTACTCACATAAGGTGAAATGTCAACTTCCCACAGACGGTCAACATGACCCTGGACCTCAAAGTTGGGGAAATCGTGAAGAAACAATGCAGCAGTTCAGCAGGATGGCGATTTGCTAAGCAGCCTGTTGACATGAGAGCTACATCTGAGTTTGCGGCCATTTTCACCATCAAGGGAAAAAAGCATGCCAAACATGCAAGCAAAGTTGCCAACGGCATCTGGATTTCCAAATTTTATTGGAGGTAAGTTAGAGATGGCTCCCAGCTCACGCCTTGGCCATATTTGTCTTGAAGTGCCTGCAGAGTGGAAGTACTGTATATGACTTAGAGTCGTGAGCAGACTGGACACATGGTGGAAGTGAGCTGGTTGGCGGGTTAGCAGTTGCTGCTGCTCCTGCTGGTGCTAGTAGCCCTGCTGGTGAAGCTGTGGCTATGGGAGTAGGGTATATAGGTCTAAGCTTACCTTGTGAATGGGATGGGGCTTCCTTGGGATCAGCTGGGAACTCAGGGTAGAACCCACATTGGCTGACAGAACTAGATTGGACAGGGCCACTTATTTCCTTCTGCTGGAAAGATGTAATGAGAGCAGCTTTTGTCCAATTCCATCTCCTTTTTCTTTGCATTGTAGCCTTAGATGAAAAAACGTAAAAACAAAACCTGACCGGTAACTAATGTGGCTGGATGATAATAAAAACATGATTTCAAAAAGTATGCATATATACCATAAACTACCAAAAAATGTTCTTGAAAAAGAGGGCCGTCTTATATTCCGGTCAGTACTGGTGAATATGGCTCTGATGTACCAATATGACTTGTGAATGAGCAGGTGTGTGAAAGTATACGGCTACAGAGTTGAATTCATTAATTGTAATGAGAAAATAACTTTTATTTTCTAGAGTACTCTGAACTGGTAGGCTTGCCCTTGCCTGAATTCAACTGGGCTTGCTGTCATCATTAGCCACACACTGTCTAACATTTCAATGAAGGATTTGACCAATTGACTAGAAAACATTTTAGGTATCCAGAGCAAATAAGCAGACCTTCTGTTGCCAATGGGAATCTGTCACATAGTCACCCTAAATTCGTGGTTCTCAAATAGTGGGGCGGGCCCCCCTAGGGGCAGGAGGGCATGAGAAACAGGGAGTACATTCAGTGCAAATCTGCCATCATGTACAAATTTATTGTACTCAACATGAAAATGCTTGTATGCTTCACAGCTCTCCATTTTGTTGCATTTTCTTGGTTACAAGTTCGAGTTCAGTCTGTACAGTACATATAAATAGATACTATCTGTTTCTCAAAAGTATTTCAAATGGAGGGGCCGTGAATACATTTCTGTCCCCTAGGCGGGCATGACAGAAAGTAATTAAGAACCCCTGCCCTAATTAAACATCTTTCTTAGCTACTCATCTGTACACTAATAAAAGAAAAGAAAAAAAGTAAACTTGTCTGACTCAATCCTAGCAAAAACGATGGTAGGACCTGAGCACTTATTCAAAGGTTATCACTAACGCCGTTATAAATGATTTAAAGTTAAAAAATTTTTTTTTTTTTAAGTCGAAAAAAAGTAAAAATAAATAAATAAATCATTCAAAGTGACCGCGACGGTCAGCTCTATCCACCAGGCTATACATCTGTCAGACCAATACAACGCTTGAACTTCTTCCCAGTCAGTCGACTCACCTCTCAGTTCAACGCTGGAATGCTTCCGCCGGTGCCTCCTCTTCACAACTGCCGCCTACAGCCTGTTTTCAGTGTGCCTGAGCTGGAGCGCGTCTCTCTATTGCGTTGCATTCAAATCCCGTCAGGCGAGTGGCAAATTTCACTAACACAGGACAGATGTGTCCCTGAAAATGTATCCCCTTCCACGTGAGCGCGCACGCCTGCGGGAGGGCGGAGCTGCGTTTCCTTGTCTACATATTATTATCTTATCTTTTATAAAAAACTAAATGTGGATTGTTACGATCGTGCTTTGTTTGTCAAAGACTGACATTGTAATAGGAGACATTTCTCCCAAAATAAATCCGTTTGCTTCTGCATGTTACTTGTCGCCCAAGGTAAAAGCATTCGCTTATAACAATGTCTTATTATCCTTCTCTTTTTCATAATGAAGTGTACTTTGGCGATCAGCCTGCTAACAAAATGCATGCTAAATAGTCCATGTACTAGATTCAAACAGGTTTTAATTCAACCTTTAGGATTAATCTGTTGTTGATAAAATAATCTACAGTATGTGACCGTTTGAGCACACTGTCAGACTCAACTTCACATGTTACACTCCAGTTATCGGCATATCTACTGCCAACAATAGTTGATGACTGTAATTTAACTTTCCAAATATTTAAACACTGCCTGGTCAAAAAGAAGTTGCCACCTGGATTTAAGTAAGCAAATAGGTACGAGGTTGCTGCAGTTGGTCAGGTCTAGGTTCAGCAACACTATGTGCTCAAAGAATGAGGTCAGCTGACTACCTGACTAAACTGAATGAGCAGGTTATTCCATCAATGGATTTTTTCTTCCCTGATGGCACGGGCATATTCCAAGAGGACAATGCCAGGATTCATCAAGCTCAAATTGTGAAAGAGTGGTTTAGGTAGCAGGAAACATCATTTTCACACATGGAGTCCAGACCTTAACCCCATTGAGAATTTTTGGGATGTGCTGGAGAAAGCTTTACGCAGTGGTCCGACTCTACCATCAACAATGCAAGATCTTGGTGAAAAATGAATGCAAAACTGGATGGAAATAAATCGTGTTACACTGCAGAAGCTTATCGAAAACAATGTCGCAGTGAATGTGTGCTGTAGTCAAAGCTAAGGGCAGTCCAACAAAATATTAGTGTCGTTTTTTTAGTGCTTTTTTTTGGCCAGGCAGTGTATATCAGTGTACATATAAATGTATATAATTAAATATATACACACACACATATATATACACACACATATATATATACATATACAGTATATCAGAATCAGCTTTTTCGCCACACTAGGAATTTGACTCCGGTCAATATCATTCTCTGTCAATAATAATAATAATAATAATAATAATAGTGTAGTGCAAATGCCCTCTTCTTGGCTCTGGACCTGTGCAGTTCCTGTAAGGAGGGCAGGCTGGTGTCAATGATTTTCTCTGCAGACCTGATTGGTCATTGCAGTCTGCTCTTGTCCAGTTCGGTAGCGGAGCCAAACCAAACTGTGATGGATATATATACAGTATATATACACACACACCAAATTAGAGGAACACTTTTTCATCAGAGTATAGTAAGCTATCAGTCAAACTTCTGGGATATTGATCTGGTCAGTTAAGTAGCAGAGGGGGTTGTTCATCAGTTTCAGCTGCTTTGTTGTTAATGAAATCAACAACAGGTGCATCAGAGGGGCGACAATGAGACAGACTCCAAAACAGGAATGGTTTTCCAGGTTGGGGCCACTGACTCCTCATCTCTTTTGGCTGATTTTTAACTAACTGACTTTTTCCTGCTGTAGTTTTTCATTTGGCTTGGATTAACATCTCGGTTCATAGCATGATGCGCTACCTGGACGCTACAGAGGTTGCACAAGTAGTCCGACTCCTCCAGGATGGCATATCAATACGTACCATTGCAAGAAGGCTTGCTGTGTCTCCCAGCACAGTCTCAAGAGCCTGGAGGAGATTCCAGGAGACAAGTAGTTACAAGTAGACAGGGTTGCAAAAGGTCCTTAAACCCTGAGCAGGATTGGAATTTGCTCCTTTGTGCAAGAAGGAACAGGATGAGCACTGCCAGAGCCCTACAAAATTACCTCCAGCAGGCCACTGGTGAATGTTTCTGACCAAACAATCAGAAACAGGCTCCATGAGGGTGGCCTGAGAGTCCAACGTCATGTAGTGGGCCCTGTGGCAACTGCCCAGTACCGTAGAGCTCGATTGGCATTTGCCATAGACCACCAGAATTGGCAACTACGCCACTGGCGTCCTTTGCTCTTCACCGATGAGAGCAAGTTCAACTTGAGCACATGCGACAGACGTGAAAGGGTCTGGAGATGCCGTGGAGAACGTTATGCTGCCTGCAACATCATTCAGCATGACCGGTTTGCTGGTCGGTCAGTGATGGTCTGGGGAGCCAGACACACTGGAAGGACACACAGACCTCCACAGGTTAGATAATGGCAACCTGACCACTATTAGGTATCGGGATGAAATCCTTGGACCCATTGTCAGAACCTATGCTGGTGCAGTGGGACCTGGGTTCCTCCTGGTCCACGACAATGTCCGACCTCATGTGGCTAGAGTACGCAGGCAGTTCCTGGAGGATGAAAGAATTGATACTATTGACTGTCCCCCGTGTTCACCTGACCTAAATCCAATAGCACACCTTTGGGACATTATGTTTAGATCCATCCGACGCCGCTAAGTTGCTCCTCAGACTGTCCAGGAGCTCAGTGATTCCCTGGTCCAGATTAGTGAGGAGATACTCCAGAACACCATCCGTCGCCTCATTAGGAGCATGCCCCGACATTGTCAGGCATGCGTACAAGCACGTGGGGTCCACACAAACTACTGAGAATCATTTTCAGTTGCCATAATGACATTTTGGCAAAATGGACCAGTCTGCTGCATCTTTTTTTCACTTTCATTTTTGGGGTGTCTTTGATTTTCCCCCCTCTATAGGGTGATCATTTTCATTTCTATCAAATTATGTGGCATCATTTTGTTACTAATACATCACCTACTTATCAGGAAAACTTTCTAGATCATTTTTCCTTCCGTTTAGATCTGATGTGTTTTCAAAGTGTTCCCCAGATTTTGTTTGTGTTTGTGAGCAGTGTATAAATCGATCTATGTTGAACAAAGTAAGTAGTGATTCATATTTAAAGCTTTGTTTAAAAATGCAAAACTTGTGTTATTATTGGGTGTTGGTGTCAACATTTCAGCTTTTTCTCATTGTGTCTTTTGCTCTATTTTTAGCCACGTCTGCGGATGGCCCGCAAGCTGCACTTTGACCAATCCCATATTTGAGGATCTTTGGGTGGGGTCGGGCTTGTGGCGTTGGCTTTATGAGAGAAAACTACAACTCAGGTTGTTGGCTCATTGCCATGGACGAGCCAAAATGAGACTTTCCCCCCCTGGGAAAATCTATTGCAGCGTGCTGGAGAGAAGGGCACGACCATTAGTTGAACCTCGGCTACAGGAGATGTGATGTGGTTTTCGTCCTGGTCATGGAACCCTGGACCAACTCTACACCTCTGCAAAGGTATTGGAATGTATGTGGGAGTTTGCCCAACCGGTTGATATGTGCTGTGTGGACTTGAAAAAGGCATTTGACCGCATCGCTCATGGTATCCTGTGGGAAACGCTCCGGGAATATGTCATTGGTGGCGCGCTACTACATGCCATTCGGACCTTGTAGAACCGGAGCCTGGTTCGCATTGCCACCAGTAGGTCTGTAGCCTGTTTCCAGTGAACCTTGACAACAGATTCTGTTCATAACTTTCATTGAAAGAATTTCAAGGCGCAGCCAAGGTGCAGAGGAAGTCCAGTTTGATGGTCTCTAATTTCGTATCTAATCCCTCCTATCGGCAAAGAGAGAAGAGAGAAGGTATTACTGGGTTTAACACAGCCGGTCAAATCTTCACTAATCAAATAAGCTCCCCTCCTCACCTTTAATGCGCCGCTAGAGAAGTGCATTGCGAGTTTTGTTGAATATGGATGAAGACAGCCAAAATCTTGGCCAAATTATCCCAAAGCAGCTGACGGGTACCGGCAGGACAAGCGGCATGCGGCTTCAGTGGTGGTCAAGGCAAAAACTCGGGTGTGGGTGGAGTTCGGTGAGGCTATGGAGCTCGGTTCTGGCAAACCGTCCGACACCTCAGAAAGGGGAAGCAGCCCCCAGTTCACACTGTTTACAGTGCGGACGGGGGCTTGCTGACCTCGACTGTGGATATAGTGTGTATATAGTATAGTGTGTTCCAACTATAGGGGGATCACACTCCTCAGCCTCCCTGGGAAAGTATACTCCAGGGTGCTGGAGAGAAGGGTACAACCGTTAGTCGAACCTCGGTTACAGGAGTTGCAATGTGGTTTTTCGTCCCGGTTACAGAACACTGGACCAGCTCTACACCCTTGCAAGGGTACTCGAGGGTATGTGGGAGTTTGCCCAACCGGTCTACATGTGCTTTGTAGACCTGGAAAAGGCATTCGACCGTGTCCCTCGTGGTGTCCTGTGGAGGGTGTTCCGGGAGTACGGGATTGGTGGCCTGCTACTAGGTGCCATTCGGTCCTTGTATAATCGAAGCAGGAGCCTGGCTTGCATTGCCAGCAGTAAGTCGAGCTTGTTTCCGGTGAACGTTGGCCTCTGCCAAGGCTGCCCTTTGTCACAGATTCTGTTCATAATCTTTATGGACAGAATTTCTAGGCGCAGTCAAGGTGTTGAGGGAGTCCAGCTTGGTGACCTTAGGATCTCATCTCTGCTATTTGCAGACGATGTGGTCCTTATGGCCTCATCAGGCTGTGATCTTCAGCATTTACTGGAGCGGTTTGCAGCTGAGTGTGAAGCTTCTGGGATGAGACTCAGCACCTCCAAATCCGAGGCCATGGTTCTCAGTCGGAAACGGGTGGACTGTACCCTCCAGGTTGGGAGTGAGGTCTTGCCTCAGGTGGAGGAGTTCAAGTATCTCGGGTTCTTGTTCACGAGTGAGGGAAGGTTGGAGCGTGAGATCGACAGACGGATCGGTGCAGCATCTGCAGTAATGCGGTCGCTGTACCGGACCGTCGTGGTGAAGAGAGAGCTGAGCCGGAAGGCAAAGCTCTCTGTTTACCGATCGATCTACGTTCCCACCCTCACCTATGGTCATGAGTTATGGATCATGACCGAAAGAATGAGATCGCAGATACAAGCGGCGGAAATGAGTTTCCTTCGTAGGGTGGCTGGACTCACCCTAAGAGATAGGGTGACGAGCTCGGCCATCCGGGAGGAGCTCAGAGTAGAGGCGCTGCTCCTTCACATCGAAAGGAGCCAGTTGAGGTGGCTCGGGCATCTAGTCCGGATGCCTCCCGGGCGCCTCCCTGGTGAGGTGCTTCGGGCATGCCCAGTCGGGAGAAGGCCCCCGGGAAGACCTAGGACACGCTGGAGGGACTATGTCTCACAGCTGGCCTGGGAACGCCTTGGTGTCCTCCCGATGGAGCTGGAAGAGGTCGCTGGGGACCGGGAAGTCTGGACTTCCCTACTGAAGCTGCTGCCCCCGCGACCCGGACCTGGATAAGCGGAGGAAAATGGATGGATGGATGGACAGCCAAACTTCTGAAAGTGATGCCTTGTCTGGGAGGGCCAAGCCCGCAGTGACCGAATATGTGGTCATGCGAGCAGACCTCCACGAGCTGATGATGCAAGAGTGGCCTTGGAGGAGATTACAAGTATTGTAAATCAGGTTTGTCCTGACGTACTGAGAACCGTTGGCCCGTGAAAAAAAATGGTTCAATGATGTCAGAAGAAGGGCAAAACAAAAACTGTCAGTGCACCGGAGGCACACGGTGACCACCGGTAAGTTAAGCATTTTTTCCCCACTAATGAAGACACTCTATTCATTTTATTTTTTATGTATTTAATATCCTATATTTGTGATATAAAAATTTAATATAATATGTAATATGAATAAACAAAAACTATGCATAATGGGAATAAAATCCAAAGCAACTGTGCGTATAAGACGCATTGCCAAGCTCGTGGTCTGGGCATTTTGTGTTTGGACGTGAGATGAACTTGTATTACTCAACTCCTTATGATCATTTTTGCAATTCTCGGTTACACAAGTAAAGATGTCAGTACGTTGGATTAACTATTAATTTACAATTAACCACATCCATATCAGATTCACTGGTCACCGATGAGGAGTAGGATGAGGTGGTGCAGACGGTGCGACAGAGGCAGACGGGACAATAGATTCCATTCCATTCCATTTTCTTCCGCTTATCTGGGTACGGGTCGCGGCGGCAGCAGTTTCAGTAGGGAAGTCCAGACTTCCCGGTCTTCGGCGACCTCTTCCAGCTCCACCGGGAGGACACCAAGGCATTCCTAGGCCAGCTGTGAGACATAGTCCCTCCAGCGTGTCCTAGGTCTTCCCCCGGGATGCCTGAGCCACCAGAAGCTTCACACTCAGCTGCAAACCGCTTCAGGAAACGCTGAAGTTCACAGCCCGATGAGGCCATAAGGACCACATCATCTGCAAATAGCAGAGACGAGATCCTAAATTCGCCACGCTGGACTCCCTCAACGCCTTGACTGCGCCTAGAAATTCTGTCCATGAAGATTATGAACAGAATCGGTGACCAACGGCAGCCTTGGCGGAGGTCAACGTTCACCGGAAACAAGCTCGACTTACTGCTGGCAATGCGAGCCAGGCTCCTGCTTCGATTGTACAAGGACCGAATGGCACCTAGTAGCAGGCCACCAATCCCGTACTCCCGGAGCACCCCCCACAGGACACCACAAGGGACACAGTCGAATCCCTTTTCCAAGTCTACAAAGCCCATGTAGACCGGTTGGGCAAACTCCCACATACTCTCCAGTACCCTTGCAAGGGTGTAGAGCTGGTCCCGTGTCAACCAACACAGTCCCCCAACATCCAGAGCTTTGAGGAATTCAGGGCGGAACTCGTCTACCCCCGGAGCCTTGCCACTGGGGAGTGATTTAAATACCCCCAATTACCTCAGCCACGGTGATAGAACTGTCCTCAGATTCTGCTTCCTCTACGGAAGGCATGTCAGTGGGATTGAGAAGGGCCTCGAAGCATTCCTTCCACCGACCAACTATATCCACAGTGGAGGTCAGCAAGCCCCCGTCCACACTGTAAACAGTGTGAACTGGGGGCTGCTTCCCCTTTCTGAGGTGTCGGACGGTTTGCCAGAACCTCTTCAAGGCCGACCGAAAGTCGTGCTCCTTAGCCTCACCGAACTCCTCCCACACCCGAGGAGTTCGACCACCACCAAAGCCGCGTGCCGCTTGGCCTGCCGGTACCTGTCAGCTGCTTCAGGAGTCCCGCAAGCCGTCCATGCTTGATAGGACTCCTTCTTCAGCTTAACAGCAGCCCTAACCCCCGATGTCCACCATCGGGTTCGGGGTTTGCCACCACGACTGGCACCGAGCACCTTGCGGCCGCAACTACGGCTGGCTGCATCAGCAATGGAGGCACGGAATACGGCCATTCGGACTCAATATCCTTCAATATCCATTCGGACTCCCTCGAGATGCAGGCAAAGCTCTGCCGGAGATGAGAGTTGAAGACTCAACGAACGGGAGACTCTGCCAGACGTTCTCAGCACACCTTCACTACGCGTTTGGGTCTGCCAGGTCTGTCCGGCATCCTTCCCCGCCATCTAATCCAACTCATCACCAGGTGGTGGTCAGTTGACAGCTCAGCCCCTCTCTTCACCCACGTGCCCAGAACATGCGGACACAGGTCTCATGATATGACCACAAAGTCGATCATAGACCTGCGACCTATGGTGTCCTGGTGCCAAGTGCACTTATGGACATCCTTATGTTCGAACATGGTGTTTGTTATGGACAAACTGTGATTTGCACAGAAGTCCAGCAACAACACACCACACGGGTTCAGGTCAGGGAGGCCGTTCTTCCCAACCACGCCCCTCCAGGTCACACTGTCATTGCCCACATGGGCGTTGAAGTCTGCCAGTAGAACTATGGAGTCACCAGCTGGGATCCTCTCCAGAATCCCTCTGATAGACTCCAATAAGGCTGGGTACTCTGAACTGGCGTTCGGCGCATACGCACAAACCACAGTCAGGACCCTTTCCTCAGCCCTAAGGCGTAGGGAAATAACCCTCTCGTTCACCGGGGATGACTCCAACACAGAGGCACCAAGCCGGGGGGCTAATAATAAGCCCACACCAGCTCGCCGCCTCTCCCCTGCAGCCCCTCTCAAGGAATTTGGTTCCAGAGCCCAAACTGTGGGTTGAGGTGAGTCCGACTATATCTAGTCAAAATGTCTCCGCCACAAGCTCGGGCTCCTTCCCCACGAGATGTGACATTCCATGTCACAAGAACCAGATTTGGCCGCCGAAGACCAGGTCGCCCGGGCACCCGCCCTTAACCACTGCCCAAATCGCATTGAACCGGAACCTTATGCTTGTTCCTGCAGGTGGTGGGTCAGCGGAGGGGGGTTCCCGTGTGGCTTCTTTGGGCTAGGCCCAGCCAGGCCCTAGGGGTGAAGGCCTGGCCAGCAGGCGCTCGCCTGCGAGCCCCTCCCCCAGGCCTGGCTCCAGGGTGAGGCGTATCCCACGTCCGGGCGAGGTGGGGTCACTCCTCTTGTTCTTCTTCATTAGGGTCTTTTGAACAATCAATATAGACCAAAATGTATGTGCTGATTCAGATAGTTACTTTAAACAGTGCTTGTTGTGATTATAAATACATTGAAATGTACCTGACATTGTGTAAACAGGCCTGTGGGGTTTTGGTGACACGCTGTGCACACTCGGCCAAATTACCACTAGACCGCCTGTGATTTGCCTTGTGCTGAGAGTAGACCAGTTTGGAGCCGGCGAGCTTTCAGCAGACCTCCGCCAAAGCCTTTAGGCAAAAAATTGTCACTACATCTGGCTGAATCAGTCAGCACCTCCCCCTACTGCACTGCCACACACATCGGGCGGTGCCTCGGTCTACCAACTTACCAAATTGGCTACGCACGGTTTTGCGCTGGATGACATTACCACTGCGCAGCCTGCGGCAAGCTGCTTAACCCACAAAATTAGAGCCCTCAGTGTTTACGGGGACAGTTTGCAGCTAAACGTAAAGCTTTTGGTATGAGACTCAGCATCTCCAAATCAGAGGCCATGGTTCTCAGTTGGAAATGTGTGGATTGCACCCTCCGTGTTGGGAGTGAGGTCTTGCCTTAGGTGAAAAGAGAATCCTGGGGTCTTGTTCATGAGTGAGGGAAGGATGGAGCACGAGGCAACAGGTGCAGCATCTGCAGTAATGTGTTCCCTGTACCGAAATGTCATGGTGAAAAGAGAGCTGAACCGGATCTAGGCAAAGACTGTGTGCAGGAGTAAAGGGAAAATGTCTAAAGGTGTATGCAACTGCTAAAAGTTTAGGAACCACTGTGTTATACTGCTATATTGAGTAATGGCCTCCTTCTTTTTCCAATGGGTTGACAAGCTTGTGAGTTTTTCATAGCTCATGATTGGCTCTTGTCAAATAAAGGGCTACCTGGTCCTCATGGAGTTGTCCGCGTCACAGTATGCCATTTTATTATATGGACATTTGTGGCTTATATATGCATGTCTGTTTTTCTCCCAAAATTCTGTGGGTGTGGCTTTAACATCAGTGCATCGTATAGAGTACACCAGAAATTACGGTGTATGTGTGAACAACATTAGAAATCTTCAGCATTTCAGTATGTGAAATGAAATTATGGAAGCAAACCTCTCCTATTGAATACAGAAAGTGAACAAATGTTCATTATCGTTATTAACATTTATGTGAATGTTAACATAGTAGTTGTCCTTTGATTATATGAGGTCCTTATGACTCATGATTAGTAGACCACCCTCATCATTTTTCCGTTTTGCAATAAAGGTCAGGGCACAGGGACCAGAGAGATGCACTGCCAAAAATACAAGAACAACAAGTGAGATTTTGTTTGAGACTCATACAATATGTATTTTGTTACTGTCCGAGGACCTAACCTAAAATTTTAGGCTGTTGTCAAGAAATTAAAATTGGCCAGATCAATTTACTTGACTTTCCAGACTCTCCGGCCAAAACTTACTGGCCAAAACTGGAGCGTGAACACTGTCACAAATTAAACTAACCACTTTACATATTTTTGTATGTTACTGAATAACTGGGATAATATTTGACTTCTTAGATTAACAGATTACAAGGCAGACAACTATTGACTACGTAGGACGGGACATACATGGCAGGAAATCTGTTGACAATACTGGAAATTAGAACTATTTGGTGCTTTCCTGACCACACTTCACAAACACAAGATCGAAACTGATAGCTGACTCCCTCAACTTTAACTCGGACAGGAGAGAGGTACAGATGCCTTGAAATAAACTATTTACAAGTGCTATATCTGCATATTACTTAGCTGCCTTGTGTGCAAAGTGCAAAGCGGTTGCCAAGCAATAATGTCAAACACAAAGCGAAACAATAATGACCTAGAACTATGGACTCAAAATCAAAAATAGGGTCAGTCTGGCAGTTGGATGGGGAGTTAAAATAGTTAAAAACATCCTTAAGAGCAAACATTTCACATTATTACACGCCTTGGAGAAGCGCATGAGTGAGATCCCTGTGCGGAGCAGCACAAACAAAGAATAAGAGCGATACAAGAGCAAACTGCTCAGATTCAACTACATATAGACCTAGAATTTAGGTGGCCGGATAGACAAAATAAGGTACATGTTAAGACTCTGATATCATATATTGAATATGGACAAACACAGAATGACACCTTCCACTGAATTCTCATGGAGATTCATGATGAAGTCAAGAATTCAGGAGGAAAATGGAGCGCTGAGCAAGAATACCATCGCACTAGGAAAATAAATTGAGGAGATGCAAGATGAAAATGCTGTTACTGTAAGATCATGCTGCCTTGCACGCTGGTCTTAAGCATAAAACCCTATGGAAGAATATAGAGTATTATGCAACATCAAGGTCAAAGGAAAATATCACTGACCAAATTAAAAATATGTTTGATGAGATGGATCAGAATACACTAATGAATGATGTGATCCTCACAAGACTCTGAATTACACCTAAGTCAAAATATAACGAAACAGAGGACAGAGGAGCACCAGACAGAATGGATGTTCCTTCTACAATGCAACAGTTTGCCAACTTCCTACAATCAAAGCAAGCAGACATAGACATCAACACCACTGATACTTGCATCCCACTATATGGCAGAAACAACACCACACCTATCAGCGCTATGTTCCCCCAAAGGGAATTCAAAACTGCACTTCTAAAACAGAGCAAGAAACAGAAGGGCACTACAAACGTCTACGTGAATGAGCATCTGACAAAACGCTGACATTACCAAGAAAGGACGAGACTTGAGGAAGCAGGGAAATATACAAAGCACTTGGAGCACCAACAGTAAAATCTACATCAAGCTAAATGGAGGTCCAGGAGAAGCAAAATTTGTAAAAAAAAGAAATGTCAACAATCTGGATACATATTAAACATCATATTACCATGACAACAAGGATCACAAAGGATGCAACCCACAAAGAAAGAACCATGCAGTTACAAGGACTACTTCTAAAGTTGCTGGAACAGATGTGATAGGACACACACCATCCAAAAAGTTAAACTTTTGTATTGTTTTCCTAAGGTCTTGTGGATTATCAAAAAGTTTTCTGGAAAAATTGAGACGGCCCTTAATGTTCTTTTTGTCACGGCCCGTTTGACGAGGTGTGGTCCCAAGATGCAGACACAGGAAGAAGTTGAGAGCCAAGTAAACTTAATCCACAAAACAAGAGTGCACAAGGGATACCAAACAAGAACTAAAGGTGACGGTGCTAACAAAAAGAGGCACCGCGAGGCAACATAGTGCTGGCTCGGCAAACAAGGCGGGAAGATACTACCACCTGAGCTGGACGGGCTACTGGAGTGTTGACCAGCTGGAAAGGTTGAGTGGACTCCGCAAGCTGCAGCTGACCTGGACAAAAAGGTGAGTGGTACAAGGCCTACGAGAGCAGGCAACATTGGCAATAATCCAGCACTGGCTGGCTGCACTGAGGTGAATATAAGGGCAATCACTAATGAGGGTCAGCTGTGGGAGTGGAATCGCTCCGCCCAGCTCAGGAGGAATCAGCATCTGGAAGGATCAACAAAGGTGGAGTCAGCACAAACCCAAAACACGAATAAGGATGACAAAACTAATAAAAACCGGACCTGTGTAACAGGAGAGTGTGACACTTTTGTTCAGCAGTGTTTTTTGTCTTGGGACAGTGTCCTTCTTATGGTAGATGACCACTGGCCTTAACTGAGGCGAGTGAGGCCTGCAGTTCTTTGGACTTTGGTGGGGTCTTTTGTGACCTCTTGGATGAGTTGTTACTTCTCTCTTGGGGTAATTTCGGTTGGCCAGCTAGTCCTCAACTCAACTCAACTCAACTTTATTTATAAAGCGCTTTCATACAATCAGTGATTGAGACAAAGTGCTGTACAGTGCATACGGTGCAATAAGAATAAAAACTAGCTAAAAACATACTAAAAAAATAAAAACAATAGAATTAAACAATAAAAACTGTACAGCATAATAAAACAGGTGCAGAATTTTAGACTGGGTTAAAAGCCAAGGAATAAAAATGAGTTTTAAGAAGAGTTTGAAAAGTGGACAGTGACTGGGCTTGACTGATGTGCAGGGGCAGTGCGTTCCACAGTTTGGGTGCTGCTGCATATAAGGCTCTACCCCCTCTGCAATTTAGCTTAAACCTCGGTGCCTCGAGGAGAAACTGGTCAGCTGACCTGAGGTACCGAGCGGGAACATATGGGGAGAGCAGATCGTTAAGTTAAGGAGGCGTGAGACCATTTAAAGATATAAAAACAAATAAAATAACCTTAAAAGGACTCTAAAATGCATGGGCAGCCAGTGGAGGGACGCTAAAATAGGCGTTATATAATCCCTCTTGCACGGTCCAACCAAGAGACGGGCTGCAGCATTTTGAACAAGTTGGAGATGTGCAAGAGAGGACTGACTCACTCCAAAATAAAGTGCATAACAGTAGTCCAGTCGTGAAGTGATAAAAGCACGGATCACTGTTTCAAAGTGCTTATGTGCAAGAAAAGGCTTGACTTTAGCTAGGCGCCTCAAGTGAAAAAAGCTAGTGCTGGCCACTGCACTGATTTGCCGATCCAACATAAAATCACTGTCCATTTTAAAACCCAAGTTAGAGACCACAGAGTTTTGTAATGATGCTAAGGGGCCCAAATCAAAAGGGCAGTTTCTACTAGTACTACCTGGTCCAAACACAATAACTTCTGTTTTTTTCTCATTAAAATTGAGAAAGCCAATTGACATCCAGTCTTTAACATCAGCAAGACAGGACAGAAGTGGATTAATTGACCAGGTATTACTCTTTTAAAACGGCATGTAGACCTGTGTGTCACCGGCATAGCAGCGAAGGGATATGTCATGCTTTCTGAAAATGGAGCCCAGGGGTAACAGATAAAGTGCAAATAACAAAGGACCCAAGACAGAACCCTGTGGGACATCATAGGGAAGTGGAGCTGGGTTGGACTCGTAGCTATCGTTCTGTCCGTTAGATAAGATCTGATCCATTTTAGTACAGTGCCATGAAACCCTGCAAATTTCTGTAGCCGATGTATTAAAATATTGTGATCAACTGTGTCAAAAGCTGCAGTAAGGTCCAACATGACAAGAATCATATGATCACCAGAGTCTGTGGCCATGAGGATGTCATTAAAAACCCTTATTAAAACTGATTCTGTGCAAAGATTCAAAACCAGACTGAAAGACCTCAAGGACACCATAACGATCTAAAAACATTTTCAGTTGTGCATAAACGGCTTTCTCTAATACTTTAGAGATAAAAGGCAAGTTAGAGATAGGCCTGTATTTAGATAGCATAGTGTGGCCAAGGCCGGGCTTCTTTAAGAGAGGCTGCACTATTGCATGTTTAAAACTTGCAGGAACAACACCAGTGGAAAGACTGGTGTTAATAATGTGCAGCATCAGCTGACCTACGGTGGGGAAGATTTCCTGAAAGAAGCGGGGGGGAACAACATCGTGGGGAGAGCCTGAAGGCTTTCCTTTACCAACCACTTCAGTTAAAAAAGATAAGGACACAGACTCAAACTTTTCAAATACACCCAGACAGGGGACACAGTCAGAGGGATCAGAGGCAGGGGCTACAATAACAGCCCTTGTGGAGGCGACCTTGTCCAAAAAGTAATTCAGAAAATCATTACAGGTTTCCAGTGAGGCCTCCAGAAAAGGAGTCTGTGGAGCATTTAAAACAGAGTTAATTATTTTAAAAAGCAGATGTGGGTCATGGGAGTTTGATTCAATAATGTTTGACAAGTGCTCTCTTTTAGCCTCTTTCACTGTATTCTGTTAGTGCTGCCAACTGGCCTGCAATACCTGAAAAGAAATCTGCAGCTTGTCCTTCTTCCATCTGCGTTGGGCCTTTCGACAGTCCTGTTTGGCTGCACGAGTGACATCATTCAGCCAGGGTTCAGGTTTAACCTTATGCCTGATGGGTTTTAAAAGAACAATAGCATCCAATATAGTGTGGCAGGAGCTCGTCCATACTAGAATCAGTGCTGTCGTAGGGGACACAAAGCTTGTCAAAAGCAGTAGTGAACTGACCAGCAGTCGAGGAGTTAAAAACATGACCCCTGCGCAAAGCTGTGTGGGATTTGTCCGTAATAAAGGAAAGCTGAGCAGCGAACACAATGGGAAAATGGTCTGAGCACATAGCATCACAAATCTCAAGGTCCGACACGGGGAAACCATGGGAGAGCACAAGGTCCAAGGTATGTCCCCCCTCATGAGTGGGACCGGACACACACTGCACCAGGTTAAAAGACTCAATGACGGCTAAAAATTCTTTCACTAGTGGTTTTTCTGGACAGCCCACATGGATATTAAAATCACAGAGAATGAGGACCCGGTCATAGCAAGGCATGATTCTGGGCAGGAAATCAGAAAAGTCATTGATAAAATCCTTATTGTACTTAGGAGGCCGATAGATGACTGCCCAAAACACTAGGTCGGAGCGTCCGACCGCAAATAATATCGCCTCAAAGCTAGAGGGTGAGAAAGCGCTCTGTTCAAAACCATTCTTAAAAACAAACATAACGACTTAAAAGTCCTGGTAAGGTTCACTCCTGTTTCCTGTTTTCGCCATTTGTGGATAATGTGGTTTGCTTAAGAAGAACTTTTGCCTACATGGGTGAGTACATTTATCCAAGTCTTGCACGATAAACTACGCCTTTTCATGACTGCCTATCTTTAAATTCTTGGTAAGCACAGCAATACATGCCTCTCTATGATGTATATGACGGATATATGCCACCTGAGCATTCACAAAGCAGTCGCATCGCATACATATCCGATTTATATTCACATACGAATGAGACCTGAGTCGCATTTGAAAAAATCGAATATGTGCTGTTCACACTCACATGAAAAAATCAGATAGAGGTTGCATCTGAGCAAAAAAAATCAGAATTGACCTGGAGTGTGAATATAGACTCGTTTTATGTTTTAAGAGGAGGGGGCAATGACTTTTTTACACTGGGCTGTGTAGGTTTGGATTTTTTTCTCTGTTAATGATAAAAATTTCATTTAAAAACTGCATTTTGTGTTTAGTTGCGTTGTGTTGTTTCATTTACTAATATATATATTTGTTTGATGAAACATTTAAGTGTGATAAACATGCAAAAAAAAAGGAAATCAGGAAGGAAGCAAACACTTTTTCACACCATCGGAAACAAATTTTAACCAAAGTGAATTGTCTAAATTAACATTAAAAAACTCAAAAAGAGTCAGTACCTCATTAGCCATAAACGTCATCGCACTATACTGGTTAGAACATAGATCAACTATACTTCATGGTCGTAGGTAAGGGTAATAAAATGGATCAGCCAGTAAATCAAGAGCTTTTCCTTTCTCAGCTCTCTCTTCCCTGCGATGATCTGGTACAGCGTCCCCATTGATGCAGATGCTGCGTCGATTGGCTTGTCCATTTCAGGCGCCAGCCGTCATCATTTGTGAACAAGATCACAAGAGCCTTGAATTGCGCCATTAATGACAAGACCTCACTCTGAACTCCAAGGTTGCAGTCTACCATTTACTGGCTGAGAACCATGGCTTCAGATTTGGAGGTCAACCCACAAGCTTCACACTCAGCTGCGAACCACCCTAGTAAACGCAGAAGATCACAGCTTGATGAGGTCATCAGGACCATATCATCATCAAACAGTAGAAATTAGATCCTATGGCCCACAAACCAGACACTCTGTTCTGTCCATGAAAATTATTAACAGAATTAGTGCCAAAGGGCAGCCATGGCAGAGGCCAACATTCACCATGAACAGGCTAAACCTACAGCTGATAATGCAAACCAGGGTCAAGCTCCACTTGTACAAGGTCAAGGTCAAATGTATTTATTTAGCACATTTCCAACAGCTCAACTGGCCAATGTGCTGTACAGTAGCCAATAAAACTAAACAAAAATACTCAATAATAAAAAGTCAAATTAAGAATCACAGTAACAACAATATACAAAAAGAACAGTAAATAAATATGCACAGGTTAACCTGTGTTAAAAGCCAGTCCATAGAAATGAGATTTCCGTAAAGATTTAAATTATTCGGTGTTTGTGCAGATCTAATGTTTAGGTGCAGACTATTCCAGTCTTGAACTAATGACAGAAAAGCCCCTATTGCCGCGAGACATAAGATTAGATGTTGGAGCAGTTAAAAGAAACTATGCGAGCGGACCCTCTTGTTCTAGCGGGAACATTAACAGACATTAAGTCGGATACATATGAAGGAGCCAGACTGTTCAGCGATTTAAAAACAAAAAGAATAATTTTGAACTGGATACTTTAAGTAACAGATGACCAGTGTAAAGAGGCCAACACTCGGGTTATATCTACCCGTCTGGTGGGCAGCCTCAATTTCAACCAGCTAGAGACTATGTAGAGAGAATTGGTTCAGAACACATAAATAAACAAACAACCTGCCCGGAACCAAGGTGTCCCCTTAGCTGTCTCAAATGGAAAAAAATAGATTGGACCACAGCAGGTTTTACATGCGGTTGGCAGTATGATGATAAAGGGTCCAATACACTGTCAACACCATCTAAAAGAGCTGAAGTGTCAAAAATAGGAATTTGGGGTTTTTTTTGTTGTAAATAGACAGCCACTCCTTAGTGGCATTGAGGCAGTTGAATAAAGCAGAAATGAAGTCTGTGCCTGATTTCAACAGCAGCTAGATTTGCAGATCATCTGCAAAACAACCGAATGTAACACACCACGAGAGACACGGTTGAATGCCTTTTACAAGTCCACAAAGCACACGTGTATGGTGGATCTTCATGGATTTATCATGACAGGTTATGTCAAGTTTGAACTTGCACAGCAGATCTCTATGTTGCTGACGCTATGTGTGTGGTGGAACGGGTGGGACCTCCCAAACTGTTTTCAGTGGGTCCTGGGGCTTGCCAAAAAATCAATTGTGTAATGGCGACTTGACCAAGCTCGAGCAGGCGGGAAAGGACATTGAGTCCTAAATGTGCCGTCTGTCCAACAAATACACAGCTGCATAGATCGCCGTTATATCTGCTGGAGAAGCGGTATAAAAAATGGAAGGATGGATGGATTCAGCTCCACCCTTGTCTCTCTTCAATATGCCTTACACACTTATTAAACACATTTTAAAGTATAACACGTATAGGTACTCAGCATGATAATGTAAAATGATGGATGAACAGGTGGAATCAGAGTCATGGTGTTACATACGTTTCACTTGCATCTCTCAACAACTGTGGTGTGTTCAAGGATGGCCGACCAAAGTGCAAAATCTCCACCCTAAAAACATTATCAGTCCAGAATAAAGACATAAGACATAGGATAAGACATAAGACATAAGATAATTGTGGCCTTTTAAAAGCAGTGGTATATGCATGCTGTACATTTTACCTGTATTATCACTTATTTATAAATTATTGCCAACTTAGGGTGAATGAGTGAATGTGTGAAAAAGCAAGCCTATCGTTGAAGAAAAAAACTTTTTGGACCAAAACTTGTGGGACCGTGAATGCTGAATCGGATCTACTGTTGTCCTTGTCCCTTTCAGGTATCCGTTGAGCTCCTATTTGGCTTGAGTCCCCCCAGCGTACATCCTGCTTGAGGTTGTATCTGAACCT
The DNA here is from genome assembly GCA_024372805.1 of Oostethus manadensis. NCBI lineage: Eukaryota > Metazoa > Chordata > Actinopteri > Syngnathiformes > Syngnathidae > Oostethus > Oostethus manadensis. Next base: position 277,727 of record QODF01000085.1, on the reverse strand, counting down.
AGTCCTTGAGATTCTGGAATTTTCTCATTAAAACTCTTTTAATGAAGAAACTAGCTTTCTTGTCTCTGTGCCTGGCTTTGTGACATCTTGACTGACATGATCCTAGTTAACTAGCAGACAAACAGCTACCCCGATTTATGACTAACACTGACTATACTTCGATGCATCTGTTCTATCAATCATCATTTCATTATCATTCAATAGTGGTGAATACCTACACATTTTTGTAGTAAATGGGTTCAGTACGTGTGTGAGGCATATCGAGGGCTTAAACCTGAATTGTGCATTCATCATTTTGGTTGTTGGCATCTGTTGCTAGTAAACAATGACAACTGAAGAGAGGGTTCTGGAGCTGTCTAATCTAATGAATACAACAGTAACTTTTACTGCAAATTTTGATCTGAAATAAAAGGGGAACATTAACATCATGCTAGCAGGAGGGTTTGAAGGGGTAGGAGCTAAAATTTGTATCAAAAATTGAAATTGTATTATTACTTGTGGATTTTCACCATTCGCTGGTCGTCTCAGAATGTAACTGCCACAAAAAGTGCGGCTCAACTCGTCATCTTGTATTTAAAAACAATAGTAAAGTATTGAGCAGAAAAGTTACTTTGTTCTGCAATTACTTATTTTGCCTTATCCTCAAATATGTAATTGTGTGTCTAACTTGTTTTATTAACATAAAACATAGTGTCTTGACTCTGTTTATACTGGGAAGGAGATCCATTAATGCACCAGTAAGGGCACACAAGATGCTCTGCACAGCTACAAAGGTCAAACTACAGGAACAGGAGTGCAGTAAAGGGAAAAAGGATTATTCCAAGGGCTTTGACAGATAGGGGCCCCTGTTATAGGTAAAAATCAATATGAAATTTTGATGTCTGGAGTGTTTTTTTTTTTAAGTAGTAAGAAAATGATCAAAAAGAACGTCCTGTATTTTTCAGTAAAAGGGAAATATCCACAATGACCAAAAGTAAATTTCCATAGACAGACCACCCCCATATAGCTTCAGGAAATGGTTTGACCCACTCCTGCCTGCCTTCACCTTGCTTGTAGCTGATGCTGCAGCGCCGCTGTTTCCCCCCAGTTCTTTGGAAAAAAAGGTGGATAGGCCAGTCAGTTTTTGTGTGGTGGAAATTAACATGTCAATAATTAGACTAGATAGTGTTCTCACTCCTTTTTGTATAAATTTTTATTCAGTGCAAGTCAATGTTTACCCAGGCAGTTATTCATCATTTAATTTACTTTTGAAACTGGAGATGTTGTGAGTTTCCTGAGTTTAAATAGATGTGGTGACAACAGCTGCCATGGGGGATTGGTGAGGTGCACCCTAACCCAGGAAGCATGCCATTCTCCCAAGCTAATGTTAACAGACAATGACTATCACCCCAAAGTAAAATGTTTTCCGATTGTGAAAAGTAGACCTCACTGTCGGCTTCACTATCACTTGATTTAGTATTATTTTAAATAACAGCCAGAGGACCTTTGAGAAAACATTACATTTTTATTCCAACAAAAATTCCCCGTGAGCTTTTGCTACAGAAATGCAACTCTGGATTAAATCCTATCGAAAACAATCAACAAAAAAACCACAAGTCTATTTTTCTAAGAATACTTCCAAATTATTTGTCTCCCCTGTAATTACACACACTGCACGTGATATACTCTGTTGGACTGTCAGTTTTTTCTTGTGTTGACGTCATGCTGTCAGCCTGTGACTGCAGGCGATTAAGAAGCACAAGCCCCTCCCCTCCCGGGTCAGAGGTGCAGAGTATCCAGTGGTTGTTGGACTTTTCAGCTTTATGAGCATCCAGGAAGGTATGAGCAGTCACCTCATATTCATTGCCATATGTGGTCCTGCAGGAAGACAACACAACAAACAACCAAACTGAAGCTCATATAAAACCACATGGGAACCTCCAGATTTGAAAGCTCAGTCAACTCCAAATTTTAGGTGTAAATTTGAAAATCACAAGCGAGCATTATAGAATTAAATTTAAGGTAGATCTTATTTTCACATGTTCTTTTTTTATATAAATATTTGTGTGTAAGCTAACTCTTATCAGTTTAGCTTTGCCAGTTTTTGCAGGATTTGTTTTTCAAAGAAAATTATTGCCCTAAATATGTCTCGTTTATTCGTGCAATGGTTATCATATGACTAAATAGCGCCCAAACAAAGCATTCACTCGTTAGTGACTTGTTGCTTAAGAATAGAATGGTTCTTTTAGAGTTACGACAATATAGACACATTGTAATTATTGTGTGTGCGTGTCTGTGTTTGCACTGTGTATGGATTATGTGTTCTTAGAGCGCACACAGAATGATAAACAACATTTCTGTTGTTTCTGTCTCCTTTCTTCCTCTTCTTCCTAATAAGCAGGTGGTGATGAGGCGTTCACATGCAATGCGTATTTCTGAGTGTCGGTCTGTAATTTTTTGGGTTTTTTTTTTTAAATTGGGTTTACCCTATATACTATTTTACAAAATGCTCTGGTTTTCATTAGGGTAATTTGTACAACGGGCAATTCAAAATAGTGACATCACTGTCAAAGCAGAGTAATATGATGCAACCGTTTACCAACTTTAAAATTCAATCCATACATCCAAAAAGTTTAAAATCAATATTTCTGAATAATTAAATTTCATATTGGTGGTATATCTAAATTCTTTACCTCCCAGAGTTTATTTCCCAGGCAAAACGAGTTAAGACCAAGCTGACTTCTTAAAACATAAGCCAAATGAGCTAGTTTTTTGAATGGCTCTTTGACAGGAATGGCTCACCAAGTTCTGGCTCCCCTGAAAGAGCCTTAAATCGCTAGCAATCAGTCGCCTGTTTTTTTTTCTTTGAACTGCTCGGTAGGCTAGAAGGTGATTGTTACCGGCATAGCCGATGAGAGACATTTGGAGGCTAACAAGTGTGCTAGTTATAGCTAGATTGTTATGTCATTGATACTATCATTACAGCGATTGTACATATATTATAGCACTCTAATTAATCTTATATATTATGGATTGTGCAAAACTCTGACAGGAAAAACATCACATTAAAAGCACTAAATGAATACAGAACCACCATCCAACAGACGTGTGTTCATGTTTCAAAAATGTTGTGTACCACAAATATGCACAATGGCACACATGCACTTAAGGTAATCAGATGTTACCATTATGCATTCCCACATAGTATCAGCATTTGGGAGAAAATATGAGGTGAAAGAAAAAGGGTAAAAATTTAGTATGGCAAAAATACAAAGACCATCAAACAGTGGGTCAAATTGCCACTTGCATTAAACATTCAAAAAGTTGTGGATTTCATACTGTAAAATATTTTTTAAAGGAATAATAGCCCATATTTCCAATATCAATATCCATTTACATAAAATTTGATGCAGTTATCGTAGTTGCATAGCAAATAGTTTACCACAGAGTTTTACATGCCTACCTATTATACAAAAAACTATTTTTACATGCAATTATGTGATTAATTTTGAGTTAACTACGGATAACATGTGATTAATCACAATCAAATATTTTAATCAATTGAAAAAAGAACACAGACATTGCTTCTATAATATTGGACATGGTATGTCTTATATCTAGTTATATTTGGCCTTGGTGGTGTCCAGGAGAAAGAAATAACTTGACTATAGGTACTTGCTCAGTGTCATCTCACCTGCAACACAGATATTTTTTACTTTTGCAAATAGTTTGCCTCATGCTGTTATCTTTGAGTGTAAAAAAAAAATAAGTACCCAAGAACATGATGTTCCAAAACAGCCAGGGCTCGGTTGGTCTTGCAGTGGAGGACGACCACGTTCAAGTTAGCCTGTGGACGTCAAAAGCCAACCTTGTTAAGATGACGTATGGTCCACCAGGAGAAATATTGAATCATGCACAGAGGAGGTGCTCACAGGTACAGGCAGACCCTCATGTTCAAGTCTCTCCTGGGGATCAAAGTGGACTATCTTCCACCAGGAGAGAAAGGAATTGCTTTCGTCCACATTTACTTCCTGGAGACGAGATTTCTGTGCAGACTATAAGTGTAACAAAAGGGGAATGTGTCAATAAAACTAAAACTATCCTGTACTTGCTTTGATGATTTGTTCAAAAAAATCATTTTTTTTTACCTTTCGGAAACTTATCACGTCACTTGTCAGGTAAAGCTGAAACAGAGTGACATAATCACGGTGACATACATTCAATCTTATCTAAAATACTGTCAACATTTAAATGTAAAAAAATGTTTGGAGTTATACAAAGTTGCTGAGGTTGCTGCATTAAAAGCTTACAGAGCTTAAACAAAGGTTTATTGTAACACAAAGCAATAATACAATATGTTCTAACTGAATATGACACAAGCTGTCTCGGGCAAAGTCCAACCTCATAAAGTTTTGAAAATGAGGTAAATACAACCTCAGATGAATAAAATATTTTTTATCTAACACCTAGTGCATCTAGTAAATTTCTCTTGGAGATTAATAAAGTATTATCTATCTAGCTGTCTGTCTGTAGTTTCCTCTGTTGTAGTAGTTTACTACTGCAGAAGCTATGGCAAAAAGCCAAGGATAATTGTTTGATTGTTGTTCAATAAGTAACAAAAACCCTATATTTTATTTTGACCATGGTGACCATAGGCATCTGGTCTAGTATGGGTGTGTTGCATAATCAACTCTGTCGTTCTTATAAGGATGACCGCTGCTTTTCATAAAAGAAAACATAACCACTCAACACATTTCTAGTCCCAGTCAAAGAATGGCTTGAAATTAGCCACAAATAATTAAAAAAAAAGATGCACTTATGCAAACATGCAAATTTGTAAGATGTACCAGTAACTAAAGGCAGAAGGTTACGGTCCATTCGGACCAGAACCTCTCGCCACAAGAACAGTTTCTTTCCTGCTGCTGTTGAACTCATGAACACTTTATAACATTTGCACTATGGTCACTTTATAACCAGTGTTTTTGGCACCTTATAATACCTGCACTAAAAACACTCATGCCTTTACTTATCAGTGATTTCACCTTTTTACTCAGGGTTCTATGTTTAGTTAGTTCTATGTTTATTTAATGCTCTATGTTTACTTAGAATTCTACGTTGCACTGAGTCGCCAAAGAAAGTTCCTCGTTCGTGAATTGTTCACTTACAATGGCAATAAAGTTTTTTCTGATTCTGATTCTGAACTTGTTTTTCTGTGGTTTATGTTGGAAAGTTTTTGTTACTTACGCCCCGGGCAAAGCCACTTGTTGTTTTCAGGGCAAAACTTTGCTCGTAGTGCAGTGTGGATCCTTCAGGAGTGCCATCCACACTGAAACAACAGAAGCAGTATTGCAAGTTTCCTTCTGGAGAGTCATCCATACTACTAGCCAACACACCAGTGAGTGTTTGTGTACCTGGTAATGATGAATGCAGTACGCACACAGGGCTGAATGCTTCTCCCAGCACTAATTCCACATGGAGCAATGATGCCAGGGGAAGGACTCTTCACCATGTTCTCAATGTATGCGTTGATGCTTAAAGCATAACACTTGCCCTGTTCGCCTATGTTCACCAGCATCACAACATCCCCAATGTGTAACCCTCCATCCTTGGTAGCGCTCAGTTCCACCTGCACACGGACAGACACGATCATCATCGTCATTGCCACAGACATTGTTAATTTTATGTGAACATACCGGTCTCAAGATGTGGTGCTTAAGGAAGTCAACTTTCTGAGCAGCGAGCTCCCCCCTTTCTCTTTTGTTCAGGAATTCCTTTCTCACATCCTGTAAAGCACATACATTTTTAAGCAGCACTAATGATATAAAGCAATGATACACACTGTATATTTAACTATGTATGTACATACAGTGGTGTAAAAAAGTGTTTTCCCCCCTCCTGGGTTTTTATTTTTTTTCGTATTTGTCACACTTAAATGTTTCAGATTGTCGTTGACAACACAACTGAACTAAAATTGCAGTTTTTAAATGAAACTTTTTATTATTAAGAAAGAAAAAACCCAAACCCCCATGGCCCTGTGAGAAAATAGTGATTACCATCTAAATCTAAAAACTGGATTGGCCACCCTCAGCAGCAACAACTGCAATCAAACATTTGCAAAACTTTGCAATGAATCTCTTACAGCACTATGGAAGAATTTCGGCCCACTCATCTTTGCAGAATTGTTGTAATTCAGAAACATTGGCAGCTTTTCCAGCATGACTCACCTTTTTAAGGTAGTGGCACAGCATATCTCAATAAGATTCAGGTCAGGACTTTGATTAGGCCACTCCAAATTCTTTATTTTGTTTTTCTTCAGTCATTCTGATTTGGACTTGCTGGCGTGTTTTGGACCATATCATGCAGAACCCAAGCTGGTTTCAGCTTGAGGTTACAAGCAGATGGTCGGACATTCGCCTCCAGGATTTTTTTGTGGAGAGAAAAAGTTGCAAAACAGCCCCAGACCATCACAATACCACGACCACACTTTACTGTTGGTATGCTGTTATTTATTTGAAATAAGGCATGATTAATCATTTTGGCTTATTATATATTACGGATGTGCAAAGTGTGGCCCAGGGGCCTATATGGAGCCTTTGGCATCACACAGTAAAAATGAAATTTTAAAAATCTGCAAAAAACTAACTAAAAGATTACATAAAACATCATAGCCCCGCGCCTCCTTTTTTCAGTATGCAGCAAAACTTGAAGGGAGACTGTGGTAGAACTGGAGACCCCTGAAATTTGATTGGACCAGCCAGGTGTCACCCCAGATGACTGACACTTCAGGGCACCACACGTCTCGCTCAAAGAACCCAGTTGCATTTTGAAATAGGTGATACCCATTGAGGGACCGCACGGTGAATGAGTGGGTAGCACATTAGCCTCACAGTCAAGAGGTTCAGGGTTCGAATCCCCGTTGGGCATCTCTGGAGTTTGCATGTTCTCCCCGTGCGTGGGTTTTCTCTGTGTACTCTGGTTTCCTCCCACGTTCCAAAAACATGCATGTTAGGTTAATTGGCGACTCTAAATTGTCCGTAGGTATGAATGTGAGCGTGAATGGTTGTGTGTCTATATGTGCCCTGCGATTGACTGGCGACCAGTCCAGGGTGTACCCCGCCTCTCGCCCAAAGTCTGCTGGGATAGGCACCAGCATCCCCGCGAGGTTAAACTCTATAATGTCCATTTGAGTGTGAATGGTTGTATGACTGGCATACACGTCTGGTTGTATGTCTGTGGGGTGTACCCCGTCTCCCGCCCAAAGTCAGCTGGGATAGGCTCCAGCACACCCCTCGACCCTAATGAGGATAAGCGGTATAGAAATTGGATGGACGGGTGACGCCTATTGACTGCTGAGTTCCTTCTGTACAGTAGGCGGCGATGAAAAGCAGGTCTGTGGTTGTGGGGGGGCTACCTGGCACTTGGCATTGTTGACCCCATTAGATTTAATTTTATTTAATTTGTTTCAAGAAACAAATTAATTGGCAGTCTGTGAACCCCCCCACCTCAAGGATAAAAGCACACAACTTGTGAGCTGATAATCAATAGTCACTTCTGGCTAATGTGACCACCATGAGCTCATGTCAGGTAAAGTTGTAAAATCAGTTAAAATAGCACCCAACTAAACGACCTAATTTTTTGACACATACCTCTTCCAAGTGGAGCTCCTCTTTCCAGTTACCAATTTTCACGTTGGGGCGATAGGTTTTAAAGTGGCTCTTGGACGCCATTTTGTAAAAGAAGCTGTTTATCGCGGAAGTACTTCGACGCTACATGACGGGTGCGGCGGTTCCCATGGCAACGGTGAAACCGCTATCAGCCAACTTGCTGCCGCCGATAGAGGGCGCGCTGCCGACCTCCATTACACATCCGGTTGGGGGGTGGGATGACGAGCAGCTTCCCTGATGCGCTCAATGCAGGCAACGTCATCTTTTCACGCACTTTTGGACGTGAGAGGTAGTTAGAAAAAAATTTCGCTTCCTTCTACGGGCTCGGCTGATATAATGGAAACGTAATGTGACGATTTGCGTTTGATGATTACTCAATCACGGCGTCAACAATGCGTCATTTACCTTTGTGCAATATCAACGAAACATTCTAGTACTGTGTAATTGTCATATTTTCTGCCCTGATGGGTACTGCGTACTTTTTATGAACTATTTCCGCAAACTGGCCTCTTGAGCGACTAAAACGGCATTTCTTTTACACACAAACGCCTCATTCCGGAAAGAACAGCTTTGGGATAAAATATCTGAAAAATGTTTACATGGTTAATTTCGTGTATTCTTCTTTATCTTAACCTTTATGGTTCATTCAACTTCTTTAACTGATATCACTCAGCATATACAGTAGTGGTACACACTTGTCCTTATTTCTTCACTTTAAGTTTACTATTGCGCCGAAGCAGCGTTCCAATTGTTAATGTTACAGTAATATAAATTGGATTTTAAAAAAGATTCCTACAAACAAATGAAACCTCAAATTTAATTAAAATAAAGATTAATAATAATGAATGGCCAGATATTTCATAACAAACGCGTATTTTCATCTTAATAACTCATTCTCGTTATTAAATACATTTATAGTATACCATAGTAAGTTTTCATGTTTTTTTAGATGTCAATATGATTTTGCTGCTACACTTGAAACAAAAAAGTAAACAAAAAGCAAACATGGGTGGTGACCTCAAGCACATCATTTCCACAGGTGTGTTGAATGCTAATGTGTTGTATAAGCCAGTGGTTCTGAACTGGTTAGGCAGTGGCACCTTCCACCACCCTTCAACGACAAGTGGCGACTCAAGCTGTGTTTGTTTTCTTCTCGAGTATCTTATTTATTTAATCAATAACATGTATTTAAATGTTACATGTAAAAAGTGTGCGTGCAAAGCTTATGTGGGTGCTTAGAGGGTGGTAACACAAGACCCAGGCAACACAAGCATACGCAGGAGCCTTGGTAAAGCGCTTATGGCCTTTTGAGCCAATTGAAAACAGTCCCCGTAATTGCAGTGCAATTTGAATTTGAAGTAGTGCCAAGTAACACAATGTGCTAGCACAAAAAAAGCTTCATGATTACTTCAGCAACAAAACAATTGTATCGAGAAATTAAATTAATATATATTTTTTTAATGTGTGTAAAAGTTTTCAGTAGATGCTATATCTGGGGAGTCTATCAGAGAATTTGCAGATGAACCTGGATGAGAAGTTAAACAAGAAGAACAAGAGTCCTCTGCTCTTTTCCATTCCTTTTTGATGTCATTCTTGGATTGGATTTAGCGTGTGGACCACCAGTTGATAGCCCTGCCATAAACATGCATACACACATGTTCTCATGAACACTGACCTCAGGCAGGATGTCAGCAGAGTCAAGCAGTGCCATCACAATGGTGCCAACACGGATGTAGTTGGACATCCAGGAGAAAGCCGGGAGAGTAAGTGTGGCAATGTGATGAATCACCTGCTCTTTGAAATCTTGGAGGCACACCACATGTCAGCATGTGTATGGAAGCTTCCATTCAGACCTGATAAAAATCAACAATTGGTTTGGGCATGCTTGATATGGGTGTTTCCTGAAAGCTAGTGGGAACATTACTCAAAATGGTGAAGATGGCTTCACAAAGGCCATCAACTGCCTGAACTGATGGCCATTTTTATAAACTTCCCTTGCAATCCATCCCCAAATGTTCTCTATGGAATTTAAATCAGGAGAACATGCAGGATGGTCCAAAAGAGTGAAAAAGTCCTTCTTCCTTGAAGAAGTCCTTTGTCCAGCGAGCATTGTGAACTGTAGCGTTGTGTTACCATACAGACGAGGGCCCCCAGTCATGAGAGATTCCCGCTGCAATATCTGCATGTGCTGAGACGCTTGGCTGGCAAAGTAAATACAAACGGAACAGCTGGGTGTCTCGTGACACGCCGTCAATATTGCCTCTAAGCTGTGCATAATGAAAATAATTTATTTTAAAAAAATATAGTAGTAATAGTATTTTCTTTATTCTGTCATTTTGCTGTAAACCCGAGTAAGTTCAAAGTACTCAAAACTTGTGTGGAAAATGATTACCTCAAAATATTTAAGCCAACCAATAAAAATGTTTAAGTTAATACTAACTAAAAAAATTACATTTATTCAAACTCAAAAGTTTACTTAAAAAAAAATTTTTTTAAGTGCATTGTTCTTAATATAAGTAGTTCAATCATTTAGTGCTTCTACTTCCTAGATACTAATTTAGTTAGATTCAACACTACTTAACTGAATAAAAATATACACTCAAAAATATAGTTGTGCTGAACTGAAATATTTTTAAAAAATATTAATTTCAAATTCCTAAAACTAAAAAAAAAACACAAAAAACAAAATATAACACGTCATAACATTTATATTTTTTACTATATCTTCTTTTTACCAGCTGTACATACATCAAATATAAAAAGTACAGTAAAAAAGGAGAACTGGAAACTCTGTTAAAGTGCTTAAACAATTAAAACTTGTTGCCCTATTTTCTGAAACAGGAAATAATATAATTATGCAGCCATGGTTGCTACACTGGAAATGAAACCAAAAAAGGAAAAGTAAGTAAATAAATAAAAAATGAAGCTAAAAAAAACAAAACAAAAGATCGAGCTGCCATGTGTAAACATAAAGCAACAAATTAAATATGCCTACCCTGTTTCACAAGGCACATCTCAAAGTCTTATAGTATAACTGGGTGCAGTTGTATTAGCACAAACACCCACAGTGGTAGATTTTTTAGTGCAGACATATGCTAGAGAATGTAAACATTTTTTAAATGTTTTAAATAGCGTTCAACAAGATAGCATCAACATATGATACTGAAAACCAGAACAATGCTATATGTACAGTGAAAAACATGTACATGCAAGAACACATAAACATCTTTTGACATGGCCTACACGCTCAGTAACACGTCATTTTTGTGATTGTGCAGGCAAGGTTTCAGTGGTTTACCGTCATCAAGCCCCGTCAGTATTTTTTGAATGAAGGTAAATGTGTCACGCTCCAGCCTTTTCGCATTTGTGAATAAGATCACAAGATACTTCAACTTTTCCATCAGGGACCGAACTTCACACCCGACCCTACACAATACAGAATCCATCCATCCATCCACTTTCCTCCGCTTATCCGGGTCCGGGTCGCGGGGGCAGCAGCTTCAGTAGGGAAGTCCAGACTTCCCGGTCCCCAGCGACCTCTTCCAGCTCCATCGGGAGGACACCAAGGCGTTCCCAGGCCAGCTGTGAGACATATTAATATGTCTCACATTCTATGTCAGAATACATTTAATAAATAATTTTCTGACCATGGCCTCAATTTTGGAAGTCACCCCTAAGCTTCACTCCAAGCTGCAAACCGCCCCAGGAAACACAGAAGGTCACAGCTTTATGACGACATAAGGACCATATTATCGGCAAATAGTAGAGATGATATTCTAAGGCCGTCAAATTGGACACTCTGTTCTGTCCATGAAAATTATTAACAGAATTGGTGCCAAAGGGCAGCCTTGGCAGAGGCCAATTTTCATTGTGAACAGGCTCGACGTACTGCTGGTTATGCAAAGCAGGGTGTTGGCTCTTCTGAATTTTGCCCACCATTTGCACAGGAGGAACCATCTCCTCTGTCTGCAGCTTGTGTGGACATATTTGCACATGTTTCTCTTTTAACCACAGCCAGCCACAATGTCCTGCACTAATCGGAGTGCCGGGAGGCTCTGCTATTACTTTTATTGACACTGCATATTAGAGAGTAAAATAGTGCCAAACAAACATATCAGCAACAGTGGCAAACATTGCACTCAACACAGTGTTCTGCCCCGGTTGTACAAGGATCAAATGCTACATGCACAGTACACCATCAGCATTCCCCACAATATGTCACGAACACTCTTAAATGCCTCATGATTTCATCAGACCAAGACTGTCAATCGGTTAAAATATTTGATCGTTATTCATCTAATTTTTTTGTCCATAGTTAACTCAAAATTAATCATATTTAATTGCAAAAAAATTCGTTTTTATGTATAATAGGTAGGGATGTAAATGTCTTTGATGTAAACAATTCGCTCATTTTTTTCCGGCCTACATCATAAAGGTATTTATTTATTCATATGTAAATTGTACCCTTTGTTCCTAGTCGTTTTAAAAAAAGACAAAGTTGCTGAGGATTGGTAAAGTCTCCAGATCAGTTCAAAACAATGAAAAAAATACGTGGAAAATGTTTGGGTGGATGTTTATACTTTGATGATGCTTATCATCAAACAAAACTGTTTCAATTCCTCCCCTCCGGTAGGCAAATACAGAGCACTGCTGGCCAGAACAACCAGGCTCAATAACAGTTCCTTCCCCCTGGCTGTTAAACTACTGAACTGCTAACCTGCTATTTTGCACCCATGAGCATTTGCACTACATCGTGTGTTCCTTACCTTGGATGTTAACACTGTGAACTTGTATTGCTATTTTTGCCTTCATGATCATTTGCACTACATACTCTTTGGACGTTACACTGTAAAGTGTATTCTAACCTGCAACATTGTAAATACTATAATTATTCAGTATATAATCACAATTATATAAATCCCATGTAAATATGTATAGTAGTATTATCCTGTTACCCACTATGCACAGTTATTATTATTGTAACAGAGAGTGATATTGACCGGAGTCAAATTCCTAGTGCGGCAACACATATGGCGAATGAAGCTAATTCTGATTTAACTGTCAATCAAAATGGGATTCCGCTTCTCATTGATCATCCAGTTATGTGCCCGGGTCAGTCCACTGCCCCATAAACTCCCAGTGACGCTCAGTGTTTGATGGGCGGGACAAAGCTCATATATACCCTAATAAACATAAATATGTGACAGTGAAGCATTAAATGTCCATATATAACCCAAATAGCATAAATATACATAGAAAGTCCCTGACGTGTATACTCCGATCTCAAAACTTGCAGTGAGTTGAACACAAATTAATATATGATTTAAGTCGTCAAGCAGTGTGGATTATGTAAAAGCGGTTTGGAGTGTGGAGGCAGCCCCGCAGTAGACTTAGGCGCAGTTGTCAAACAGGCCTGATGACCAGGCTAAAGACTAGACAGTGACTCAGATGCATCTGTTCTATCGATCATTTTACTATCCTTCTGTAACCATTTTGTTCTACGCCATGGTTGATGCGCCTCTGTGGCTCTGCGTCGTGTTTTTGATGTGATGGCCAGAGAGGACCATGAACCAGGGAGGGATTGTGGTGCTGACACGTGACATCTTTAACAACACACATAAAGGACATTGAAATGATAATATGGATGGAAATGTCTAAATATTGTAAAAATACACTAAAACATAATTTAAAAATGTGAAACACAAATGACAATATTAAATCAAAAGAGATTATAATTATGCTGCTTACCTTCACACAAAGGAACTGGAACGTAAGGTCAGACAGCAACAAACAGGAAACAAGTATCAATTACATGTGGATTTTTGCTAGTAGGCTTGAAAAATTTGGATCTACTCATCGTCCCATATTTACAAACAAAAATGTCCCGTTTGGAGCTGAAAAGTACTGCAATTACCAAGAGAATTAAAATGAGTCTGCAAAATACCAATCGATGTCAGCGTGTTTGAATGCTCACTCCACGTTATTGTTTTAATAATTATGCCTTGTCATAATCATCATTATCATGTTGCATACCAGGGTTAAGTTGGAGTTGAGGACGCCGTCATCTTCTTGCTTCACCGATCTCTCGCTCACCTGGACAGAGGCAGTGTTCGTGTGAGGATTACATTTTTGGACTTCTCCACCGCCTTTAACACCATCCAGCCTCAACTCAACATAGAAAAACTGACAAGGATGGGAGTAGGATCACACCTTGGTGGCATGGATCACAGAATATCTGACTGGAAGACCTCAGTATGTGCGACTGGGGAACTGCAGGTCCAACTGTGACCAGCACCATTGGAGCACCGCAGGGAACTGTGTTCTCTCCTGTTCTGTTTACCCTGTACAATTTTGCACTCTGCCACGTACAGAAGTACGCGGAGGACGTGGTCATCGTGGGATGTATTGGGAATAGATCATATCTACAGTACTGTCAGCATTGAAATGTAAAAAAATATATATGCTGGAGTTATACAAAGTTGCTGAGGTTGCTGCATGATAAGTATACAGTACTTAGACGATAAAGGTTTATTGTAACAGAAAGCAATAATTCTATAGGTTCTAACTGCATATGACCCAAGTTATTTTAGGCAAAGTCCACCCTCATAAACTTCTGAATTATTTAAATCCAACCTCAGATGAATAAAAAGTCACATTACAGTCTTGATCTATCTATTAACTAGTGAATGTGTACTGTTTCCTGTGTTATGGCAACAATGCCAAGGAGGATTGTTTCACTAAGTAACAAAAACCCTACAATTTGTTTCCACCATGGTGGCCTTAGGCATCTGATCCAGCTTGAGTGTGTAATCAACTTCTTCCACGGGCTCTGGCGACGAAATTGAAACATAACGTGAAGATTTGTGTTTGATTTTTATGCACGGTGGCAACAATGTGTGTGCATTTATTTTAACTGGTGCAACATCAATGAAACATTCTATTACTGTGTAATTCTCATATTTGCTGTTTTTGATCGGATTTGCTTATTTTTTAATAGACTATTAAATAGTCTATTAATAGACCTCTTGAAAGAATAAAATAGACCTCTTGAAAGAGTAAAATAGCTTATCTTTTACACACAAACATGTTCAAAATGAGAAAAAAACCCAGCAATATCTGAAAAAGAAAGTAGAAGAAAGAGTAAATTCTATGTATGTTTCCTGACAGCTTATTTGGTCTATTCAGCTGCTTTACTTGAGATCACTCACCATTTACAGTAGTGGTAGACACTTGAGTTTATTTATTTACATAACATTTACTACTGTACTTAAAATTGAACTATTAGAAAGTAACATATGTGCCAGTGTAGTCTGAAGCAGTATTCAAACTGTTAACTTAAATTGTTAATCAGTAATATGTTTTTAATTGGATTTTAATTATTTCCACAATGAATCAATTAATATTTCATAACTAAAAATGCACACTTTCATCTTAATAATTCCATTTTTTATGAAATGTATTAATTTTAATAATTAACAATACATTCTCTTTTTTTTAAATGTCAATGTAATTTTGGGTCTACACTTGAAACCGCACCTTTAAGTTGAAAGTAAACAAAAAACAAACACGGCTGACGACTTCAAGCACAGCATTTCCACAGGCATGTTGAATGCTAATGTGTTGTATAAGCCAGTGGTTCTGAACTGGTTGCAAATGTATTCTTCTGAAATAGATTATTTATTTAATCAAATATATATATTTCTTTAAATGTTAAATGTAGAAAGTGTGTGTACAAAGGTTACGTGAATGCTTAGAGGGTGGTAACACAGGCCCTATGCATCACAAGCATGCACAGGAGCCTTTGCTAAGTGAAGGTGGCGTCATTTTGAGCAAGTTGAAAACAGTCCCTTTAAAGTTTTAAGTTTATTGATAATAGGATAAATCATTTTTGCTTTAGACCACCCATCTCCCCTGACCCTTGAATTTGGCATTAAACTGTACTGGTTTATATATTCTTATTAGTGATGGCGTGGTAGTGTGCGCCACCATTGTTTTTTGTACCATTGTAACACTTGCAATTGTTTTCCGAATCTCAATGTCCACGTGTGTCTGTGGTACTTAAAAGGTTTGCTTTTATTAAGCTTCGCTAATATGTTGCTTCATATCAGGTCATGGCTGATATGCTGATATGAAAATAATATTTGTTTTCTGTACAAACACATTCTAGAGAGTCTAGTGGGATTGTGTCCAGGAATTAGAATTTAGGTCATCAATGACCGTTTGCCCGGCCTCTGGCCCCTGCACGGTTGAGATGACTCCGTGTGTAGCATTTCTCCTTTGGTGAGTCGCTGTCGTCCTCCTCTTCGTCGCTCCTGTCATCACCTTCCAGCTGGGACATAAAAAGCAGAAGGTGAAGGTGTGCTAGAAAATGTACTGAAAGCGCACACGTGTAAACCCACCTTTGCGAAGATACACTTGTAGAGCATTTTAGATATGAGGACGGCCCAGTAGCAGTGAAGCATGAGGAGCACTATCAACATAACGTTAAAGAAGTAGTATCCAAAAAAGGGAGCGAACCTCTCCAGTGGGTACACCCACGTACAGTGAATCACCCTGTGGACGATCAGCCTTTTACACACCTTTTACATTTCCCAGCCTTTATTTGACACTTACCAGAACGGAAAAAGCACAAGTCTGGTCAGCATGAAGAGGAAGGTGAAGACCACAAACATAGAGTTTGCAGTCTGATGCCACTTTGCATAGTTGAGCACCTTTGCACCCTGCAAGATCCAAACAGCGTTTTTCCGCATCGTCGTAAAACCACAATCAAGCAGTCATACGCATTTAATAGGCACACAACATACAGTAATAGAAATATTAAATTAAATGATCAAAACGGCAACATTAAAAATTAGGGTGTGTGACACTTTTAAAGCAAATATTGATCAAAAATTGAAGGCGTAAGAAAATGAGGGCTGTACGCTCTCTTATATAGGTGGTTCTAACAGGATTATTGCACTATTTTTAAGCACTTACTGCAAAAATGCTCACCATAGATATTCTACGTGTCATGTGCGCTCTGTTGTTTTGAAGGACCTACAAAAGTACTTGTCAAAGACCCTAAATGTGTAAAGAGTCATCTGCTCTTTTCAATTCCTTTTTGATGTTTCATGGATTGGATTTAGCCTGTGGACCACCAGTTGATTCTCATGAACACCGACCTCTAGCAGGATGTCAGCAGAGTCATGCAGTGCCATCACAATGGTGCCAACACGGATGTAGTTGGAGATCCAGGAGAAAGCCAGGAGAGTTAGCGTGGCGATGTGATGGATCACCTGCTCTTTGAAATTCTGGAGGCACAACACACGTCAGGATGTGTACATTTACATTTTTGGGGCTTTGAGGAGGTACTGGGGATGATGCAGGGCAACACTAGGTAAATATAGAAGATTTCATATATCACAGCCCATGACCACATCCTTTAGTACCCAAGTGAGCTGGAGCAACCAGTCTGCCTTAACAAAAAACACTAGAATGGCACTGCACTTTTGCTAAGGTGTCTTGACAATGTGTTTGAGCAGCTGCTTGTTAGCCCTCAATGTAGCATGGCTATGTGACCGAATGACGCCAGCAATTGACCATGAGAACAATGAAGGTAGCAAGCTTACACGACTCCATCTCGCGCCACTTCGCTTATTTGTTTTTTTTTTTTTTTCTTGTTTTTATGTTTTTTATTTTTTCTTATTTTTATTTTTTTTCCTTTTTTTTTTTTTTTCTTTTTTTTATTGTTTTTTGTTTTTTTTACTTTTAATTTTCAAATATAGTTAGATTACAGCTCACACTGTAATTGTTTAGCTTAGCAGAATGACGGGATGTCAATACTAAACGTGACAATCTCAGTCAGGGTGTCATAAACAGAAAAAGCAAAAACATCACACGACTCTACAACAGGCCGATAACAACAGGCAGACACTGTTAATAAAACAACAACAAAACAACTAGCCACTGGACATCACACGGATCTGGTCTGGTTCAGAGTGTAGATCGCATTGATGGATTCTTTGCTTTTTTTTATTATCTCGCAGTGAAGCCTACGCTGGGGGGTGTGGGAAAGGGAATTGATGTTAGGGCCATTTATTCTCCATGCATTGGCTAAACAGGACACGCCAAGTGAATTAAAATCCAGTGTATTCCACAGCCCCAAATATCTCTTTTTCTAAACAAATGTGGCTCAGCTCATGTGAGAGGAAGCACTTCCAGGTCCCTAGGAGTAAAAAGTAGGCAAGAGAAGCCATTTTCAGAAAACAACATTGACTGAGGTTAAAGAACTGTATAACGTAACTGAAATGTATTACATATTTAAATATTTATTACTTCTTCATTTGTTTATGTATTTGTTGATTGATTGTTATATTAGTAGTTTTGTACTGAAAACAGTTATACAGTTAACAGTACAGTATGTAACATACAAATTGACTACTAAATAAGTGCT
This sequence comes from Oostethus manadensis, assembly GCA_024372805.1. Taxonomy (NCBI): domain Eukaryota; kingdom Metazoa; phylum Chordata; class Actinopteri; order Syngnathiformes; family Syngnathidae; genus Oostethus; species Oostethus manadensis. Next base: position 259,652 of record QODF01000085.1, on the reverse strand, counting down.
GTACCTGGGAAAAATGATACACTTGTTTACACCAGGCTCCTTGTTCATTTTATTTTCTGTTTCTTTCTTTATTTGTTGATTGATTGAGAATTTTATTAGTAGTTTTGCACACAAATTGTTTACACCTGTGTCCTTGTTTATCCTATTTTGTGTTATTTAAAAAAGAGGTTTGAGGAGATTGGATATTTTTAAATTGTATTTTTAAATTAAATTGGGGCCCCAAGGTAAATTGAGTTTGGGACCCCTGTATTAGACATCTACAAGGACTACAAGGATGATATTGGTATCAGAGTACAGTATACTGGTAAACTGTCATTTAATAACATGTTTATTACTATTATGCTGTATTTTTTTTCACTGCATCATACTGATTCTGCTGTTTCTTATTTTGCCCCTTTCAGGTAGCTAAATGAGGTAACCACATTTTTCAGTCTAGTCTAGTTCTACACTACTAAATGAAACATTGCTAAATAAATATCTATTTTATTATTATATTTGTGTATTCACAGAATGTAGGTCAAGCTCTTGTATTGGATCATAAGATTGTGGTTACTGTTTTCCATTGAAGTTTGTGTTTGTTATTTGAAACTGAAACATCACTTTGCCAGTTGGGTGTATGTTTTGCATTGACATGGTCGTTTGGTGTTAAGGTTGAATGAACATAAGTAGGAAAAATACACAAATATAAATATACAAATGATACAAAAATATACACACTTACCTTTCGTTTCACATCCAATGTAAGGCTAAGGACAAGTGAGAGGTAGAAGCCCATTTCCAGGAAGTAATACCAGTACTGAGACTGCAGCAGGGACTAGACACACAATGCCAATGTTTATTTATTTTATCTTTATTTATGTATATTTTACTGTATTTTTTACATCCTGATTCTTACGTAAACACCTTACCTGTTTAGGGAAACCTGCCCACACGTCCTTTATATTATAAAACCAGGGTTTCTAAAACCAAGAACAACAAAAATGACACCAAGATTTTAAGAGATGGTGTGAAATGTTGAACAAATGCCATTTAGGATACATATCCAATGTATAAAAGGACCAAAAACACTTACATCATGGAGGGCGAGGATTCCGCCAACAAATGCAAAAAAATAGAACACACATCTCCAACTGTTGGCGTGAAAATAAAAAATGATACATTAAAAATGAGCATTTTATGAAGTATTCCCTTGCTTATGACTTAACCACCAACCTGGCCTCACAGAATCTTTTGCGAAGACCTGGGCGTTCCTGGTTCCGCCTTCTCCTGAACCATACTTGAACTTTCCGCTCAGGCCAGCTGGTCTTCTTACACAGAGCCCTCACGTCAACCTGACACATTTGAGGGAAGTCAGTTCAAACTCAACTCCTAAATGACTGTTAAATGAATCGTAAAAAATCCGATCTTATATTGGCTTACTGGTGACAGAACGTGCGCTTGTTTGCAGAAGTAGTTCTCTAAGACGACGTTTTGTTCTACAGTGTGACGTATTCTGTCCTTAACTCCCCAAACATCAGCCAGTGGCGAGGCCACCAATCTGCACCAGCAAGAAAGAACTCCATTAGCAATTACAACTTTTATTAATGGTGAGAAACAGCACTTAGCACTACAAACCAGAAAAATTCTCTTATTGTCTAACGTAATTTCTATTTAAATTTTTATTTGTTTTGACTCATCCTGTCAAAATTGTCAAAAGGATAATCATTGCATATATTCTCAAATAATTAATTATTTACAAATTAGTTGGTGCAGTTTTTTTATTTTTATTTTTTTGCTAATCATCTGTCATTAATGTTTACATTTTTTTTATTATTTATGTATGCTCTGGTACAGATTTGTATTTATTTTATTTTCTTTGCTTGTCATCTGTAACCATTTTTGGAAAAAAAACCTGTAAATAATGTATATATAAATGTAAAAACACACACATTTTCCTACATATTTTATTATCTACTGTGTGTATGCCTTGGTAAAGGTATTTTAAAGTTTTTCTTTATCTTGTCATCTGTCACAATTGATAATTTAAAAAAAAATCTAGCAACTCATCTTATTACGTCTTACACTCACCTCTCAAAGAGGGACCTGAGCAGGAGAAGGCAGAGTGCATACGGCAACACGGCATAAAGTTGCGAGGCTTTGGCGTAGATGCGACCTTCACGATCCTCCAAGTCCGCCCATGAGACATTTTCTGGCAGCCATAGACGCTCCCACCACAGCCATTCTGTGACTGTGTGCAACATGCTGTTGGGAAACAAACCACACAGCACTGTTGCTATCATCAGCGTAATCATGACTTGTCATCTTGGGAGGTGTGTTTGGGCTCCTTATTGTGTTGGGAAACATGCGACCCGAGGGAGGGAATCGTGCTACAACTTTGTGCTGCCAGCTAATTAGACAACAATGGATGGTTGGTGAGTCATTTTCGGTGTTTACAAGTTTACTTTCTATAGTATTGTCCCTTGAGATGATATACTCTAATCAAGGTTTGTGAGTGTGTGTGTGTGCGCACTTTTGTGAGATATTGTAAAATAATGTGTATGCAGTGTACTTGTGTACTCTATAGCAGAATATCGTCACTGAATTTATCATCATGGGAATTTTATTTTAGAAAAACACATATCTTCATCACCACTTTAACAGGCCAAGGTCCAAACACAATACACATTTTATAGACCGAAAAGTTCTAAAAACTTAGTAAGATTTTAAAGTAAAAGATACTGAAAATGCTACAAATCAGACATGTTTAAATGTAAATGGAAAAAGGTGCTCTTATTCTATGTCACCATAATATGCCTAAACTTAACCATAACAAACTGGGCCACAGAAAAGGATTTTTGTGGCAAAAAGGAGGTACCACCGTTCACTACTCTTTCTGCGCAATTACTGTTTGTATGAAAACTTTTTGTTTACTTCTTTAACACTTCTGCTGTCTGTCTATCTTGTGTACAATTTCCTACTAAACCATGAGGCGAACGTGCCCACAGTGCCATCCCATCCGCTTCCCCCTGCATTTGAGAACAAGAGCAGATAGATACCAAAGGGCAAAAAGATAAACAAAAGGAGCAATTTACAGATGTAAAGATTATAAATACGAAGTCCTCCTCTTTGTGGACTCTGCCCGTGGGTGTAGCTAAAACATGTGAAGAGTTTGGTCAAAATAGGCAGCAAAACCGACTAATGATCGTATACTGTACTGTTTTAAACCCTATGATTATTGAACAGAAATTTCGTTACATGTTAGGTCAGCAAAGCAGTGCAATCATTTGAATAGCTGCAGGCATTGTTTTCTATAGACTCTGTTGGAGGGGAGGGAAGCCATAGGAGATGGTGTGTGTGTGCGTGTGTGTGTGTGTGTTTTCAACACCACAACAACTATATAGCTGTATAGTTAACGTGCTACGTCTACTAGTCATCTTAAACACAAACCCTGTTAAATCCTCTTTAAAGACACCTGCATACAAAACAAGGCACACATTGCTCTACCTGATCTCACCTACATTTGTGTGTGTGTGTGTGTGTGATCACTCACCTGTGTGGAAAACTTAAGATCCTGCCCTCCCTCATCTCCTGCTCTGGTGATCACTCCTGGGGGTTGCTGCAAAGAGGAATTTACTCAGCAATGCTTCTTCTTCAGGAGTTTGCATATTTAATTGGACGTGCTGTTAAAGTTATCCAAATACAGGACAAATGTTGCAAATGCACCCTCACCTGTAGGTATTCCCTTTGGAATGCTGGGGAAACCCCCACAAAGGACCCATTCAGTGGCAGGACAGGGAGGAGGAGGAGCCAATGCTGGAGGAGAAATAGGAGCCTTCCCACCAGGAGAGTCACTCTGCATAAAGGGCTGTGTTCAAGTTAATAATAAATGTACTAACAAACAAATTCAAATGAAGCAACTATGATGAAATATACAACACTTCAAAACATCAACTATCAAACATGACATTGCAGGTGCATGCTGAGACGCTGAACTATCAGCTAATTCTATGAAAAGAATTGAGGACTTTTACCTGCATGGTTAACACATTACAGCATATCATACCAATTACCACATACATACGGTAATGAATAGTGTCCAGAAACAGCAATAACTCTCAGCATTACTGAGCGTCATAGAGATACTTGTGTGTTTCACTCCACACCACAAGAGGGCAGAAGAGACTCCCATTACCATTTAGCTCTTACTATAATCTCATGCGGATGACCTTGACTTATCACAAGGATAAAAAACAGACATGAAAATATGTTGTTCTTTTATTATAATTTTGCATATTTGTATCAAAACCTCTAAAAATAAATATGATCTACCAGCATAACTAGCTGAGCTTGACAAAGCTTCTTCAGCCTGGCTATTAAGAGCTGCGTTTGTGGGCAAAAAACAAACTCAGAAAAGCAAGGAAGAATAATAAAAAGGATAAAACGATTACAGCGGATTTCTCTGAATTGTCAGCTTCAATCCTTGTCAGGATTTTTGCTAACCAGTCATGTGATATACTGTACATATGTAAAATAAGAGGATAAGGAGGGTCTGGAGGTCTCTGATCAGACCCCAGGTATTATGTATGTAAATAGGGAGGGCCAAGAGAGGTGAGGCTCCAGGCACAGGCAAGATAATAATTTGGATAGTCCTCCTCCTCTCCTTCCTTTTCCCCTTCTGTCTTTTTCAGCTGCCTCCCACTTCCTTTCATACTGGTGTGTTGCGTTTAAGTTCACTCTTGGAAGAGGGCACTCTTTCTTCCAGCTTTGGGAAGCTAGTAGAATGGCTAGGCTTGGTAGAGTACTCCTCTGAACCTGGGTCTCTTTGTCTTGAGGGCAGAGTGGAACAACGGTTTTTGCCCCTAGAGCAAGGTCGTAGAGGTGGAGGGCCCTTTAGAGTGAATAGTTCGCTGCAGCTTTTGGGGTGCTGTTGGGATTCGGAATGTGGAAATGAAGGTGACGCCTGTGTGGAGAAAGGGTTGGCTGACTGTGATGATCCGAAGGGGACCAGAGGGGTGAGAGAAGCCTGCTGATGGAACCTGGTGAGGGTGCTGGAGTGGCTGGGTCTCGGCAGGCTGTAGCACGCCTCCGCTCCTCGGTGACGTGAAGGCAGGGTGGAGCAGCGGGCCTTCGCCCTGGCTCCTGGTTCTCTGGGTGGAGGAGCAATGGGAGCAAAGAGCGTTGGGTCAATTTGGGAAGGTGATATATCTGCCAGGGAGCTGCTTTGGCAGGAGCCACTTTCGGATGGAGGATTTGATGGACAATCTTGTTTGATGCTTGATGGTTGAATCTCTGTATCTTTCGATGTGTTGGATTGATTGATTGGTTCTTCATCTGCATGCAAATAAATATGGAAGACAATAAGGATGCTGTTGACAAAATAAAAAAGAATTTAAAACTACAGCCAGCATATTCAGCATGATACAGCAACTCCCTTAAACTTCCACTGCAAGGTATGTAGCCTATTATGGAGGGTTTTGATGGCAAAATAAAATCATTAAAAAAAAAAAACAAATTCACAGTTAAAATATGAAATAATTGCAGAAAATGTTAAATCATTTATTAAATTATCCAGAAATTATTTAAATGGTGACATTCAAAATTAAGTCATTAAATTGAAGCGATTAAATATTCATTTTAATATTTATTTCATGACCAATATAGTTATTATCAATTTATATTCATATATCTTCATGATATTGTAGTGCATTTAAAAGCATATATTACTGCTAAAAGCCCTGAATGAATTAAATAAAATCACCGATCATAAAGAGGTGATGGTTTAAGGGTTTTTGTCTCACCTAAGAGGCCCAACTGGCTCATAAGAAAGTCCAGATCCACACTCTCATTCTCATCGCTTGTCATCCCGGCATCATTTTCCTCCTCTTTTCTTTCAGATTCGCTCTTGTTTTCATTTTTTCCATCTTCTGTCTCATTTGCTTTAATTTCTTCTTCTTCCTTTTCTGCCACCTTATCTTCTCCCTCACGTCCTTGCTCTTTATCTCCTCTTCCACCATCATATTCAAATGACCTTCCAACCTCTGGATCACTGTCACTGTTCCTACTGGGTTCCACCAGGGTGACGTTAACCTCTGCTTCCTCCTCCTCTTCCTCCTGGTCCTCCTGTGGTTCTTGCTCCTCCGGGGTTGCCTCTAACACTGTGTCTATGTTGGTGGGGAAGCAGGGGATGGAGCGTTGGGACGAGAGCAATTTAGTATGTGCTTCCTGGTCTTGATTGAGCAGAAACTCCATCAGCATCATGCTCTCTTTCTTCAGCTGCTCCCGCAGTGAGTTTGGCACATCGGGGATCATCCAGGCTACCAACATGCTGAGGAACATGGCCAGGTTCTGAAAAAAGTCAAAATAAACGTTATCATGGCATCTGACACCAAATGGTCAGGGTAGCAGTCTAGCCCAAACACATACTCTGTACAGAACAGACATGACATCTGCAAAGCTAAAGTCATCAGACTTTTAAGTGCCACAGTGTTAAATTTTATGGAGCAAATGTTGCTAAACATTTTAATCCTGACTGCCCCAAAAAACCAAGATAGGTCGGTCTACCCAAGTTAGCTGAGATAGGCTGCAGCATACCCCCGTGATCCTAGAGGATAAGTGGCATAGAAGATGGATTAATTGGCTCCATTCTAATTAAGATACCCAGATTTGTTTTACAGATGTAGGCCCTTACCTGGAAGGGGGGGTGTAATGGTTAGTTTTAACAACAATTAAATTTGTATCACGATTCATGGTTGCCGATTTGATTTATGGACAGTATTGGTTTATTTAGAACAATACGATACAAAACAATTCTGTAATTTTTTTAATCGATTCAGCAACTTTTTAGCCAAAAATTCAACCATTCTGACTGTGACAGTGCAGGTGAAGTTTCTTAGATTCCTGTTGCTTTTTGTAAAGGAATCAGGTATAAAGTAATTATTGATATCAACAAACAGGTACAAAACAATTTATGACAAATGCAATCACATTTTATTTGAATAAAGGGCAACCAACACTTCAGGTTGAATTAACAATGAATACATTAACATGTTGGATTAAATCTAGTCTATGATTTACTTCTCTAACCCAAGTAATAATGAAGTTATTTCGCACCACCATCAGTTTTTGATGAAATTTGCATGAATCTATCATGTGCAGATAGATATTAAAGTAAATGAATATCCTACATACTGTAATGTCTGCACAAACGCTGTTTAAGCTACAAGGAGGTGTTTGACCAACAAGCCTTTTATTGCAAGAAATGATGGCACACACGCCAGCACATCAGCAGTGCCTCCCTCAAATGACTCCTAAACGACATGCCTGGTTTGTTCAAAACCCAAAACAGTCAGACAACCAGAACACAAACATGCACACCAGCATAACTTTAGTGTCGCTACAATACTTTTTACCCTGTCATGAAGCTCCCATCCATGAGTTTGAACGGTTTTAAGTTGGACTTAACTTTGGATGTGGTCCAACACTGTATATAACGCAGTATAAATCCCATACCAAATTGAAGAGGAAGAAGTAATCTAGCAAAAAACATGTATACCAATGAAAATACACCCCATATTCTATGAAAAACATTTTTAAAGACGTCCACATCCATCCGTGTGCCCCACTCAACAGGCATGACTAATTAACTTAGGCCAAATCAAACTGTTAAAGGGTAATGTCTTTACCACTAACATAGTGTGGGACCCATAATAGAGTTGAAGGACAATGTGGGGCTTGTTAATTCAAAACATTCACACTCCCCACCCATTCATATATTCATTTTTGCAATTATTGTGTATATGTTTATGTGCAAAGGGTACAGGAATATATCAGTGGCTAAATATTAATAAAACGAGTTATTAAGTTTCATAAAGGCATCGTGGACAGCTATTGGGTCCTCTGGAACCCGGAACAGGGGTCCTGTAACATTCAGTAGACAATGTGCAGCCCTTGTCGTCACATGTGCTGTAATAGTTGCTGATGTGCTGTGTGTTACAGTAAAGAGATCATTATTCAAAAAAACCCCGCACGTCTGGATTTCTTATGTCCAAGTGTGCGACAATAGCTAAAAAACACACATCCATATAAAACCTGCCATGCTTACATCCAATACCCAAATCCAAAATCCTTTATTTCCTGATATTTCTTCAACTGGTTGATTACCTTTCAAATGTTGTTAGATTGTTAGATCAATATATATTATCTGGAATGGCCATTTGGTGAACACAGATTGATGTAGTTGGATCATAGGAATATGAATCGATCCATCGATGTAGTGAATGAATTGTGACACTCCTACCTGGAAGAATATCACAAAGGCCAGTTTCGCTGCCAGAACAGACCAGTACTGTTTAGAGAAGGTGTAGGCATCTGGTGCCCATGGCGGGTCTCTGTAGTCTTTGTACCTAATGAACAAAACGCAGAGATTTTGCATGTTTTATTATTGTTTGTTTTGTCCACTTATTACTACTACTATAGGTAGGGCTTAGGTGGTCTAGCCATGTTTAAGAGAGTCCTCCTTACCTGCACAAGGAGACTCCGGTGACAAGCGTGGTGTTGGGTGCAGTGCCCGGCGGGAAATTGCTGACATTGAAGTAGGACAGTGAGTGTTCCATGTAGCCATTCATGGTGCCGTTGACGCTGTACATGTACTGGTAGACCATGCGTGGCACAAACTCTGATGTGAAAGAAATAACGAATGCCTGGCAAGACAAAAAAACAAGTCATGATAGAAGTACTGGTTCCACCAACGATCTAGGTACAGGCAGAGTGTTTATTTATCTAAACCAGTGCTTCTGAAATAGTGGAGCAGACCCCAGGGGGGAGAGCAAGAGGTGTGGTGGTGGTGGGGTACTCATACAGTGGTTTGTACAGATAAATAAACAAATTCATATTAACAGATCGACAATCAAATTCCAAATGGGGGTGAGAAGACGGGGGCCTCTCTAATTCTATCAATTAATAGATCTAATTGATCTAAACGGTAAAGAGGATGGGGTGTTAATTGGAAACAAGCGATAATTGGAGAGCGAGGCTGTTATTTTCAAAATTCAGAAAGTCATAGGGTATACAAAGTTATTGTGTAATTATTTGGAAAGCCTGAGAAAGTGGACAGGAAAATGCAGCCCTGTTTCTCCACATTTCTAAATATTTTTAATACAATGGAATAGACAGTAGGGACACTGCTACCTATTCCAGTGGGCAAGTATACTACGCATGACTTTCATGCCAACAGCTGATTTGTGTAACCTACTATTTTAAGCACATGACGTGGTAGATAAAGCTGCTGGATGCTTACCACACACGACACTAAAAACTACATCTGGAGGTTTCCTACAGCCGCAGCTGGTAATGCTAATGTTTTTGATCCAGCACTGTGGCGACCCCTGAAGGGATAAGCAGGGATAAGCCGAAAGGAAAAGAAGACGACTAATTAGAGGTCACAGCAGTTATTTTCTTTTTTAGACCACGCAATCGATGTCTGCAGGTGATTTCACGGTTAAAGTGACTCTAGGCAGCTACTTAGAGGGTGTTTTCAAATGTGCAGCAAGCATTATACTCTATTTGTCCTGCTCCAAGCATGCAAGCTACATCCTATGTAACACACACAAACGCAGGAGGCTTTTCGAAGCGCTGGTGCTGTGAAGGTGTTGATTGCAGAAGGTCCTTTTTGTAATTTTCTTATTTAAGGCAAAGGACAAGTGTAGCGTCAGTAAAGCATTTAAGTTAATATGGCTTCTCTGCAGGTGCTTTTGTGCATTTATGCGAGGTATTTGTGTAATGTGTGTTCATTTTATTCAAGCCCAACAACAATTTCTATTCAGTCTAATTTGTAATTGTGAAAAACGAACATTTGACTGACACAGACTGACACTTTTAAAAGCACAAATTTTAACATACGATAGCCAGTGGTATAAAAACATACTTTTTGTTGTTTAGCTGAATAGAGGTGTTGACTGGAGAATTAGGAGTAGTTACATTACCCAACGATACAGAGTGTTATTAATACTGACAATCGACTGAGTGCACATCACCTCAATAAGGCCATCCATGCCTCTTAGGTCACACACACACACTTACATTGGTAATGACAGAAAACTTGCTGATTCCACAGAGAATGTTGTACCATATTCCTGGAGATTACATGCACAAGAACAGAAAGAAAGGGCGGGAAAGTTTGACGTTTTTGTGTGGGAGAGACAGACAAACATGAAGGGGGAGCAAAGGTAAATAAAGTGAATAAAAATTGCTGAATAGTTTATTTTACATTCACACAGATAATCACAGAATGGCGTACATGCTTTTGTATTTGTGTGGAGAACATGTACCTATGTCTTTACACCTCACGGCATCCGGCCGCCTGATCTCAGTCACAAACTTGGAAGCATCCAGTCGGATTTCAATGACATTGTTGAGAAGAGCAAAGGCAGGCGCCAACGGGAAGGACGCCACAAACAAAGTTACAAATCCGAACTGGATGACTGCAGACAGAAAAACATGGCTCATGTGACGAGGAGAGTGTAGGAGAGAGTAAATGTTAGACTAGGAAGAGGGGAAGATGCTCACCCATCTCCATGTACTCCGAGCTGACGCCTTCAAATGGATCCAAAGCAAAATCTTTATGGAATTGTTGTTTCATTCTCTTCTCGTCTGCTTCACATATCTCATCCTCATCTCCACCATCCTTGCGTTTTTGCTCTTGCATGGTTCTGTACATCTTCTTCAACTTACTAAAAAGAACACATGAACACAAACAAACACTTGCTATGACTCTTAAGCCATGCAGTTTTGTCTGGAGTGTAAGAAAACACAAGTAAGTAAAGTAAACATACGGAATGAGAACCTCAAAGACATTGTTTTGAATGAGCTGTTTTCCCAGCATAATCATGCTGAGCTGGATGCACAGCTCAATGAGGCAGCCTGGAGGTGCACACTGTGGGAAAACAAACAAAAAATTAAAAAACACATTCATGTTACAACATAAACATAATTAGGACACAACACTCAACTATACCTACTCCATGTTATCCATGTATACCCAAAAGTAAGCAAACAAAATAGTGCAGCTCTAACAGCCTTATTGAAAATGTAAATGAAACCCTCGCTCATTTTACAAAAACAGGCAAATTCAAACAGTACAGAATTTTTTTTTCTTTGGATAAATAATGATTTTAAAAACTAGGGCTGTCAAAGTTAACACGTTAACGTGTTAATGAATGTGTTCTTTAACGGCACTATTTTTTTACGAGCGATTAACGTGCACATGTTCTCATTTTTGCTTTTTACAATTTGGGTTATGAGCTGCTGCGTATGGGCTGTCAATGTGACGACCGTGGCTGAAATCAAGAATGGCTGTAAATAGCAGTTTTAGCATTAGCGTAACTTGTATCAGCATTTGAAACCAAATATGAGCTGAAAGAAAAAGGAGAAAAACAGAGATTTTGTAGTCTAGTTATAAGGTGCATTATAAGACCATTAAACAAGGTTGGACAAATTGCTGCTTGCATTAAAACTGGGGGATTGCTAACTGTATATTGTTTTTATCAATCAAATAATGTCCAATATTTCCAAAATGTATATGCCTTTACAAAAAATGTAGTGTAGTTATCATTAAAGTTGCGTATGGAATCGCGCGCGCCATTTATGGCTTCCGTGTGTGCAAGCACGCAAACCCATCTGTGTCCACTTGACCACGCCCCTGTACTCCCATGCAGCCTAAACACACAAACGTATAATCTGTCTCAGTAGCTTGAATAAATTCTTTATCAGCTCTGTTGATGAAGTGACAACTCACTTTAAATCTCTATTTAATATACAAAATATATTTGTCTCAGAGGTTTTTAAAATGATTTAATCTTTAGGTTAAGGTTAGAACGCAAAAGATGCATTTGGTATCAAATCCATTTTTTAAAGATTCATGGAGAAGTTTTTGCATAATCAATTATCTATAAATCTGGGTAAAGTGGCATTGACATGGAAGACTGCAAGTTGATACTGTTGACTAATATTGCCCTTTTAATAGTTAATATGTTTTATGTTTGTTGTAGCTGAACTTGTAAGTTATACATGTGTGATGTCTGTAAATGTACTGTTTATTGTACCGTATATTTATTTGATCTTCTGTCAATGGTTTATGCTGTTTTATCTGTGACATGTACAGTTACATGTATTTGTATGTCTGTTTTATGGTGCCCACCTTGGACAACAGGTGAAATTTAGCTACTGTAGCTAAATCTGGCATATTTACTGTGATGCTGTTGCTCATATGTTGGTATGTGCTGTCCTAATCAAATAAACAAACAAACAAACCAATACAGAACAAAGCCCCACCTCCTCCATGCGATAGTCACTGAAGACGTAAACATAGTCGCCAGGCCGACCGGAAAACCTGAATGTGGACATCACAAACAGTTAGGAATACAAAGCAGGAATGGTGACAAGTAAGGGAGCCAACAGACACTAACCTGCCTTTGAAGAAGGCCACATAAAAGATAGGAGCAAAGGCGTTCATGGATTTCAAAAAAAAAGATTTGAAGATTAACTTCTCCTCAAACTCTTCCTTCGTCTTTGGAAGCTCTGCAAGGGCAACATATACAAAACACAAATCACCTGCTATTCAACCCTCATCACTCCTCCCTTGTTGTTTTGTAGGCATTTTTTCCAGCAAGTCAAGGTGGCATCTCTCTAGGTCACTGCCGTGTGTGTGTACGTGTGCGTGTGTGTGACAGAAAGAAAAGCTCTGGGTTGCTTTAGGAAGAGTCACTTGCTGGTATGCATGTATAAATCTCCAAGCCCTGAACATAAGGGGACACGTCTTTTCAGGTTTTTTTTTCTAGGGAAAAATCTTACTGTATTTGTTTGTCTCTGTACGATTCCCATTTCTTTTTGTAAACAAATGTATTATAGACAATGTCACAATAGAACAAACTGCATTAAGTTCTACTGCTGCCCTATCCACACAATTCTGAGTGATGTCACAATACACTAAAATATGACTGAAGGCTCAAAGATGTGAGAAGACGGCTTTGCTTTTATAAGATTTGTAAGCTTGGCAACATAAATTCACGCAATAGGTCATATACCGTAGGCAATGTAAATAGAGTAGAACCTCGATTTTTGTAGTATTATGTTTTCAAAAATGATTGCTACATTATGTTTCTGTTGTCTAACGCTGTCTCAGTTATCATATCATCATCAGCCAAACACCTAACCTACTGGCCAACATGTTTGAATTTGTCGTGCTCAACGTACAATTTGACTATTGAATATGCATGTATGCTTCACTACTCTCTATTTTGTTGCAATTCGCTAGTTTCAGTTTCGAGTTCAGTCTGTGCAGTACAAAGAAATGATTGATAATTTGACTGTACCTGCTGCTAAGGTTTACAGTGAAGTTCAAGTGAACAAGTATACAATTCTAACCGGTCACGCTTTGAAGTTAAATTTGGTAAGCATAACAATAATGAAACAGCGTCGGTACGGCTCTTCCGCCCTTTCTCCTTCCTTCCTCCCTCCGCTGTGTTTTCTAGTCTTCCATAAATGCAAAAGTGACGTTAAATGTTCTTTTCAACGGGCATTTATATGTATTTCACTTTTCTGTATGCACAACTGCAAGTATTCTCTGTAAAATGTGTGGTGGGTTGATATTTTTGTGTGTCGGCAACAGATTTCATTTATGTATTATTTATTATTGTTTATCATTTATATTACAAAAATAGTGTTGGTTTTCGTACCTTCCAGTTTTCATCTGACCTTTCGTAATGGATTAATGATGAAACCAGAGTTTCCATGTATAAAAATACTAATATATATATATTACCCAGTTCGGTCAGCCACACAGCAATGGCTCCGTAGACCTCCTCCAACACCAGTACGATCAGCATGTTTATGATGATGCCCGTGGTGCTGACTGTCATCCTCACTCTAGACTTGGCTACGGGATCGGGATTCATGGACCACACACTTAACATGCAGATCCGATACACTGCCACTCCAAACACAGCAGAAAAGGTCACCAACACCTGGATACACACACACACACACAGTGTAAAGAGGGTAACATTACCCTGAACTATACTTTATATTTACACAAATGCCGAAATAACAATATTTGTCAGCTATAATTTGACATCAAAAGCGTTAACATTACCTAGCATGTATTGATTTAGGTAAGAAGTAAGAAGTATGTAGCAGAAGTATGCTTTCCGCAAATGCAGGTGTAAGAAGTACCAGAAACAGTATTGTGGACACGTTGATGAGGTAACCTGACAGATGATCCTCAATGTCCAAGGACTCTGGCTCTTGCTGTCAGGAAGGAGAAAAATCATATCAATATCTTTCAACATTCACTCAATGGATTTCTGCACACATGTGTCATGTTTTCTGCCTGGCAGGTGTACGTTTGTCAGATAAAATCCCTCTCCCTCATCCCTTCCCCTTTTCTCTCCATCAGTAATCTGGGCTAATCTCAGGCAGGTAAGCAGCTTTGGACACAACCGATGGTAAAGAGGGTGGGGGTGGAGATTCCTCCCAAGGCACATCATAAAAACTCATACACAGGCAGCTGTGGTGTCATAATGTAATTGTCCACCAAGGACAATTTCTGATGTTTGCTTGCATCATATTTGTAAACTGTAGCTAGTGCTATTGGACAAATGAGATTAGGAGTAAAAGCATTAGCTCCCAGGCAAGGTTTAAATCACCTTAATGCAACAGCCCCTCCCACCTCTCCACCAGACCTCCCACACAGAGGTAGCAATACCTGGAAGGCCAGCATCCTGTCCCTGTCTCCATCGGCTCCAACTCCACTTTGAGTCAGCTGCAACACAATCACAAAAGGCTGTGAGAGATGAAAGTTTGGGAGTAATCATGTTGGCATGAAGCATTGGAAGCCATGACTTTTTTAGTGTGCGTGAGGCATGATCAAATACGACCTTTTTCCGCTGTGCTTTGATTTTATCCTTCTTCTCCTGTAAAGCCTCCTCATATTCGGGCCTCAGCTCTTCCTACAACACACAAACTTTTTTGAACTCCATAAAAATACATGTACACAGTCTTTGTGTGAAGAACACAACTTCACCATTTTATTATGTTATTATTTTATTATGTGTACTGAAATGTCATCTTTGGCCAAAAATCCACACGATAATACTGATAATGCCCAGCGAGCGGGATACATTATTGTGGTCTACAACATGACATAGTTTTGATATACAGTATTAGCATCAGCCACTGACTGACTGCCCTACTATGCAGGCAAACACACTTCAATTGTGTTTTTATCCATTTGTCTATTGGGATGCATACGGGGGGAATACAGTGGCATACATTGTGGAAGTCCACAACAAAGCACTTGTTATTGTAGCATTTGCCAATGACTAACTTATCCACACGATAAACCAACTACAGTAACTGTGTTAATTGGCCTGTAAGAAAACAATTCCAGAAAAAAAATTCACATGGGATACATTACAGTCATCTAGAGATATGCATTTATATGTATTATGCTATCTCACATTGTTGCTCATTGTTTTTAAGGTATAAAAAATTTGTAATAAAAAGAAATTAAAAAGTGTTAGGATTTTGTTGCCACATTCTTTATTTAGGCAGAATGTTCCAACATCTCGTGAAAAGCATCATCATCCTCTCAATGAGCTCACTAAAATTACGCCCTCATGCACTTTTTGCTCCGTACAGATCCATCAAATGCATGAAGTGGTTACAGAAACATTCTTACCTGGACCCGCTCCTGCAGGCAGCAAATTGAAAGACAAAGGAGCAAGAGAGATGAGAAGGAGTTGAAGAGGCTGTGTGTATTTATGTTCATCCTTTCAAGCAAGTTCTTTAAGAAGCAACCAATCTCATTACAGGAAAGAGTCATTTTAGCGCCACACGTGAGCGCGTACGCGTATGCGCCTATACGTCTGTGTGTGCTTTACAACCCAGTTGAGGTTAATACTCTTTCCTTGACTGACTGGGGATTAAACAAACCCCATGAGTGGGAATGATTTGGAGATGCTCAAAACAGTAAAGTAAATACAAAAACGTTACATGTGCACTATTCTTAGATTTGATTGATGTACCTCCTCATCCTCCAAGCTGGTCAGGTCCCAAGTGTGTTTGAGACACATCTGTCGCCTTTTCCAATGCTCCAGGAAACAGGCAGCTAGAGAAGACACAACACAGTTAAAATGGTTGGAAAAGTGACCTTTTGTTTAGCAATAAGTACACTGACCAAACACGTGTTAAACATTCCTACCTTTCAATACAAACAAACCTACTGTAGCAGACACTACTAACTCTTTTCTGAATTCAATCCAGTTTCCATCCTTCTTTATCAAAGTTCTGGCTTTCCGACACAACTTTCTTTGCAGCAGTATTTAATTTTAAAAATCATAGACCCATACATAGACGAACAGAACACTGTGCTATTAGGAAAAAGGAAAGAGATGAAACAGAGGATTCAAAACAATGGATTCCCTGGCTGGAGTCTGTAGATGGTGTCCCCAAAACACTATCCATTCTTTACAGCAACTGAGTGCTTTGTTTGGCCAAACGATTACCGAGACAGGGTACAAAAACCAAGACATATATTGAGCAATCACATTTGTCGAAACCGAAAACCAGGCCGTACGCAAAACAAGGTTCCACTGTAATATAAAATATTTTTAAATAATGTCTGAATTGTTATATTTACACTGTGTTATTTCCACAAAGTACATTGAACTTGATTTAATTGTACTTAAGCATTACATTGCATGAAATGTATCCCAGAACCTCATTGGTTAAAAACACAAACACACAAGATCAAATTGCAGTAGTACTTGGTGTTTTTTGGGTCCGTTCAAGTAAAAACTATAAGAATCTTACATGTTTTATTGGCTTATTGTATTAAAATGGACTTTATCAGAAATCAGGTTAAAATTCAAAGTATATGTTTCATGTAGCTTTTTCATGAGTCACAATTTTGATCCGGGCCGCACAGTGGCTGAATGGGTAGCACGTCGGCCTCACATTCAGGAGGTTCATGGTTCGAATCTCCATTGGGCATCTCTGTGTGGAGTTTGCATGTTCTCCCCGTGCGTGTGTGGGTTTTCTACAGGTACGCCGGTTTCCTCCCACATTCCAAAAACAAGCATGTTAGGTTAATTGCCGACTCTAAATTGTCCATAAGTATGAATGTGAGTGTGAATGATTGTTTGTCTTTGTTTGTGTATATGTGCCCTGCGATTGACTGGCAACCAGTCCAGGGTGTACCCCGTCTTCCTCCCAAAGTCAGCTGGGATGGGCTCCAGCATACCCACGACCCTAACGAGGACAAGCGGCATAGAAAATGATTAAATGAAAGACAATTTTGATCCAATAATGAACAAAAATATCCCAGACAAAAGACACCTAAAATGATAGTTACCCCATAAAGACATGAAGATAGCGAAGAAAACCGTAGCTCCATTGTCAAACAGGTAGGACGCCTTAGCCAGCGTACACACCGCACTCAGCCGCCAGTAATCACACGTTCCGTCACACAGTGGACACATGGTGATGTTCAGGTTGTCATCGCATGTCTCCTGACTTGACACACAATGACCACACTTTAAGTTGTGCGCACTCATTGTAGATAATACTTTGCCTTAGTATCAGCCTACCTTGGAATATTAGTGTCTACAGTAAAAATGCCATAGAGGAAGACAATGATGCCCATTACTGATGGAGGGATGAGGAGATGAGTATAAACACCCAACCAGGCAAAATAAAAGCCAATCTGCTCCCCAAAGTACTTCCTGTATATGTACAAGAAATATATTTAAAAACACTGATGAGCAGTTGGAGCATTGTGAGATGCAATGCAGTTGCTTATTTTCTGCGTACAATAGACAAACCTGATGAGATCCACAGGCTGGTACTTGTGCATGACTCCATAGTTGGCCCATTCTTCATGCAGGACCTGCAAGTCATCAAAGCATATAAATTAGTAATTGTGGAAAGGTTGTGTAAATAAATGGGCTCACCTGTCTATCATTTCGCTGATCTTTACATCCTCTCCTGGAAAACGAGCCCTGGGTTCAAAATAATTGAACATAAATTTGGTATGTAAAGCCCATGAAATATGCTGCATTTATCGATATTCCTAAATTCTTTAAAGAATACAAACACAAACATAAATAACTGTACGGTATACGCATGTAGATACTGTCTCTGCTATACTTACATCATGCAAAGGAAAGGCAGAGATGTAGACACCCCGAGCTACCAATGACATGATGCCTGTAGTAAAATGAAAAAATCAGCTTCCTGTGTTGGATATCATATACTGTATGTGACATAAAACAACTACAGGACCCATCTTATCCTCACCGGTGGTTTGGCAAGTGTGCCTGCAGGTTGTGCGTGAAATAATCTCTGCAACCTGCACTCAAAGTCACAAGCTTATGAAGTGTATCATGCTCACTTCACAAGTGCAAATACATCAAAATATTTATATAGACACTTACGATTCTGCTGCGTGTTGCGTTGTCGAACACCGTCTCTGTAGACGAGATGTCATACCTGCAGGAAGTGATGAGAAAATTACTGTATACTTACATTCTGAATGATACACAACCTCTGCATATGGTAAATTATCCAACAAACGCCTCTGTTCAGGTAAGTCGCCTATAGTTTCTTTGTAAGTAAACTGCCTGTACTTGTCCATTATGAATACTATGTTCTGTTCTGTCTCTTTTATCTGTCACTGGCACCTCTAATCCCTATCGCACGTATTACTAACTCTTCATTCTTTTGCGAGCACATTGTCTGTCCCCACAATCTAGTTCTGTTCTGTTCTCTGTATTTATTATTACTTATTATGGTTGCTATATAAATTTGCAGATGACACCACCCTCATCGGGCTCATCTCAGACGGTGATGAGTCTGCCTACAGGAAGGAGGTGGACCGGCTGGTGTCGTGGTGCAGCTGCAACAACCTGGAGCTCGATGCTCAGAAGACAGTGATGATGATCGTGGACTTCAGGAAAGTCAAACCTCCCCTGCCCCCCCCCTCGCCCTAACAGACTCCCCCATCCCAAATGTGGACTCTTTCCGCTTCCTGACCACTGACATCACCCACAACCTCAAGTGGGAGAAGACCATCAGCTCCCTCATCAAAAAGGCTCAGGAGAGGATGCACTTCCTGAGGCAGCTGAGGAAAGCCAAGCAGCTGAGGAACCTCTCGCCACAAGAACAGTTTCTTTCCTGCTGCTGTTGAACTAATGAACACTTTGTAACATTTGCACTATGGTCACTTTATAACCAGTACTATGGTCACCTTATAATACCTGCACTAAAAACACCCTCTTGCCTTTACTTTATCAGTGATTTCAACTTTTTACTCAGGGTTCTATGTTCAGTTAGTGTTTGTTAGTTCTATGTTTATTTAGGATTCTACGTCGCACTGAGTCGCCAAAGAAAGTTCCTAGTTCGTGAATTGTTCACTTACATTATCAAGAAAGTTTTTCTGATTCTGATTCTGAACATTTACTGTGATGCCAACTTTTCTATTGTCGCATTACCTTACCTTATGTATTTCAAATTTACATTTGGAATACAGGAAGTGAACACATGTATCGGAATTGATGATGGTATGGGGGGTAGGATTAAATACACTCTGCTTCTTTCTTCTTCTTTTGGACATGTGGAACTGGCAATTGTATCATGTGATCTATTCCAATGTAACTTATATGCATGTTCAAATAAGTCAAATCGTTACCGTTTCTATCTTTGGTGCGCATGTCATCTAAAAAAGCAAATAGCCACCAGGGTCTCAACTTAACACTGGGGTCCTAAAACATTGGCTGTAACAGCTGCAGCTATAGGCAACCTCTTGATGTAGCTTTTATTAACACCAAAAGATGGCAGTAGCTCCATTCAAAATATCATGAATAGTCAGCATCCGGCAGCTCTACCTACCTCTGCATGTGCTTTAAAATGTTGGGTATGCTAGTCAGCTGTTGGTGTGAAACTTGTGTGTTACCTTTGTTCTACTGCTATTCACAATGATGTCATCAGTGGTATTTATGCTGGCTGAGCAGTCAGCATAAATACCACTGATGTGATTAGGTTCTATTGCTGCTGTGTTGTGCAATATACTTGTCAAAGAGAGCTATGTTTTCCATTACACTTACTCATGCTCTCCAAACCATTATTGAAGTAAAAAAAATTAAGTTGTTATATGTAGAGTTTTGAAGTTGTTATGATTTTCTTGGAGATTAATCAAGTATCAATCTATCTATAACAATCTCTCTACAATTATCACCTGCTTCTAATTAACACCCCATCATCTTTATGGTTTCGGTACTGTATATAAACACACTGGCCAAATTTGGTGAATTATCGCATGTACACAAGGCCGCACAGTGTATGAGTGGGTAGCACGTTGACCTCACAGAGAGGAGATCAGTGTTCGAATCTCCGTTGGGCATCTCTGGGTGGAGTTTGCATGTTTTCCCCGTGCGTGCGTGGGTGCGCGGGTTTCCTCCCACATTCCAAAAACATGCATGTTTGATTAATTGGCGACTCTAAATTGTCCATAGGTATGAATGTGAGTGTGAATGCTCTCGCCTCTCGCCCAAAGTCAGCTGGGATAGGCTCCAGCATACTTGCGACCCGTAATGAGCATAAGCGGTATAGAAAATGGATGGATAAACAGACAAAAGGTACTGGTACACTCAGAGACTTAATCTGTTGATTTAGTTGTTTCTACCTGTGTGCCTTAGTTAGCGTGATGGTACTCACAGGTGGAGCTTGTCTCTGATGAACGGGTGCTTGAGCGTTTTGAAAAAGGTGCGCGTCTGCGGTTCTCGTTGGACATCAAATTCTGGAACGTCCGGCTGAAAGGGCGTGTTGATCAGTGTGACGAAGGAGTCCCACAGTCCTGCAATGCCCGTCCTTTTTCGCAATTCACACTTCTACTCGGTACAACAAAAAAGAATATGAGCTGTTGTAATGGGAAACTGGAGACATTATAAAGGTTAGAATAAAACAGAGTGCAAGATACAGTGCTGAAGTACCTTTTTCACAGCAACTTTGATCTTCTGAAGCTCTGCCTCTCGACTGAGTATCGACCATGGGATGTGCAGCCGAATGAAACTTATGCCATTTGCCCTCTGCATACATTATAAACATAAGCGTCAACAACCAGTGTACTGTACAGCAAAAACTTCCTAACAGCAGACAGCAGACAGCAGACTTTTTTTACTGCTGCTCTTGCGACTACAAAATCATGAGCTTCCTGTCTTTAACTGACAGAAGGAATGGCCCTAAGACTCCATAACGGGCCATGTGGTAGTTAATGAAAAATTGAAAGGTATGAGATGAGAGCAGTGACTGTGAGCAAAGACCACTGAATTAAAGTTGCTTATTTAATTACAGCAGAGACCTTCATACCAGGGTGTCAGCCATCTGTCCAAATGTTACTGTATATGCTCAATGGCCACAACATTAGATACACAAACTGTGAGCTAAACAAGAGTTGTAACAAATATTATGTTGTTACACAGATAATAATATTAATAATAATGCTCAGTAATCCAATGTCAGATAAATTTGAATTAATAATCAATTAACTTGACTGACGTTAAATCTGGAGTCGATTTTTTTAAACAATATTTTAGCAAAATCAGTGTTGTACAGTAGAATCTTGGTTTTCGCCATTAATGTTTTTCCAAAAGTAACCGAAACGTAAAAAAACAATGCCATTTTGTTCCGTATTAAATCATGCAAATTGATCCGTTCCAGACACCCTAAAATATTAACAAAAGTTTAATAAAGGATAATTATAGTTTTACATGAAGAAAACAATCCAAAAATATTTATAATGACTTCCCAAGCATCCTGGTGAGCTCAAATTCAATAGTGTTTCTCACGTTCTTTATCAAATTACTGGCATTCACAGCTTTCTTTGGCCACATTATGGGTTATTTAGCAGCCACATTCAATAAAAAACGCAAGGAAAGTGAGCCAGCAATGCATGGGTTACAGTGTACAAAAATGGGCAACATTTTAAAAACATGTTTTCACAAAACCCAACGAATCTTGTGCTTTGGTTTTTGGAGTGTTTTTTTCCACTTCTCTGGTCATTTGCATGCATAATCACTACATGTCACTACATATCATTGAGCATGTGTGTGTCATCTTTATGCAAGGATATTTTTGAATTGTATCCCTCATATTGTATGTACTGAGGTGCCAGGTGCTTTCCAATATAGAGGTGTCCTGGTACAAACTTATCACTTACAACACAATACAGACATTGGATACTTGAATATCGACCGATATCAATATCAAACTAATATCAGCACAAATCATACATACTTTTTTTAACGTATTTTGTAGTGTGGAATATTTAGAGTGGAAGGCTTGATCAAACAGACAACAATAGTAGCAATAGCAACAGCTGGTATGAGAAAAACTGACCCCTTTACTTCTTTATGCATCTGGTGCATAGTTTTATCTACAATGTTGCAAGGTTGGAGGTGCTCCGTTTTAATACACGTTTTTTTGCCATCCTGACTTTCTGCCATCCTTTGGGAGTTTTCTAGTTTGATGCTGCTTCANAACATCACCCACAACCTCAAGTGGGAGAAGACCATCAGCTCCCTCATCAAAAAGGCTCAGGAGAGGATGCACTTCCTGAGGCAGCTGAGGAAAGCCAAGCAGCTGAGGAACCTCTCGCCACAAGAACAGTTTCTTTCCTGCTGCTGTTGAACTAATGAACACTTTGTAACATTTGCACTATGGTCACTTTATAACCAGTACTATGGTCACCTTATAATACCTGCACTAAAAACACCCTCTTGCCTTTACTTTATCAGTGATTTCAACTTTTTACTCAGGGTTCTATGTTCAGTTAGTGTTTGTTAGTTCTATGTTTATTTAGGATTCTACGTCGCACTGAGTCGCCAAAGAAAGTTCCTAGTTCGTGAATTGTTCACTTACATTATCAAGAAAGTTTTTCTGATTCTGATTCTGAACATTTACTGTGATGCCAACTTTTCTATTGTCGCATTACCTTACCTTATGTATTTCAAATTTACATTTGGAATACAGGAAGTGAACACATGTATCGGAATTGATGATGGTATGGGGGGTAGGATTAAATACACTCTGCTTCTTTCTTCTTCTTTTGGACATGTGGAACTGGCAATTGTATCATGTGATCTATTCCAATGTAACTTATATGCATGTTCAAATAAGTCAAATCGTTACCGTTTCTATCTTTGGTGCGCATGTCATCTAAAAAAGCAAATAGCCACCAGGGTCTCAACTTAACACTGGGGTCCTAAAACATTGGCTGTAACAGCTGCAGCTATAGGCAACCTCTTGATGTAGCTTTTATTAACACCAAAAGATGGCAGTAGCTTCATTCAAAATATCATGAATAGTCAGCATCCGGCAGCTCTACCTACCTCTGCATGTGCTTTAAAATGTTGGGTATGCTAGTCAGCTGTTGGTGTGAAACTTGTGTGTTACCTTTGTTCTACTGCTATTCACAATGATGTCATCAGTGGTATTTATGCTGGCTGAGCAGTCAGCATAAATACCACTGATGTGATTACAACATCGGTTCTATTGCTGCTGTGTTGTGCAATATACTTGTCAAAGAGAGCTATGTTTTCCATTACACTTACTCATGCTCTCCAAACCATTATTGAAGTAAAAAAAATTAAGTTGTTATATGTAGAGTTTTGAAGTTGTTATGATTTTCTTGGAGATTAATCAAGTATCAATCTATCTATAACAATCTCTCTACAATTATCACCTGCTTCTAATTAACACCCCATCATCTTTATGGTTTCGGTACTGTATATAAACACACTGGCCAAATTTGGTGAATTATCGCATGTACACAAGGCCGCACAGTGTATGAGTGGGTAGCACGTTGACCTCACAGAGAGGAGATCAGTGTTCGAATCTCCGTTGGGCATCTCTGGGTGGAGTTTGCATGTTTTCCCCGTGCGTGCGTGGGTGCGCGGGTTTCCTCCCACATTCCAAAAACATGCATGTTTGATTAATTGGCGACTCTAAATTGTCCATAGGTATGAATGTGAGTGTGAATGCTCTTGCCTCTCGCCCAAAGTCAGCTGGGATAGGCTCCAGCATACTTGCGACCCGTAATGAGCATAAGCGGTATAGAAAATGGATGGATAAACAGACAAAAGGTACTGGTACACTCAGAGCCCTAATCTGTTGATTTAGTTATTTCTACCTGTGTGCCTTAGTTAGCGTGATGGTACTCACAGGTGGAGCTTGTCTCTGATGAACGGGTGCTTGAGCGTTTTGAAAAAGGTGCGCGTCTGCGGTTCTCGTTGGACATCAAATTCTGGAACGTCCGGCTGAAAGGGCGTGTTGATCAGTGTGACGAAGGAGTCCCACAGTCCTGCAATGCCCGTCCTTTTTCGCAATTCACACTTCTACTCGGTACAACAAAAAAGAATATGAGCTGTTGTAATGGGAAACTGGAGACATTATAAAGGTTAGAATAAAACAGAGTGCAAGATACAGTGCTGAAGTACCTTTTTCACAGCAACTTTGATCTTCTGAAGCTCTGCCTCTCGACTGAGTATCGACCATGGGATGTGCAGCCGAATGAAACTTATGCCATTTGCCCTCTGCATACATTATAAACATAAGCGTCAACAACCAGTGTACTGTACAGCAAAAACTTCCTAACAGCAGACAGCAGACAGCAGACTTTTTTTACTGCTGCTCTTGCGACTACAAAATCATGAGCTTCCTGTCTTTAACTGACAGAAGGAATGGCCCTAAGACTCCATAACGGGCCATGTGGTAGTTAATGAAAAATTGAAAGGTATGAGATGAGAGCAGTGACTGTGAGCAAAGACCACTGAATTAAAGTTGCTTATTTAATTACAGCAGAGACCTTCATACCAGGGTGTCAGCCATCTGTCCAAATGTTACTGTATATGCTCAATGGCCACAACATTAGATACACAAACTGTGAGCTAAACAAGAGTTGTAACAAATATTATGTTGTTACACAGATAATAATATTAATAATAATGCTCAGTAATCCAATGTCAGATAAATTTGAATTAATAATCAATTAACTTGACTGACGTTAAATCTGGAGTCGATTTTTTTAAACAATATTTTAGCAAAATCAGTGTTGTACAGTAGAATCTTGGTTTTCGCCATTAATGTTTTTCCAAAAGTAACCGAAACGTAAAAAAACAATGCCATTTTGTTCCGTATTAAATCATGCAAATTGATCCGTTCCAGACACCCTAAAATATTAACAAAAGTTTAATAAAGGATAATTATAGTTTTACATGAAGAAAACAATCCAAAAATATTTATAATGACTTCCCAAGCATCCTGGTGAGCTCAAATTCAATAGTGTTTCTCACGTTCTTTATCAAATTACTGGCATTCACAGCTTTCTTTGGCCACATTATGGGTTATTTAGCAGCCACATTCAATAAAAAACGCAAGGAAAGTGAGCCAGCAATGCATGGGTTACAGTGTACAAAAATGGGCAACATTTTAAAAACATGTTTTCACAAAACCCAACGAATCTTGTGCTTTGGTTTTTGGAGTGTTTTTTTCCACTTCTCTGGTCATTTGCATGCATAATCACTACATGTCACTACATATCATTGAGCATGTGTGTGTCATCTTTATGCAAGGATATTTTTGAATTGTATCCCTCATATTGTATGTACTGAGGTGCCAGGTGCTTTCCAATATAGAGGTGTCCTGGTACAAACTTATCACTTACAACACAATACAGACATTGGATACTTGAATATCGACCGATATCAATATCAAACTAATATCAGCACAAATCATACATACTTTTTTTAACGTATTTTGTAGTGTGGAATATTTAGAGTGGAAGGCTTGATCAAACAGACAACAATAGTAGCAATAGCAACAGCTGGTATGAGAAAAACTGACCCCTTTACTTCTTTATGCATCTGGTGCATAGTTTTATCTACAATGTTGCAAGGTTGGAGGTGCTCCGTTTTAATACACGTTTTTTTGCCATCCTGACTTTCTGCCATCCTTTGGGAGTTTTCTAGTTTGATGCTGCTTCAAATACGCGATGAGGTTGGTCGTATTAAACTTCTCCAGTTCTGTGTCACCACAGGAAACTTGTGCATGACAAGTTTTGCACGCAGCTCCTCATTTTTAGACTTTAACAAAAAATACTGCCACACAGCGGACATCACTCGTACTTATTGCTACTTTGTAAGACATCTGTCGTGATCACCCCCTCTATCCAGCCGCTGCTAGATAAACGTTCTGGAGCGGAGTCTGAAATCAACTGCTTGTATCGGAGTGCCACTATTGGAGATTTTAGATGTTGGCTGATATAATCCAAAATGATTTTTTTTTTCTGATATCAGCCCAATATCAATATTGGATTGAGACACCACATTCCTATGACATGGTAACTTCTGTGGTTCAGTGGCTACAATCATTTTTTTCATCTTTTGTGGTGGCATCACAAAAGCACCAAATAAGCCAACAAAAAAAAAAAGCAGCACATACGTGAAGTTTTCTTTGACTTTTGAGGTATACTTTTCCAAAAGATTTGGGGTAAACCCTAAATTTTGCAACTATTATACTGTGTATGACATGCTACACTCACATTAAACTGAGATATATACACTATACACAAAATCCTGCATGCAACTGCTCCCAGTATGACTTAGTACAGTAGAACAAACTGGCCCTTTGGGATAATAAAGTTTACCTTAACCTTGACATCACTAAAACCACAAATACAAACATATTGTTAAATGAATACATCTATAACAATGTCAATCGAAACTTTTTTGCTTATATCAAAATGTTGGCACTCTCAACAGTGAATACTGAAATGTACCCTTCACTGTTCCTAAAAAACAAATGGACAGATGGTCCTCAGTGACGAGTGAGCACAGCACAAACATCTACACATTCAATCAAAGCGAAACCCGCCCCGTCATCCTCCATATGTGTTCATGTGCCAGCACAAACACTTCTATCACACTCTAATAAGGCCCTATAATCTGGCCTTTAGCATCACACTTTACGGTCAGCCAGTCTTAATCCTCTGCCAAAACAGCAGCTGATATAACACGCAAGTGCCATCGCAACACACAATGCACAACACAAAACAAAAACCCACCCAGATGTACAATACATACACAATCACTTCTAAAACAAGTGCAGACATTATGTTCACTTTGTAACTAAAAATAGATAATCACAGTGTATTATACTGGGCATAATCTACTTGCTACAATATATTTACAATACTTATTTTTACAAAATTATGTTTTTTTGACAAAAACATGCATGTTAGGTTAATTAGTGACTCGAAATTGTCTATTAGAGTGTGAATGTGAGCGTGAATGGTTGTCTATCTGCCTTGCGATTGACTGGCGACCAGTCTAGGGTGTGTTACGTTAGCCTTGTTTAACGTTATGGGACACGGGATATATAACGTTATGGGACACATACAACACCGTGTGGCAGGTACAACTCCATTTATTCACACAAGCTTTTATGACACAACAATACATGTCCGTGTGGATACATGGCGCTGCATATTAGTTCCGCTTTATCCAACACCTCCCCTCTTCAGTTAGAACCTTCCATCGGAGCAATCACTTTAAAATTGCATTTAAACTTTAGATATTATGAACTTATCAAAAAGACCACAAAACTCATATTGAACTCATATGAGAAACAGTATGGTTTTAGCTCTGAACACACATTTCAATTTCTTGTTTAACTCAAACACTTTCACTGTCTCACTAAAACATAACCTTACAGGTCTAAACGTTTAGGTGGACAGGACACTCGTCCTGAAGATGTTATGTATGGTGTAGCAACTGTGTCTCTTTGTGTCTCATTATTGTGTGCATCTGTAGCACTATGTGTGTGTACCAGTACTCAGTTCTGGAGTAGTAACTGTTGTATCAGAAGGTGTTGGTGGACATAAGATCCTAATATGTGCACGATTTCTTCTGATTTGTCCCTCGTCAGTGTTAATAATGTATAACCTTGGCGTAATAGCATGCTGAACAACTGTCCCTTCTTTATTTTCTCTTGGTAACCACACATTTTGGTCCAGCTGTAAGGGTGGTAATGGATGGGCCCTGTGACGGCGATTTAAGTGACGTTGTTGATTTGCTTTATTGTGCTTCTGTCTGGATCTGAAGACTTTTACATTTGGCCAGTGAGGAAGTAGAGCTGCAGGGTGTTGTGGCAGAGTAGTTCGCAACTGTCTGCCCATCAGGAGTTGTGCAGGGGAATAACCACACTCAAGAGGTGTAGCGTGGTATGACATTAGTGCTTTTACTTTCTCACCTCCCCCCTTCCACAGTCCTTTTACAGTAGCTACTGCCCGCTCGGCTTTTCCATTCGCTTGCGGGTATCTGGGGCTGCAAGTGGTGTGAGTGAACTCGTACTCAATTGAAAAGTCTTTAAATAAACAGTTCGATACTGTACTGTGGTCCGTTGTCCGACACAAGTGTCTCTGGTATCCCATGTCGACTGAATGTCTCTTTCATAGCTGCTAAGACTATAGCTGCAGATGGTAACTTCAGCTGGGCCACTTCGATGTATCGCGAGAAGTAGTCGACAATGAGAAGGTAAGTCTTTTTGTCCCAAAAGAATAAGTCAGTACCTACTCTTTGTCATGGGCGTTCCGGCACCCGGGTTGTCAGTAGTGGCTCTTTGTGCTCAGTCAGCCCTGTGTTGCGAGCATGTGTTGCAGTTTTCCACGAACTGGCTGATCTGTACAGACAGTCCTGGCCACCAAATTGATTGGCGAGCTCTTGCTCTGCATTTGACTATGCCCTGGTGACCACTGTGAAGCTTGTTGAGCATTTCCAGTCTCACGCATTGTGGACTAAACAAGTCTTTGCTGTCTAAGCAGTAGCTCGCCTGCTAATGTAAGGTTTTCCTTCTCAGGCCAGTATGGTCCTAAGTCTGGAGGTAAGGCCTGTTTCTCGGGCCAGTCTGTTTTACAGTACCAAATATGTTTTGCGCAAACAGGGTCTGTTTGTTGTTTCTCTTGGATAACTTTTAGCCTCGGCTCAGTAGCGGGAAGGCTTTGAATCACGCCATCCACAAACACTTTGACCTCTGTCTAGTTATTCAGTTCATCATTTGTGTGTATTCTACAGGGGCTCTTGACAGGGTGTCTGCTGTTTTAAGCGCTTACCCGGAACATGCACAATGTCAAATGTGAACTTCATCAGCCTCAGACGAAACCTTAGTACCCTGGGTGGTAGCTCGTTCAATGCTTTTGTACTCAGAAGAGGCACTAGAGGCTTGTGATCGGCCTCTAGCTTAAACTTGAGTCCCAGGACGTATGGTCCTAAACTTTCGCAGGCCCATGTGACTGCCAGAGCCTCTTTTTAAATCTGAGCGTAGTGTTTTTCAGCTCCAGTTAGGCCTCTTGAGATGAACAATATTGGCCTCCACGGTCCATCTTTTTGCTTTTGTGTCAGGACAGCTCCGAGTCCAAAGGACGAGGCATCAGCTGCCACACACGTCTCTGCTGTCAGTGAGTAAGGTGCAAGAACACGTGTTGAGATCAACTCAGTCTTTAGTTTTTGAAAAGCCTCTCGCTGTGGGGCTCCCCAACACCACTCGATCTTCTCACTGAGAAAGTCTTTTAGTAATCTTGTGTATCAGGCAAGATGGGACAAGAACTTTCCTAAATAGTTGGCTATGCCCGACACTCTCCCCACTCCCTCAATATCTTGTGGTTCAGGCATCTCCATGATGACCCTGACGTTGTTCGAATCTGGGAACACACCGTTTGCAAAACCACATTGCACCTCATGTAGCTGAGGTCTGACAAACTGTTGTACTCTTCTGTCCAGCACCCTGGAAAAGACTTTCTCAGAAATTCTAAGGAGTGTGGTTGGAACACACCTTCCGGTCACCCTTTTTTAAAAGGGGAACCACCACACCAGTCTGCCCGTCCAGAGGTACTGTTCCCATTTTCCATGCAGTGTTGAAGAGATGTGTCAGCCACTGGCTGCCTCAGCAGTGGAGGCATGGAATACGGCCCATTCGAACTTGATATCCACGAGGTGCTTTGCCTGCATCCCGGGAGTGTGGATAAACCGACTATTAACACACTTTTGCAAGACTTCTGATACTTATAATTGGCGACAAATAGTAATACTCTATACGAGACCTTTAACAATAGAAGAAACATTTTGGCCCATGATGAGATCTCAAAGGAATGTTGTGTAAAATAAATATGTATGTATGAGTTCTGAATTAAACTTTGGTCTAAATCCAATTCATCCTTGGGGGACACAAATAACAATGCAAGCCTGTCCTCACCTTCAAACTCTGACTCATCCTTGACCTGTTTGGCAGCGTTCCAGTGACAGGATTTATGTTCACTTTACTGAAGAGTGACCCATGAATGTATGTCATAACAAATCAAAGCAATTGCGTTGAAAGCAGGGAAAGACAGTTATAGGCCGTACGTACCTCGTTATCACGTTCTAGCTGTAGTCCAGCTTCAAGGAGCCCAGCTTCAAACTCCTCCCTCATTAGAGCCTTTTCCTCTTCTGAGAGCTTTGACTCCTCCGCATCTCCTGAAGGAGCTCCTCCAGCGTCCGCAGACTCCGGATCCATTTCCCACAAGCCGGGTATGGGTATTGGAATGCTACCGTTGGACGCAATAGAGAGGCGTCCCTTGGATGCCCGCCTTTTTTTGTATTTGAAACACAGCACATAATCCACCTTTCTCTTGCCGTCAGCAAAAAAAAGCCCTGGGCCGAGGTCGATTCCGGACCCCTACATTAAGAAACAAATGATATACACAATCACGCATGACCAGTGTTGTGAGTGGGGAGTGAATAAGGTGAGTAGACAGAGAGATGGGTCAGTACCGGAGGAGGAGGCTCGTCATTGTCAGGCAGGCTGACAGCGGCGGGGCCTCCATTGGCGGCGTCAATACCAAGTACGGAGAGTGAATGAGCCAAGGAAACAAGCTTTGCAGAGTGAATGGACGACGACTCACTCATTGCTGTGATGACGGACAAACGTTGTTTTTCGTTTCATCCCTCTGGAGGAAAACAAGAGTATTATTGTCTGTGTTAAAGCACAATACAAGAAGAGATTGATCTTAGATTGGATATATTTCCATTGTGGACCTAAAACAAATGAGTGCATCATGCAGCCAAGGGTTGTATGTATTCATTCACTAGATCGATGCAATGATTTATATTCCTATGATCCAACTCCATCGATCTGTGTTCACCACATATGTCAAGCAAACATTGTTTGAAAGGTAATCAATCGATTTAATCGATACTTGGAAATAAAGCATTAGATTTAAGCACAACAGGTTTGATATAAATGTGTGTTTTTTAGTTATTTGAATGATGAACACAATAATCTTTACCCTTGTAACAGTTTGATTTGTCATAAGTCATGCCTGTTGACTGGGGCGCACAGATGACGTCATGTGACGCTGAGCCTGCGCGCTCTGTTAGAAAAGTCTTTATGGACGTCCTAAAATATGCATTTTTTCATAGGATATGGGGTGTATTTTCATTGGTATACATGCTTGTTAGCTAGATGACTCCTTCCTCTTCAATGTGCGATGGGATTTATACTGAGTGTTGGACCACATCCAAAGTTAAGTCCAAGTTGAAGCCTTTCAAACTCATGGATGGGAACGTCAGGACAAGATAAAAGGTACGTAGCGAGCGTTAAGTTTGTGCATGTTTGTGTTCTGGTTGAATGGGGGGCGTGACGTTTGGGGGCCAGTGTTTTGGAGCGTGTTCCATTTTTTCTTGCAATGATAAGCGTGTTGAACAAACGCCACCTGTAGCATTAATAGCGTCTGTGCAAACGTTACAGTATGTAGCTCACCCTTCAACCATTTCTACTACAATCTACTAAAGGCTGTACAAAATTCAGAACAGAACTGAGAATGAGCTCTAAATTCAAATTCTATTCTTGAATTTGAATTATGGTTGCAAACAGGAAGCAGAATGGCAAGTCAAATTGAAATTCCATGAAATTCAAAGAAATTCATGATGCAGGTGTAACATTAAAGCTTTACAGTATTTATTTAAAATGTTATAAACAATATTATTGTATTAACTTTATGAGCACACTACACAATTGAATTCTTTCTCACACAATTTTATTGCAACAAACACCTAAAAAATGGTGCAACTTCCAGGACAAATTTTGGGAAAACATCCTGCAAAATCAGGCATCTAAAAAAGGCCCATGAGATCCTAGAGGGATAGGTAAATGGCTGTTAATGCTCAAAAGTGTGCTCTGCACTTGAGCTTAATATGCAAAGAAATCATATTTTGTTGGATTTGTTGAAATCCCATGTTTGTGAGGGTTAAGGTTATAAAGAACACTTAAAACATGGATAACAAAATCCTAAAATCACAAGCTGGTGCAATGTTATTGGGAAAAAAATCTGCCTCTACTTTCACAATCGCAATTTTGTGAAAAAGCTGCTGCAACAATCACAAATGTAACCTGCAAAATTCTGGAGGAACTAAATATAACTGAATAAAATATATATATACTATACATATATATATATATTTTTTTTCATGTAGTGGCAACATTTAAAATTTAGGTTCACTGGGACATAAAAATAAGAATCAAAATATGAATGTATTAATTATATATCATTAAAATAATAAAAGATTCTTATTTTACACCATTAATATTTTAGGTTTCTGTGTCAACCATTCATAAATTCCATTTCACTTTAGAGTATCATGTGACGATAGTGCGTGTTTTAAAGTAACGGATAAAGAATTTAAGCCAAAGTTAAGCTGTTCCTCCACTTTTTTTTCCCACCCCAAATGAAGATGTGGGCTGGGATTAAGTTCACACTCCCGGGAGCACCATTACCATTAATCATTCAGTTTTTTTAATTCGTTTTTTGCTATTTTAAATGAGAAATATCCATCCCTCAACTCAACCTGAAACTTTTTGTCCATTGATCTTGACATTTTATTCAAATGCAGTAGTCTCAGTTTCTCCTCAGCCTTCAGCCATGCTCATTTTCTCTCTTTTGTTGTTTGCTCTTCTTTCTCCGCCACTGGTGAACCATTCTGTAGTAGACGTGAGGTGCCAATGTGTCAATACAGTGTGCCACAGTGCACAGTCGCAGGAAAAACACGTCATCAACTCTGCTTTTTTCTGTTTGAAATTATATCATTTATACAGGTATAAGTCATTTTCGTATCATTAGAAGAATTTATAATGGTATACCAATGGTACACCAAAAATTATCAGCCAACCCTAATACATACACACTATACTTGGTGTCGCAATCTACATTTTCTAGCTTCCAATCCAATTCGATCTGATTTTTTAAATGGTCTTGCCCATTACATTTTTTTTTTAATAATATGCTTTTGTTACTAATGTTAATTTGTAGAATTGACACCCTGACACAGCAGTCCGGGCACGGTGAGTGGAGACTACCGCTGTAGTTATGAAGGCAATTATCTAACGTCCACGTGAAAGTAACTTCACCAGGGTACACCGCAGCCACCCCTGCATAGCGTTGTTGCATTTTCTTCTTCATCCGGGTGGCGGGAGTCGAGTGGCAGCCATCTTTGAATCGCATTACCTCAATGCCATGTTGGAGTGTGGCCCAGAATTATGAACGTTATGTGGCAACCTGATTGGCACCATCTCGTGGCGGCAGCTGATTTTAGCCAATTTTCAAAATACAGTGGATCAGCAGCTGATACTGATCCTGAGGATCCCCACTCTACAGTATACCCTCCCTATACAGCACTGACTTCAGCAGTCAATCCACTTAGACATTTATCCAACCACACAAGCAATGGTAATCCCAGTTCAGCATGTGATGGAAATGGAGAGTATGAGTTTGAAAGGTCAAATTCATCACATACATGTCATCACAGGGCTTGAGGTGTCTGTTTGAGTGATTTTAGCCTATGATAGCCACGTGACTACAAAAAAACACATTATATTCAACAATCATTCATTCATTTTCTATACCGCTTATCCTCATTAGGGTCACGGCATTTAAAAATCAATTAATTTTAAATGATTTTATTTGAATTATTTGTATTTCTTCAAATTATTTGTCTTAAATTTAGGATGCCTTGGTTACAAACCCCAAACTAGGAATGTCTAATTTAAAGATATGCTTAACAGTTTTACTTTTAGACTTTTTTTAGAATTAAAATACACCACAAGCTCAATGTTCATATACTGTATTTCAACAATTAACTACATGGGTATGTTTTGCTTTGCTTGTGATAAGTTGCTGTCATTCTCCACTGGATTGGAACTTCCTGTGCTGAGCTCTTATTTTGAAATGCTGCACTTGCTGCTAAGGGTAAAATGCAGCAACTTTACCCCAGTGGAATTGGCCACAGCTGCTTGCAATTGCAATTAGTTGGGTTTATAAGCCCAGCGTCGTCACAGGGATGGTGCTGGCTCATTGCCTCTGTTTACTTCATCTGTGCTGTCACCTAGGTGTTCTCCTTACCTGTTGCTACTGCATAAGCATATTGTGTATGTTTTCACAGACCCTTTTTCTTTTGTGTTGCCTGTATCCTGCACTACTGTGAGTATCTGCACTTGCTTGTACTTATTAAAACATTTTATTTGCAGCCTGTGTCTGTGGATACTGGGGTCAAGCACTTGACAGCTCCACCGAATCATAACAGTGCCGACATAACAGTACAGTGGAACAAATTCATCATTAATGCCCAGTACTAATTGGGTAAAGGGCCAATATGCGAACACTGACAATAATAAAAAAAATAAAAAAATTGAATGTACACTGCAATGTTAGTTTTGTTGAGTGGTAATGTAAAGGGAGTCGCCTTCCAGACTGGATAGTGTTTAAAGTGGTTAACTTCTATGTACACTTAAACAAAACTAAAACCTGGCACTTTCAACAATTAGGTTTCAGATTCTATGGGTTGCCATGTCAGTCTAATCTGCCCAGGGTCTTCAGAATCAGGCAAGCGGGCCCATGTCAATTAAACACTGTTAGAATTAAGGCTGTTTCTTTGCCCAATCAGATTTTAAATTCTGCCCTGTGATTGACTGGCGACCAGTCCAGGGTGTATCCCGTCTCTCGCCCGAAGTCAGCTGGGATATGCTCCAGCAACCCCCGCGAACCTAATGAGGATAAGCGGCATTGAAGATGGATGGATAGATTTTAAATTCACTTCACAGAACCAACTACCTGGCCTCCAATTACAGCAGGATTTTTTAACCTGTACATGGTTGATCAGAACAAACGTGTTTGCAACTTGACATGCCAAGTTAGCCAATTTCTCCACTTCTGCATATGCAACACCTGTTATCAAAGGTGACTCTGCACAGGAAGCTTTCCAACTCTATATTTGCTATGCGTACGTTTTTTGTTCATTTTTATTATAGAGTGGTAAACTTATTTTAACACGTGTATGACATTTAAATGTGTTTTAAACATTTAAAAATCACTATTTATGAAGTTGACTCACCTTTTGCACCACATTACGTTATGCATCATCAAAGCAATTAACTGTGGACAACTTTTTTTTACACTTATATGACAGTTAGGAACATTAGAAATGAGCAAGCAGCATGTCGACTCTGCTCATCCGGCTTTCCTTGCCACCGCCCAGAAACACTATGATGGTAGCAGTTTGATCCAGGCGCAGATGATTTCACTTCAATTGTTTGACCACAGTCCCTGAATGTCTTCTCATATTTTGAACTTGCATTGTTTTGGAAAAGCTCTACTCTGCCAGTCAGTGCACGGCATGTTATCCAAATTGGTAAGTTCCTAAGTAGGAAGCCTAAGTAGGGAGCCTGTGCATTACAGCAACAAAGACATTGCCATGTGTGTGTATCTTTGCAGTCATTGTGAAGTAGGCCCCGGTAGGAGGGCACACGTCTGTCAGGCTTACGGGCCGGTAAGCTCTGCTGACAGCTCAACAACACACAGGCTGAAAGGTCAAATGCACCCTCATATTAGTGGGGCAGAGTGCACATAGGGGCAAAGAACAAATTACACATTGCTGATTCAAACCGCTCCCATTGAAGGACATAACTGCACTCTTTTACAATATATTCATTCGTCAGCGTAGGCTTTGAAAGCCATAAAAGTACACCACATTACGTTCAGGACAGTTTAACAATAACTTGTGCAAAAACTTCTAAAAACAAATTTCAGTCGTTGTGCGCATCCAGATGATCAAGTGAAACACACACACACACACTTGACACCCAATGGGCATCCTTGCTCCTTAGTAATAATAGTTCAACTAAAAGTAGTTTGGTAGGTTCACAAGCAATCACATGCGTCAAAGTGCGCACAAGACGCACCCCAGCGCTTCCAACGTATTATGTCTTTTAAAGTGATCTTAGTTCAAATTAGTAGAGTGGATACTTACCAGTGGTCGTGGAGGATCAGCAGACAACCCGTGGAGATGGATGATGATTGTGATAATGTGAGACTTGCGATGAGTGCACTGGCGCGGACAAACCGCGCGCTCCCGACACCCCTGGCTTAGCCGGCGCGCGGGCGAGGCTGCTAATTCCCCCCTGCCCAGATACAGGCAAGGTGCGATATGGCGATTAACTAAGTACCGTGTGTGTTGTTCGTGTCAAATTATACTCTAGATGACAGAAAAGGTTGCAGGAGGCAGCCAACTCATCTTCTTTCGCCATTGTTAGCCACTTTGTGATGAGCATTACTGCCATCTTCAGGGGTTTTTGTGTAATTGCAATGCAATTGTTGATTTTTCATCCGCTTTAGTTTTTTTTTATCTTAATTGATAATTGTGAAAAGACGTTACGCTTACTATTGCACTAGAAACCATGAGTTAAACTAGATAATGTGGTATGGTTTCATTGTTTTGGAAGAGGACCGCTATTAAAACAGCTGGAGGGTTTCCGAGCTGATTTCAAGCGAGAGGAGGGGTACACCCTTGGATAGGTCGCCAACCAATCACAGGGCACATACTGCATAGACAAGATCCATTCAGACTCACGCTCAAACGGAAGGCAAATTTAGAGTCTCCAGTTTGCCCGTGCCAGTCCCAAGCCCAAGCCGGAGTACCTGGGGGAAAACCACACAAGGGAGGGCTGGGCGTGCAAACTCCACATGGAGAGTTCAATGCAGATCTTCAGACTATGAGGCCTACGTGCACTGATAACCACTAATCCACAGTGCGGCCCTGCCTTTAGTTTGCGTTCATATATTTACTTTTGCATAAATGACACAGCATGTGACCTCAGCATCACACTGCTTGCCATGAACACACACCAGTAGTGTCAGAATGGAGGAGTAGTCACCTGATTAGCTGTTGGATGCCGACTTCCATTGGAGAGGGCCTCTGTACTGTGTGCAGGACTGTACCTTTAGGGGTACAATGTCAAGTAATACTTTTATACCCAGGACACACGGCACAGTTGCACTGGAGTCGAATAATTAAAAATCAAACGTCTCTCTGGCTGAAAAAGTGGCTTGTTTTATAGTATTACAACATAGTATATAAATATATACAGCATGTATATATATGTATTTATAGCCTTGGATACAAACATGGAATTCAACAAATATATATGTTTAAAAGTTCACTTTCTAAGTGCAGTGTTTAAACTGACAGTCGCATGCTGTGACTGACAGGACAGTGTGGTGACTGCGGGTCCCGTTGGTACACAGAATAGGAACACTGAAGGGCTCTGTCTCTGTGGCAACGCAACACACGCACTCCTGCTCGACAGCAGCACTCTGCAGGGAGTACACGGACTTACTGCGACATTTACCCTGTCAGACAGATGGGAAAAGGAAGATCAGAATGTGGGGGAGAGACTCAGGACTCGATTAGTCTTTGCTAATCTGTTCTAAAAGCTATGAATCATCTTCTAAAAGTGTGAGCATGTCCCTCACCTCACAATAGTGCAATTCAATCTCGTGCTCTGATTGGCAATCTCCCACTTTGACATAGTTCAATGTTCCTGCCGTCCTGTGACACGCTGACTCCGTACCTTCTCGCCAACACACACACTCATTCAAATTCGACTTGAAATCAACAGAAGATAAGACGTACATGTCATGGCACTACTTACACATCTCACAGCATGTTGTTCCAATCTGACTAATAGCGCCCTATGAATAAACAGTTGAGATGAGCGTCAAGATTGTGTGGTGTGTGCTGGGGCCTGTAGTTGTGTGGCGTTCGCACCCCCTGTTTGAGGCATTCTTGGCGGTTAAAAGGAGGGCAGGTAGTCGTTCGGATCTGCAGGGCTAGATCTCCTTCACTGTTCACATCACAAACGTACTGGTTGCAGCCATCATCCCGCGTGGTATTCACCTAAAGGTAGGCGAGCACGCTAAATTACATCACTACATACAGTACATACTTTGGGTTTTAAAATAGGAAAGGTTTTGTTTTCATGGAGTATGTGTGTCTAGAACAGTTTTGTATAGTATAATATGGTAAAGTACAGTATAACATACTATCAGTAGTAGTACTATCAGTACAAATCAGAGCTAACATAACATGATTTTACAAGTCCTATCCCGGCCTGTCACCTATATTCACCTATCACCGGGAGGTGAGTGTGAATGTTTGTTTGTCTATATGTGCCCTGCGATTGACTGGCGACCAGTCCAGGGTGTACCCCGCCTCTCGCCCAAAGTCTGCCGGGATAGGCTCCAGCCTCCCCGTGACCCTGATGAGGATAAGCGGTATAGAAAATGAATGAATAAATGAATGAATATCCCGGCCTCTCACAGACCCCCCCAGTCTCGCCATAAGCCTCTTTTCTGCAAGGCAATTACCTGCAAACTCATC
The DNA here is from genome assembly GCA_024372805.1 of Oostethus manadensis. Taxonomy (NCBI): domain Eukaryota; kingdom Metazoa; phylum Chordata; class Actinopteri; order Syngnathiformes; family Syngnathidae; genus Oostethus; species Oostethus manadensis. The sequence continues at coordinate 220,827 of QODF01000085.1, read as the reverse complement.
TGCTGTCCATCCGGCATGCTTACAAAGCAGGTAGTGGCGACACAGCGACCACAGCAAGCGCCTTCTTCTTTGTGCTCCACGTATCCCTAAAGTGAGGATTGCATGTCAGTTGACACAAATAATTTAGTACCCTAAATTCAAACATATACACAAATTAATACATTATAATTAGGTTTGTCAATCGATTAAAATATTTAATTTCAATTAATCACATTTTTGTTCATAATCCATTAATCACATTTAATCACAGCTAAAAGTAAGTTCTCTTTGTGGTAAACAATTTGATATGCAACTACAATGATAACTACATCATATTTTTTGTAAAGGGATATCAATTTTGGAAATATGAGCCCTCATTTTAGCCAACAAATAATATATAGTAATATACACTTTTTGAATGTTTAAAGTGATCTGCTATTTGTAACACTTTGTTTGACAGTCCTTGAACGCACCTTCTCAAGGTCTCCCAAGCTGCACAGATAGACCACGATACTGTATTTTCTCCCTTTATCTTTATCTCGTATTTGGATCCAAATACTGATACTATACTGTATGGGAATGCATAAAGGTAAAATTTCATGATGGTGAGTCCATATTTGAGATACACAACCTCTCTAAGTCCCGGCTTACAGTGGTGGATGGTGTATTAATTTACATTCCATTCCATTCCATTTTCTTCCGCTTTTCCGGGTCCGGGTCGCAGGGGCAGCAGTCTAAGTAGGGAAGTCCAGACTTCCCGCTCTCTGCCACCTCTTCCAGCTCCACCGGGAGGACACCAAGGCGTTCCCAGGCCAGCTGTGAGAAATAGTCCCTCCAGCGTGTCCTAGGTCTACAAGACCCCGAGATACTTGAACTCCTCCACCTGAGGCAAGACCTCACTCCCAACCCCGAGGGTACAGTCCACCCATTTCTGACTGAGAACCATGGCTTTTGATTTGGATGTGCTGAGTCTCATCCCAGAAGCTTCACACTCAGCTGAAAACTGCTCCAGTAAACAGCGTGATGAGGCCATAAGGACCACATCGTCTGCAAATAGCAGAGACGAGATCCTAAGGTCACCAAACTGGACTCCCTCAACGCCTTGACTGCGCCTAGAAATTCTGTCCATGAAGATTATGAACAGAATTCGTCACAAAGGGCAGCCTTGGCGCAGGCCAACGTTCACCGGAAAAGGGCTTGACTTACTGCTGGCAATGCAAACCAGACTCCTGCTTCAATTGTACAAGGACCGAATGGCACGTAGTAGCGGGCCACCAATCCCGTACTCCCGGAGCACCCACCACAGGACACCACAAGGGACACGGTCGAATGCCTTTTCCAGGTCTACAAAGCACATGTAGATCGGTTGGGCAAACTCCCACATACTCTCCAGTACCCTTGCAAGGGTGTAGAGCTGGTCCAGTGTGTCGCGACCGGGACGAAAACCATATTGCAACTCCTGTAACCGAGATTCGACTAAAGGGTGTACCCTTCTCTCCAGCACCCTGGAGTAGACTTTCCCAGGGAGGCTGAGGAGTGTGATCCCCCTATAGTTGGAACACAGCCTCCGGTCACCCTTTTTAAAAATGGAGAACCACCACCCCGGTCTGCCAGTCCAGAGGTACTGTTCCTGACTTCCATGCAATGTTGTAGAGCGTGTCAATCAAGAGAGTCCCCCAACATCCAGAGCCTTGAGGAATTCAGGGGGAAACTCGTCTACCCCCGGAGCCTTGCCATTGGGGAGTGTTTTAACTACCCCTATTACCTCAGCCACGGTGATAGAACTGTCCACGTACGTATCCTCAGACTCTGCTTCCTCTACGGAAGGTATGTCAGTGAGATTTAGAAGGGCCTCAAAGTATTTCTTCCACCGACCAACTATATCTTCAGTCGAGGTCAGCAAGCCCCCGTCCGCACTGTGTGAACTGGGGGCTGCTTCCCCTTTTTGAGGTGTCAAATGGTTTGCCAGAACCTCTTCGAGGCAGACAGAAAGCCGTGCTCCGTAGCCTCACTGAACTCCTCCCACACCCGAGTTTTTGCCTTGACCACCGCCGAAGCCGTGTGCCGCTTGGCCTGCTGGTACCTGTCAGCTGCTTCGGGAGTCACGCAAGCCATCCATGCTTGATAGGACTCCTTCTTCAGCTTGACAGAAGACCTAAACCCCGGTGTCCACCATCAGGTTCAGGGCTTGCTGCCACGACTGGCACCGACCATTTTGTGGCCGCAACTGCAACTGGCTGCCTCAGAAATGGAAGCACGGAATACAGCCCATTCAATATCCCAGTCCTCCCTCGAGATGCAGGAGAAGCTCTGCTGGAGATGAGAGTTGAAGACTCGACGAACAGGAGACTTTGCCAGACGTTCCCAGCACACCCTCACTACGCGTTTGGGTCTACCAGGTCTGTCCGGCATCCTTCCCCGCCATCTAATCCAATTCATCACCAGGTGGTGGTCAGTTGACAGCTCAGCCCCTCTCTTCACCCGCGTTCCAGAACATGCGGACGCAGGTCTGATGATACGACCACAAAGTCAATCATAGACCTGCGACCTAGGGTGTTCTGGTGCCAAGTGCACTTATGGACATCCTTATGTTTGAACATGGGTGTTTGTTATGGACAAACTGTGATTCGCACAGAAGTCCAGCAACAACACACCACACGGGTTCAGATCAGGGAGGCCGTTCCTCCCAACCATGCCCCTCCAAGTCAAACTGTCATTTCCCACATGGGCGTTGAAGTCTCCCAGTAGAACTATGCAGTCACCAGCTGGGGTGCTCTCCAGAACCCCTCTGATAGACTCCAAAAAGGCTGGGTACTCTTAACTGGCGTTTGGCGCATATACACAAACCACCGTCAGGACCCTTTCCCCAGCTCGAAGGCATAGGGAAATGACCCTCTTGTTCACCGGAGATGACTCCAGCACAGAGGGACCAAGCCAGGGGGCTAATAAGCGGACACCAACTTGCCGCCTCTCCCCTGCACCAACTCCAGAAAAGAACAAGGTCCAGCCCCTCTCAAGGAATTTGGTTCCAGAGCCCAAACTGTGGATTGAGGTGAGTCCGACTATATCCAGTCGGAATGTCTCTGCATCTTCCACTAGCTCGGGCTCCTTCCCCACCAGAGAAGTGACATTCCATGTCCCAAGAACCAGATTTGGCCGCCGAAGACCAGGTCGCCCGGACACCCGCCCTCGACCACTGCCCAAATCGCATTGCACCGGACCCTTACGCTTGCCCCTGCAGGTGGTGGGTTTGCGGGGGGGGAGTTCCAGTGTTGCTTCTTCGGGCTAGGCCCACCAGGCGCTCGCCTGCGAGCCCCTGCCCCAGTGTCCCACGTCCGGGCGAGATGCAGTCGCTCCTCTTGGTATTTTTCATCAGGGTCTTCTGAATCACTCTTAGTCTGGCCCGTCACCTAGAACCTGTTTGCTTTGGGAGACCCTACCAGGAGCATAAAGCCCCCGACAACATAGCTCCTAGGATCACTCGGGCACTCAAACCCCTCCACCACGATAAGGTGGTGATTCACGGAGGGGCTGTATTAATTTTAAACTTTTAATGTAATGTTTTTCCTGTCATAATTACACACAATACATAATAAATAAGATCATATGTGTTACTGAGGTGTTGAAAATCCATTCTGTTGACTAGCTAATGAGCTGCTAATGCTATTTACAGCTATTCTCGACTTCAACCACCATCACATTGACAGACCGTAAATAACAGCTTGTAACCCAAATTTTAGCTTGAAGTTTAGCAAAAATGAAGAGACGGCTTGCATCTAAAAAAAACACTCGTTAGTGGTTCGCTTGTATGCCACTGAATAAATGAAAATAAAAAATACCTGCAGGCCTCCAGTTTCTGGCAGGCGACATAATCACAAATCAGATCACAGCAACAGTAGATACAAATAACTTTAGTCTTGTTGTGAGAGACATATACCCAGGCTTTGAAGCTACAATTAACAATCAAAAAACACTTTAGTTTGTCCATTTCTGCTCAACATTTGGTCTCATTTGTTGTCAAGTCAAACTACACAAATGTAATTTGGCAAGCTAAAATGTATTAATCGTTCAGATGAGAAGTAGGGCAAAACCAGTGATAAAATGTGAATTGGTTATTTTCAAATTTATTAGAAAACAGAGAGCGTAATGTCATTAAGAAAAAAATGTTGGTAAAGAAGTTTATTTATTTATTCATGGATAAGCAAATAACTGGTTTTCATTACTGTAGTTATTTTAGTAATATTAATATACTATATTACTACTACTATAATATATAGTAATATTTTAGTAATAAAAATACTCTACATAAAATCAGATGGCAATCGGAAACAGGAAGGAACAATTAGTCACCAGCGCATCGGGGCGTCAACAATAGACATGCGGCTTACCTTTTTAAGCAGGTATGGCTGCAGCAGGTGCGGTGTTTTTGTGCAGTGGTTTAGAGCGATTAACAGAAACTTCATGCAATCAGGGCTACAAGTCTGAAGAGGCAGCCGGTAAGGAACAGAAATGTTCTTAAATGCTGTTCATGACCGATGTGGTTTGGTGCGCACGCATTGAATTTTTGCCTTGATTAGACTATACCAATGACGCATCTCATTATTTCTGGCTTATTAGGAATTAATCTAAAATGATTTGGAACGAGTGATCTTGCCCCTAGTTTAAAATGTGACATTGAGGATGCCGCCGTCGATCATTTACGACACATATAGGCGCGGCGGCTCATGCGTGTGTTTGTTTAATTGATAGATTGATTGAAATTTGAGTTCTGCCTGAGCATGAGCAGCCTCGTTGGGGCTTAAAATGAATGTTAATTATGTTGATTTATTTTGCACTTCTTAAACAGGTTTATTTAATCTAAAATGTTTGTTAAAGTCAGACATTAGATAAACAAACAAAATATAATGGCTAAAGGATTAGTTAAAATACAAATGTTTTAAAAGAAAAGTATGTTAATACTGTAAATAACATTAAGTGGTAAATATGATTTAATTTATCTGGTACCATGGAAATAAATTGGTAAATGTTATGGTAGTAATTAAAACATTGTTTATATTACGTATATGCTTTCTTCTATTTGAAGGTTTTTACCTGTGCTGTGCTATTCTGGTACTATCAGTATGATGTGCTACAATATGTTGCAAAGCGACTCCTCACTTAAATAAAGTGAAAGAAAGTGAAGCATCGAGTGGATCCAGTTTCTTCAGTGTAGCAACGCATACCCTCTTTCAAGTTCGAGGGATGCATGAAGTCAGGAAGAACTTGACATTTGTACCTTAACAGTTACTGCTGCCTCAAGGGACAACCACGACGTGCACATGTTAATCACTGTTACAGGAAACTTTCGCTAACTTTGATAGCCCTAAAGACATATTGAAGAATTACTTACCATGGGACAAGGAGTACAGGGGATTCTCCTGCAGGATAGCTTGTATTTTGTGATGGCACCGTGCTCCACTATGCATTCGCAGTGCGTGCAGGCATCCACCATCAGCTTCTCCCCTGCCTGCACAGGCATTCATTTTCAAATGAATAATAAACATTCAAACTGGAATTCTGCACAATATTTATTGCTTACACCAATAAGAGTGTTGTTGAGGACGCAGGCATCTAGAGGAGCTGTAGCATAGGAAAAAAACAATATTATGAAGCTGACATGAGATTGACCTCTGCAGGAAGGACACTGCAAATGCATGTTGCTGGCTTACCAATACCTTCATACTGTATATTACAGTACATTACAGTATACTGTAATGAAAGCGTATTGACTATACTGTATATGTTTACCACAGTGGCAGCGTGGGCAGCAATCGTGGGTGTCACAACGCAACTCAGAGCCTAGCGGGCACGACGGAGTGTTCATAACAGAGCAGCTGATGTTTGTTGAAGAGATGAACAACTCATCTTTTACCCTCACACACTGATGCAACACACACTTATCATATGGAGACTGCCATTGCTCCCCCACCTATACAAAGAGATCAATGGAAGGGAACTAATTACAGTGGCTTTGCAATAGGCACATATGAATCAAATATTTGCATACATTTCTGAGCTTTTCTCCAGTCAGCATGTCCCCTCGCATCACTCCCTCTGACTCTACACAGCTAGTCGGTCTGCACTTCCCGCAGCATTTGCCACTGGCCGGAGTGTATGTGGAGCCCTGTGATGTATAAATGTAACATAATGTAGTAAATGCCTTTCATCATGCATGCGTTTTGTCTCACCGTAGGGCAGTTGTGTTCGCACACTGGCGGAGAGCAGTGAGCAATGTGCAATGATGTGGCCTCGTCCTGCAGATGACTGCAGCTGCACTTGTCGCATCCCTCATCCCACTGGCTGCCCACTGGATGGACCACATCGCCAACCACACACACCTGTTGGGAAAAAATTATTCAACTGTACTTCCGCATTCCCTGTGACCTTGTTATGATTGTTGAACACACTGACTTTGTCTGGTACGCAGCTTGTCTCGGTGCAGCCACAGTCGTTTGTCTTGGAGGCTGTGATGAAGCCAGCAGAGCAAGTGCGGGTAGAGTTGTGGCAGTTACATGAACACTCAAACACATCACAGCACTTTGTCTTTTTCACTGTCAGCTGTCGATGGGACCCGCACGCGGGGGGGGGAAGATGAGCGCAGTTTTCCCTTTTGCAAACTGGAGTTAAAAAGAGACAAAGTCACAAACGCCGGAGGTGTGTGTGAGAGAGTGATATTGGGTTGATGATAACGCATCCTACCGCACTCATGTATGGGTTGACATTTTCCCGGGTTTTTCAAAACCATCACCTCACCATCCTCACAGCGGGGTGCTTCAGGCACATCACAGCTTGACAGATCGCACACTGAAAAGTCACAGAGAGTGTGTGTGTGTGTGGGCTACATACACACTAAAAATGTATTAATGTAACATTATTGATGTACTTACCACATCCATACTCTGGGCAGCACTTGGAGTCTCTCTTTTCCTTTAGAACCTCACAGGGTCCACAGACTGGTGCTACACAAAAACACAAATCATCAGTTATAGGGCTTGGCTGTTATGAAGGTAAGAAAGCCTAAGAAAGCACAAAAACTAGATGTGTGTTTGCCTTTCACGTCATTGCAGGGTCGAACGGTGCAGTTCACGCGTCGTCGGTCCAAACACATGCAAATCAAACATGGGTTGTCATCCGGCACCCAACTCTGCAGGTACTGTGCACGCATAAATACACAATTTGTATTTATCACCACTAGAGGGCAGTCCAATTACACAGCAATGTATCACAAATTCTGCCTTCACAATGATAGTAATGCTCACTTTTTATGGACACCACTAGAAAGGCACAGCACAGGTCATAAGTTTGGACACACTTTCTCATTCAATGCGTTTTTTAAATTTTCATGGCTATTTACATTGTAGATTCTCAAACCATGAATGAACACACGTGGAATTATGTACTTTAAAAAGGTGTGAAATAACTCTAAATACTTTATGTCTTATCTTTTAGATTCCTCAAATTAGCCTCCTTTTCTTTTCTTTGATAACACTTGGTGTTTTTTCATTGAGCTTCATGAGGTAGTCACCTGAAATGGTTTTCACTGCACAGGTGTGCCTTGCCAGGGTTACTTAACGGAATTTCTTGCCTTATTAATGGGGTTGGGACTGTCAGGTGTGTTGTGCAGAAGTCAGGTTGACACACAGCCGACAGCTGTGTTGGACAACAGTGCTTCATACGGGAAAATACTAACACATTGTTAAATCCTCACTTTGCAGGTGTACCTAAATACAGTAGGGTCTGGTGATTGCTCGTGGCTCTACAGTATAACGGGTCCTAGTGGAATAACATTCATTTAGTTAGAGTCTGACCTTATATGCGTGTCCGTGATGGTCGACACAGTGTGTGCATGCCTCTGGAGACACACACGCCCCCTGATGCAAAACTGTTCCTCTAGTACAGAAGCAACCCTCAATAGGCGTGTCTGTACACGATGGCTGGTTACCACTGGCAACCGACCAGTCACCCCGTGACGTCTGCGTGCTTTCACAGTCCTCGATACACCCTGTGCGACATGCGTCATACTCCATGGAGGCAGGACAGTGCAATGCTGCACGAGATGAAGTACAGGTTAAAGCCCAGATTCGGAAAAGCATAATCAAGTGATTTGAATTTGACTTACGGCAGAGGTGGGGGCTTCTCCAGTCTAAGCACACACCCCTCTGTCTACACATGAGCGCGTAGGCAGAAATGAGCTCGCACACACCCGACTCTTCGCAAGCCTGCTCCTCACATTTGGCAAGAAACCGCAGAACAGGTATGTGGGCGTGACACGGCTGAAACACCTCAGAGCGCAGGGCCTGGCACCCCATCGCTGCACCAGTTGCACACACAGCCTTGCGTTTCGGCAAGCACACAGCCCCGTCTCCAGCCATAGTCCAGTCAGAGACAAAAGCACGCTGATCAGAGGTTAAGCTGCCGTTACGCAAATAAAGAACGCTGATGGACTCGTCCCCACAAGTACCTATGAGGAGAGATGAAGGGAAAATGCTGAATGACATCAATATCATAATGTACTGTCACTTACTGGAGTGGACACGGGTGTTTATTTAACGGGTAGGTGTATCAAGTAATGTCCTTTTCACATTTGCATAAATAATTACACTATGTCAAAATTGTATGTATTCTGAAAAAAAAATAGTCGCTTATTATAATTGTTCTGGACATGGCCAAAAACGTGGCCATGGAAAACTGCACTTTTTTGGAATTTTACACATCATCAGTAATCCTTAAGTGGGACTTGACACACTTCTTTCTCTTTTCTCCATCCATCCGTTTTCTATACTGCTTATCCTCATTAGGGTCAGGAGTATGCTGGAGCCTATCCCAGCTGACTTTGGGTGTGAGGCGGGGCACGTGACTGGTCGCCAGTCAATTGCAGGGCAGACAAACAAACATTCACACTCTAATGGACAATTTTAGAGTCGCCAATTAACCTAACATGCATGTTTTTGGAAAATTTGGGAGGAAACCAGAGTACCTGGGGAAAACATGCAAACTCCACACAGAGTTGCCCAACGGAGATTCGAACCCAGAACCTCCTGACTGTGAGGCCAACATGCTACCCATTCATCCACCGTGGGGCCCTTTCTCTTTTCTGTGCAGCTAAAAAAAAAAATGCCAGCTAAGAATGAAAGTATGGGGATGCAACTATTCCACCTATAAAGCCTTCTGACAAAACCTCCAAAACCGGCCAACAATGCTCCATTACCATAATGTGACCTGCATATTAACCAAGCTACAGTAACATTGTTATTATTATTGTTGTCGGTATTTTGCAAAAGAACAACTTTAATGGTGTAGTGACACCTTGCCACACCACACCAGCTAGCTTCTAGCCGGCTAGCGACTAGCTTCACCACCCACTTGCTCAGAGCGCCGTGCTCAAAACACCTCGGGCCACTACCAAAGGGTAACACATTGGAGCTACCACTACTGCTGATGTTGATAATTGATGATTGTGTTATAAAATTAATACAAATTAAAAATACAATTAATGCTAGGTGTAGCTTTGTTTCTTTGTTGCTATGTGAAATAAATATCTTTATATTTAATGTGTTTAATGTTGTTCTCACATATGGGTTGTGAATGATTCCAAAAAAAGCGCAGTTTTCCACTAAAGCTTTGTGTCCAGCTCCTCACTAACTTTCTCAGAAATTTCATATTTGCTATTTCTTTCTTTCTTTCTATTTATTTCCGTTTCCAGTCGGCGGTGATATATTTCAGCAGAGTTTTCCCTTTAAATTCCATTGTGAACATTAGCTATACAGATGGCATGTTTCAGGTGGTGCATGCGGTGGTAAAGATGTGGTAGTTACTGCCCTGTAATAGCATTTGCTTTTTAGGTATGACGTTAATTCAAGTAGACTATGCACTTGGCATTTATGTAATTGAGACATTGCATCCATTAGAGTTGAGGTCACTATTTAAGGAAATATCAAAAGCAAAAGAGGCTAAAAGGTCATCAAATGTTACCACAGAGTCCAGCGGTGTGGCCCTTGATGCTGGAGGTGAGTAATGTGATGGTGAACTCATTGCTCTGAGGTGTTAATGTCAGAATGTAACCATGGTCAGATTTGAGTTGCAACATTATTCCTCCGTATCGCACGAGCTCCAGGCCCGCATACCTCCATGGTAGTGAAAGTTCATCCTGGCCAATCAGTGCCTGCATAAAATGAACAAAGAGTTAACAATCCCGCAGTCCATGACACTTTAACACAACACAACCTTACCGTCATGTCATCCTTCAACAGGAGTCTATGTGGGCCATGCATCACCTCGATGGCTTTCATACAAACTTGGTTGTAACGTGCAGAGTCTTGACAAGGTCCATTGTGGAGTATGACCTCTGAACCTTCACTGACGCCTCTGCTGACAGTGAGGAGGGTGTAGGAGCACAACCCCTCGGCATCTAGTCTGAGTGGCAAGCTGTCAAATCTCACCACGTGATTGGTGGAGCTGCCCATGCAAATGCCTGTCAAGTCACCCAAACAGGCAGCAGGAAGACGTCAGGAAGATGTAGATATATTCACAGATGTACAAACCTAATCATTAGAAATTTGGGTGTGCATACAAGGGCATTCCCAATGGCAGCTGCATGCCTCCTGGACTTTAACAGGTGGCATGTTGCTCCTGCAAGCTGGCGGCTCCAGTTTATCACAGCTGACTTTGTGACTCTGCATGGTAACAGCCCCGCTGGGATGGCACAGAACCGAATGACAGCCATCCTCCAGCATCCATGATTCCCCTGGCTGCAGCACACCAATAAAAAGATGCAGAGTTGTCATAAATGGTCTTTATGCAGCCTACGCCACGTGTTTGCGGAAAGACTCACTTTTCTCTCCATTCCACTGTCATCAACACACACTCCTGGTGGACCAGCTGAGAGCCAAAGCAAACAGCCATCAATAATGTCACCACCAATGATATTATAAAAATGACTAAAATGCTGAGCAAGGTGAATTATTTTCAACTGTATCCATGTGTATGTAGGGGCATGCACCTCTGCAGATTCTTTCTGTGTAACCTTGGTCCAAAGTCAGCAACATCCGTAACTGATCCATACTGTTCAGATGCAGACTGTTTTCTTGTTTGTGACCCATAATGGCAAGCTCATTCTGGTCATAGTCTGGACCTATGCCGATGGGGAACACTGACACACCTGAGGGACAGACAAGCCAAGATATGACAATAATAGCGGTAGGAGTAAGAAATTAAAGGTCCCCTATAACACAATTATGCAAAATTGACTTTTGAATGATGTTACAACAGTAATATGTAGTGATGTCACGATCTCATGTCACAAAAGTGTTTTTGTGACAAGATTTATTTTTCAGAACAGTCTCGCAATAACAAATGACTGAATATATCACACAATAAATTAAAATGAACTCAATAATCGACAGTCTGAATTGCGTGTAAGAAAATACATGTCACAATTGGCAATTCCACAACTTGTGAAAAGTGAAAGTTGACTTATTAAAATGAATATTGCATTATTATAATACATATTGCTTAGGGATGTCCGATTATGCTGTATTTGTATCGGATTTATAATTTGTGTTGAACCACATTAAGTCACAGCCTACAAGTGCTTTGAAAGTGAAGTCCAGATTTAAGCTTTTCAAACTCATGGATCAGCGCTTCAGGACAAGATAAAAGATATTCATTCATTCATTCATTTTCTATGCCGCTTATCCGCATTAGGTAAAGCGGCATGGAACTGGAACTGGAACTGGAAAATGCGGAAATATGTGATTTTACACATATTGGTATCAGTCGGTATCAGATATGGGTATGTCGGATATTGGCAAAAAAGCCAATATCCGATGATATATTATTATTATTATTATACAGTATATCATCATAACATTTGTGGCTTATTTGGTTGTTGTGCTCGTAAGCATTTAAAACAAGCAGTAAATTATTATTAGTTATGATTTACATTATTAATACATTAATTACATTCCTGTAAAAAGAAGTAAACGCTGCATGTGCTGTATTGCCTATATGTACTTATTCTCTAACATTAATATCAAAATATTGACAATAACATTGTTTAGCATCAATTTGTTGGACAGTGAACATTTCAAAATGTGGATTACAACAAACAAACAACAAAATGCTTGCTACTAGTTGAGCTTGCTAAGATCACTTATATTGTATAAATTCTAGCATCAAGGCTAGATTTTGAGCAAGTCTCTTTTAAAAAATCATTGTGAAAGTGTTGAAAAATAACATAATATGTGACCTTTGAGGCTTATTGCATTAATTACCTGCAGCCAGTGCCTCCTTTGCAGCTTCACGGACCTGGTCAGTCGACTTGTCAGTCACTAACATCACCACAGCCTTAGCCACGCCCACTCTACCGTCCATGATGGCAGCCTGCACAGCGTATTGTAGCACTAAGCCTACACAGAGACACAGCAGTGAGCAGAACAAGTCAGAGAGATGAAGTGCAGTCACATGTTTTTGTTTCCTTTACCGAGTGCAGGGGCAGCAGATCTCCTTTTTGGAATGTTGTCCACCAAGCTGAGGATGTGTGACTTGGTCTGGTCCTCCTTCCAGGTGAACTCCATTGTGATGGTGTCACCGTATTGGATCACACTCACCTGAGTGCCCTTCAGACCTGCATGCAGTAACAGAATATTGGTAAAGTGCAGGAAGGTGTTCTTGGACACCAAATGAGGGCCCACAAGATTCAACAAATTATGCTTGCTAAATACCATCATTTTTATTACTACATTTTAATTGGAAATAAACAGAAAAATGTTTATTAGTCTGTTGTTTGATTAGATGAATAAAGTACTAGTCATCTAGTTAGGGGTTCCACCTGCCTATGTCAGCTGTGTTGATGAAGGCTTTCACAAAATACTTCATGTCATCAAACTGTTCCCCTGCCTTCAGTAGGAATAACACATCCACAGGAGTCTTACACGGAACTGTGGAAAAATATTTTCACATAGTGTTACTGCAGGTGAAAGAGTCAGTGTGATATGATTGCAGTGTTTTCTGTACCTGTAGGTGGAAGGCTGGTTAGTCTGGGTTGAACCACGGGTGCCAGTGTTGGGAAGTGTGGTGTAACTGTGGAGTGTGTGATGTTGACAACACGGTGGACAATTTTTGTGAGATGGTTGTAGTCTTCCACCATTATCGGACTCTGCGGCGTGCTGATCTGGAATAAGTCAAACTCTCGCACTTTAGGTCCAACGCCGATTGGATACACACGCGTTTGAGTGCTTGTGGAGGGCGGGCGCGTCACGGTGTCCGTGGGTGGATTCTCGGTCACAAGGAAGACCAACTGGGGAGGTGTAGGGCCATGTGATGAAGGTGGGACTGTAGCAGTTTCTTGAAAGGTTGTTGCCAAAGCGGTGCCGGTGTTTGTCTCGTTTCCACCACGCCACCGAATCTGCCTGAGTCGTTGCAAGAGCAGCATTCTCTGAGACCTCAGATCCCAACGCTGGATCTCTACAGTCACTGTTATGGAGTACTGGATTACGGTGATGCGGATGAACTCCTCCTTCTCTGCCATCTTTGTGATAACATCCTCCAGGAACAAGAGAGACTTGTTGAAGTTGGCCTCCCCAACTGAATCAGAGCCCTCAATGATAAACGTCACTTCCTTGGTTGGAGGCATAAAAGGTGTGGTGCTAGTGGTAGAGAGGTGTTTTGTGGGAATGGGTTCTGGATGAGGAGGGTGGGTTGTGGTGGTCGTGTTAGATTTTTGTGGTGCAGACTTTGGATCCAACCCCAAAGTGCACAGGTAGTCCGTGACTTCTAAAAGACGATCCGGCAGCTCAGTGGTGCTGCTTAGGATGTAGGCCTTGTTCTCGGGGTTGACTTTCGTAATGTCATTAATCTGGGCCATGTTTACCCCTGGACCGAGGGCCACAGTTAGTGTGGTGATACTTTTCTTGCGGAGCATCCTAACGTATGCATGCATTGAGCGAGGGTTAGTGCTTGCCGTCAAGATGACGGCAACACGACCAGTGTGCTCCCGTTTGTTCTGATCGTAGATGTTGTAAGCCAGATATTTAATGGCCTCATCCAAGAAAGCTACATCTCCTCCTATATAATGAAGCTCACGCACAGTCTTCTTAAACAGCCATTTTTGGACCTACACACAAAAAAAAATGTCTTAGTAAAGTGATGTCTGTATTCTTCATCATGAGCTACAGTATACTGTATGCACAGTCAATTGCTGTATATGCCAATACATGATGTAATTTAATGTTTGAGTGACGGAAAAGAAACACATTTCTAATTTGGAGTTTGAAATGAAAAACTTTGGTAAAGGCTGATGTAATCATATGCAATCTAAGCACAACAACCGGGCAGCAATTTCAATTTAATGTGGAAAATCCAATGTGATACATTCAGACATCTATATCTCTGTCATTTCGAGACAGGAATGACATAAAACAAACGTAATAGGATTCTACATAAGCACTGCAAATTGCAACCTGATCTGATAAGGTTCAAAGGATATGTTAAAGCCTGAACATGGGAAATGTATTATTTTTTTAATGTGAAGTTTAAATGGATAATCTTACATGACACTTTCTGACGCTGCATACACAGAAAACATTATATCTAAATCAGATACTTTTAGGTTTTTTGTGAAGACTGTCAATAAAAATAAATGGGAAAACTGTGGAGAAGCACTATAATCAGACGCAAAAAAACAGCATGAGGTATCATGGGAGTTCCTACCTGCAGGTCACTGGTTTTGACCCCAGAATGGTAAAGTAGCACTGTTGCTCGGGTATGAGCGGAGCCCATGCGGAAGCGGTAAATCACTCCCAGTATGAAGGTTTTAGTGGCCTCAAATTCACTTTCACTCAGAGCTGTGGAGGCATCCAATAGGAAAGCCAGATCCATGGCTCGATCACACGTCCCCTCAGGCATCATGGTGGTCATGGGTAAAGATGTGATAGTGGGGGAAGGAAGGGTCGGTGCAGCAATAGTTGTTGCATCGCAAGCTTCGCATGCCAGGGTGTTGTTCTCACAGTGACTTGAGGACAAATCACAAAAAAGCACTTTTATGAATGCAAGTTACAAGGCATGCAGTAGCAAGAAAATAGAGACTATTACCATATTTTGCATTGGGCAGGGTCATAACGTCTGATGATTATTTTGTTGCCGTGAGAGATTTTCTGACCCTCGTGGATGCACACATGACACTGGGAGGGATTAACACACCTCATGGTCACCTCATCCAACAGCTGGCCTGAAGGTAACATTGCTACCAGTTAAACACTTGCAATACTGCATTGCTTGTAGATATTACATGGATGTGACTACTTAATACACCTGGGGGGCAGTAGGCATGACATCCCTCCACGCATGTGAGAGAACATTGGAGGGGTTCGGGGTGCTGGCAGGTAATGGGACAGGCAGGGCCACAAGTGTTGTACCTCCACTGGCATAATTCCTCCCCTGACGTTGGGCCCTTTGGGTTCAGCCCCTCACAGCTCATTGCTATGGAGACAACAGGTTATTGTGACATTTTTATTTTTGGCCACTTTCTAAATATTTCTAATCTAATATGTTTTCTTGTGTGGCATGCTGAATGAGCACAGTTTATAATTTCATTGATTGTATTTGTCCAGAGTTTCATACTTTACATTTTACTTTCTTGGCATCTGTTTATTTGTCTTTTTTGACTATTTGACTATTGGTCGACTATGGACAAAATGCAGTCATAGTTTAGATGTTATATGTATTATGTTGAATCCCTCAAAAGAAGATGAAATTACTTTACTACTGCAAAAAACTGTGGAAGATATTCGCCAAACTTACGGCAAAGCTCATTGGATCTCCAGCTGAGAGAAACACCCCTCTCTGAACAAGCCTGAGCATAGGCTGCCAAGACATCACAAAAGCAAGCACAGTCGCCGACTGACGAACAGGAGCATGCTGCCTCAACACACATTTCCAAGTAAGGTTCAACAGACACCTAAAGGGACACATTTGCATTCAGAAAAAATGATGGAAACCAGCTGATCAGAAGAACACCCAAAACAATGTATATTGTTTGGCGTCCAACCATAATTTCCTATAAAAATCAAACCACTTAACGACACGTGACAGGTCAGCTCAGTAAGCTGAGTAAGTAACAATGATAACAAAGAAAAAAATGGTGATAAGCATGGAACCAGTTATGAGCATCAGGACACACTAAATATTTTTAACCAAAAAATACATGCTATGCTGAGCATACAATTACTTAAACATACAAATAACATACAACAAACTATGTTCCATTCCATTTTCTTACGCTTATCCGGGTCCGGGTCGCGGGGTCAGCAGTTTCAATAGGGAAGTCCAGACTTCCCCGGTCTCCGGCGACCTTTTCCAGCTTCACCGGGAGGACACCAAGGCGTTTCCAGGCCAGCTGTGAGACATAGTCCCTTCAGCGTGTCCTAGGTCTTCCCCGGGGGCTTCTCCCGGCTGAGCATGCCCGAAACATCTCACCAGGGAGGCATCCGGACTAGATGCCCGAGCCACCTCAACTGGCTCCTCTCGATGTGAAGTAGCAGCGGCTCTACTCTGAGCTCCTCCCGGATGGCCGAGCTCCTCACCCTATCTCTTAGGGTGAGTCCAGCCACCCTACGAAGGAAACTCATTTCCTCCGCTTGTATCCGCAATCTCATTCTTTCGGTCATGACCCATAACTCATGACCATAGGTGAGGGTGGGAATGTAGATTGATCGGTAAACAGAGAGCTTTGCCTTCCGGCTCAGCTCTCTCTTCACCACAACGGTTCGGTACAGTGACCGCATTACTGCGGACGCTGCACCGATCCGTCTGTCGATCTCACGCTCCAAGCTTCCCTCACTTGTGAACAAGACCCCGAGATACTTGAACTCCTCCACCTGAGGCAAGACCTCACTCCCAACCCGGAGGGTACAGTCCACCCGTTTCCGACTGAGAACCATGGCCTCGGATTTGGAGGTGCTCAGTCTCATTCCAGAAGCTTCACACTCAGCAGCAAACCGCTCCAGTAAACGCTGAAGGTCACAGCCTGATAAGGACCAAATCGTCTGCAAATAGCAGAGACGAGATCCTAAGGTCGCCAAGCTGGACTCCCTCAACGCCTTGACTGCGCCTAGAAATTCTGTCCATGAAGATTATAAACAGAATCGGTTACAAAGGGCAGCCTTGGCGGAGGCCAACGTTCACCGGAAACAAGCACGACTTACTGCTGGCAATACGAAACAGGCTCCTGCTTCAATTGTACAAGGACCAAACGGCACGTAGTAGCGGGCCACCAATCCTGTACTCCCGGAGCACCCCCCACAGGACAACGCGAGGGACACGGTCGAATGCCTTTTCCAAGTCTACAAAGCACATGTGGACCGGTTGGGCAAACTCCCACAAACCCTCCAGTACCCTTGCAAGGGTGTAGAGCTGGTCCAGTGTTCCGCGACCGGGAAGAAAACCACATTGCAGCTCCTGTAGCCGAGGTTCGACTAACAGTCGTACCCTTCTCTCCAGCACCCTGGAGTAGACATTCCCAGGGAGGCTGAGGAGTGTAATCCCCCTATAGTTGGAACACACCCTCCGGTCACCCTTTTTAAAAATGGGGACCACCACACCGGTCTGCCAGTCCAGAGGTACTGTTCCTTTCTTCCATGCAATGTTGTAGAGGCGTGTCAACCAACACAGTCCCCCAACATCCAGAGCCTTGAGGAATTCAGGGCGGAACTCGTCTACCCCCGGATCCTTGCCACTGGGGAGTGATTTAACTACCCCAATTACCTCAGCCACAGTGATAGAACTGTCCACGTACGTATCCTCAGACTCTGCTTCCTCTACGGAAGGTATGTCAGTGGGATTGAGAAGGGCCTCAAAGTATTCCTTCCACCGACCAACTATCTCCACAGTCGAGGTCAGCAAGCCCCTTCCGCACTGTAAACAGTGTGAACTGGGGGCTGCTTCCCCTTTCTGAGGTGTCGGAGGGTTTGCCAGAACCTCTTCGAGGCCAACCGAAAGTCGTGCTCCCTAGCCTCACCGAACTTTTCCCACACTCGAGTTTTTGCCTCGACCACTGCCGAAGCCGCGTGCCGCTTGGCCTGCCGGTACATGTCAGCTGCTTCGGGAGTCCCGCAAGCCATCCATGCTTGATAGGACTCCTTCTTCAGCTTGACAGCAGCCTTAACCCCCGGAGTCCACCATTGGGTTCGGGGCTTGCCACCACGACTGGCATCAACCACCTTGCGGCCGCAACTACGACTCGCTGCCTCAGCAATGGAGGCACGGAATACGGCCCATTCGGACTCAATATCCCGGTCCTCCCTCGAGATGCAGGCGAAGCTCTGCCGGAGATGAGAGTTGAAGACTCGACGAACGACTCTGCCAGACGTTCCCAGCACACCCTCACTACGCGTTTGGGTCTGCCAGGTCTGTCTGGCATCCTTCCCCGCCATCTAATCCAACTCATCACCATGTGGTGGTCATTTGACAGCTCAGCCCCTCTCTTCACCCATGTACCCAGAACATGCGGACGCAGGTCTGATGATACGACCACAAAGTCAATCATAGACCTGCGACCTAGGGTGTCCTGGTGCCAAGTGCACTTATGGACATCCTTATGTTCGAACATGGTGTTTGTTATGGACAAACTGTGATTCGCACAGAAGTCCAGCAACAACACACCACACGGGTTCAGGTCAGGGAGGCCGTTCCTCCCAACCACTCCCCTCCAAGTCACACTGTCATTGCCCACATGGGCGTTGAAGTCTCCCAGTAGAACTATGCAGTCACCAGCTGGGGTGCTCTCCAGAACCCAGACTCCAAGAAGGCTGGGTACTCTGAACTGCCATTTGGCGCGTACGCACAAACCACAGTCAGGACCCTTTCCCCAGCCCTAAGGCGTTAGAAATTAACCATCTTGTTCACTGGGGATGACTCCAACACCGAGGCACCAAGCCGGGGGGCTAATGATAAGCCAACACCAGCTCTCCGCCTCTTCCACAAGCTCGGGCTTCTTCCCCACCAGAGAAGTGACATTCCATGTCCCAAGAACCAGATTTGGCCGCCGAGGACCAGGTCGCCCGGACACCCGCCCTCGACCACTCCCCAAATCGCAATGCACCGGACACTTATGCTTGCCCCTGCAGGTGGTGGGTCTGCGGGGGGGAGTTCCCGTGTTGCTTCTTCGGGCTAGGCCCAGCCAGGCCCCACGGGTAAAGGCCTGGCCACCAGGCGCTCGCCTGCGAGCCCCTCCCCCAGGCCTGGGTGAGGCCCCGGTATCCCATGTCCCGGCGAGGTGCGGTCACTCCTATTGTTGTTTTTCATAGGGGTCTTCTGAATCACTCTTAGTCTGGCCCGTCACCTAGAACCTGTTTGCCTTGGGAGACCCTACCAGGGGCATAAAGGCCCTGACAACATAGCTCCTAGGATCACTCGGGAACTCAAACCCCTCCACCACGATAAGGTGGTGATTCACGGAGGGGGACAAACTATGTACCCAAGAAATAATCACAAAACTCAAGATGTGTTTTTTTGCTGCCTGCCGAATGGCATACAAGGTTTGTTAATTTGACAGCATCGCTCTACAAGCATCTTCTTGTGCTTTCTCTATTTGTCTTTACAGTGTGGGTAGTTTTACTTTATTTCAGTTTTAGGTTAATTAAAGGTTGTTAACCTGTCTTTATACCAGTATGACAGTTAAGAATTTGAAATTATACTTTAAAAAACATTGACTGTAGAGTTGATAAAGATTTCATGATACAACAGTTTGACCCTTGAGCGGATTAATTAAATGTTGATTGTTTTCTAATATAATGTTTGATCATTAAAATGCAGTGTTGGATGATGGTAAGCTTGCAACAAAGTCGTCCACTTTACATTACAGTATTTCCTTTGGAAAAAAGTTTTGAAATCATTAACTTGTATATCAGCCAATGTCACAGAGCCGATAGCAGATAGACGGTATGTCTAAACAGGGATATTGGTTCTGATACTGAGGGTTATCTGTAATTTCTGCCTTAGCACTCACCTGGCTGTTGCATTCTTGAAAGAGAGGACCAGTGAGCACATGGCACGACTGCTCAACTGTTACGATTTTGACGATGTTCTCACCGCAAGGAGCAGGGACCTGGTAAAACCAAATACATGAAGTGGTTGCCTCATTGCTATATAAAACGTGTAAATGTTCAAAGTTGAACCACACCTAAAACAATATTCGCATGGTAGTGTCCATAATGAAACTTATAAAATCACTTGAATAGTGTCGCTTAAAGTATGGTCCATGAGTAGAGATGTCACAAGAGACTCAAGTCACAAGATGAGATGATACACAAGATTGGGTCTACGAGAGGAGATGAGAATTTAACCTTACTTTAAAAAACAGTACAATGAAAATTCGTTACATTCTTCCGCACTCTGTGCGTACGTTAGTGACCTTGGCTTCACCCACCGAGACAAAAACATTGTATGACTGACAAATAATTAACCCTGTCCACACAACTGCTGTTTTTTTTGCACACCTTTCTTTACACATTTCTACCTCAATGACTGTTGACTGTTTACATTCATTTATGTATTCTGATTTACATATGGACAATCCATTCTTTTGCACAATTTCCTGTAGTGTACTGGTCGGCGCTACTGTTTATTGTTCCTTGTGTTGTCTTGTCTGGTTCTCTTTTGCAATAAATGTTTCACAAGTGCACTTTGTGAGTTTAGATTAATGATTATAAAATTGTGTTTGTTTGGTGTAGCAACTTGGTCCTGGGGAAACATTGTTTCGTTTTACTGTGTACTGCACTGTATATGGTTGAAATGACAATAAAAGCCTACTTGACTTAATTTGAAAAGGGCACACAGTAAACCTTCCCTCTTCCTTCCCTCTTTTGGTGGAGGCGGAAGAAAAGGAAAAGAGACACACGTGCACATGCCAATATATTGAGGCCAGCAAAATGATCAAGTTCAGTTTCATTTATTGTGTGATTCATTTATTTTTTTATCATTGTCCCAGGCCTACTTCCCACCAGACATTGTTTTCTGAACAGAAATCTTGCCACATTTTAATCTCAATCGTGTGACACAAGATCTTGTGATACCTTTATCCGTGAGCAAACCATTGGAAGTATTTATTTATATTTGGTAGACTTGGTTTCTTCCACATGCCATAAGCATGCATGTTAAATTTAACAGGAGGTGCTGAATTGTCCAAAGATGTGAATGTGACTGTAAATGGTTGTTTGTCTGTGTGTCCCATAAGTGACTGGGTTGATCCAGAGTGTACCCCGATATAGAGAAGATATAGAACCTGATATAAAAGAATGTTCCAGAAATAGATATCAAAACATTACCTGTGTTAGATCAGCACAGCTGGGAGAAACCTTCCAGGAGTTCCCAAAGTGGGAGGAGTCAACCTCCATCTGATTGTTACTGCTGACAAAGTCATTATTGACGTTCCCATCAAAGTTGCCACACAAACCACAGACCCGGCTCTAAAAGGGAAATCTTGTTTGTGAAAAAAGATCAAAATGAGACAAAACAATGTACAGTATCACACCTTGTATGTGGCAGAGATGTGGACCAGGAGGTGGGTTCCTTTGTCCCAGCTAAGGGAAATGTGTTTCCCCAGCAGTAGGGTGTAGAACTGACCAGATCGGACAATCTCAATCTGTGCACTCTGTGGAACTGGTACTTTCATCTTCACCTGCGCAAGGACAGCCAGAAGATGGTCACAGCAAAATTTCAGGGAAAAATACAATAAATATAACAGATGAAATGGTACCTCTCCATTTTGCATAACAATTAATCCACCCTGGTAGTAGACTGATACCGACTTTGCACAGCGATGTCCCACAATTCCACAGGCCTCATTTTCCACAAGCACTCTAAAAGAACCCTCTTCTCCATTACACATATCCTGTTGATAATGACAAAGTGACAGTGGAATGGACAAAGGGGAGCAAAAATGTACAGGAAAGAAGAAAATAGCTCTTTGTCTCTCACCTGGACCAGAACATACTGGCAGAGTCCAGGGAACGTGTACTTCATGCCATCAAAGGTGATGTAATGCCCCTGCCCCACAGTGCGACATATGCCGTCGCAAAACTTCTTTGTGCAGCGCCATTTCCTGTTTTCACATACACTGCAAGCAAGAAAAGAGGTCATGAAGTCTCAGTAGATAAAATCGTCTGATGATCTTTTTCACACACACACACACACATGCACACAGACATGTTTACCAGGTATTGCAGTCCACTGATATGGTTTGTCCTGATCTATAGGGCTTGTTGTTTAGGTAGCAAGGACACTGTTCTGGCACAATGCAGTTTCTGAGGTGATATACCTGAAATATTAATCATGTTTTCTTTTCAGACTCTTTAGAACTCAGTACCTTGCCAAAACCACACAGCACATAAAACTACCTACAGTGCCAGGTGGACAGAAGCAGCCTGGGACGCAGAACTGGGAGAAACAGGGAAGGTCCACATTCCGACAATCTCTGGCACATTCCAGGCCTTTTTCTCCTGTGTCACACTTTGCACGGATCAGTGGAGGAACACACTGTGATGAGCGCCGCTCTGGAAGCAAAAAGTAAAGTCACTAAACTAATAACTATGTGTTGACTCAGCGTGTATAAAATGATTTTGGAGACTTCACCTCTGGACGGTGCGGGGTCATCATCATAGAAGAGATCAGACAATGAAGTGCTCATTTCAGCGGCGCTACAGAGCATGGATCCGTTCTCACAGTAGCTGCACAATAAATTGACGATTAATCGCTTTTTATACATTAGGGAACCATATTTGGTAACATCAACTTGATTCGAAATACCCTCAACCCATTTCAAAATACTAATGAAAATGCTGTGTGTATGCATATTACTTTACATAACACATACTATTAAGTGCTACAATCATTTGTGTAGGTTGCACTGCAATTTCCAAGTAGTGTGCCTGATCAATGCTTATTTACCAACAAAACAGGATGTATGGTAGCAAGTAAATGTGTGTACACTGTGCAAATTGTAATATTGTAATATTCCCCAAACACAAAATTATACATACGATCTAAGTACATATAAAATATGAGCTTTATTAAAAACATAATGAGGCTCACTTTTAATTGATGCTGTCAGAGAGATATTATGAGCCATTCTGCATCATACATAATATATTTGCCGCCTGATTTAAGCTACATCATCAAAACCGGACACTATTATTCTTATAAACACATTTCTTACAATTAGAATTGGATATCATTACATGGCATGGTGGGTGGTGAGTCTATTTGCACTTATGACCACAAACCAGATGCTGCCGTGATCAGCGTAGATGTCATTTGGCTCATACAGCTGTCCGTCATGCAGGCAGGTGCACTTGTCAGCCGTCACACATTCTCCAGAGTCGCTCAGGTACTTCCCAGCAGGACAAAAACAACCCTCCTCGCACACCCTCTCCCCGCCACAGCCAGCCTCAGCTCCAGAAAGGGATCGGCACGTGCGGTCACACACACTTCCGCAGACCTCGTACACCTGGTCTCTGGAGCACTGCATTTCTGAGAAATTGAAATCAGGAGTGCATATGGTATTTTCAATTTCAAAGAAGTTGCTCAATTAATTACAAGAAAGAAGGGTTACCACAGAGTGATGGAGAGCGCCAGTGCAGCAGCACCCCTTTGGCGGCACAGGCAGCTGAATAGGAGGCCAGAGCTGAGCACAGACACTCCTCCCCATCCACACATGAGCAAACATCATAACGACAGAACCGCTGGAAGGGTCCTGGGTTAACCAGGAAGTGGCATGGGCTGAACACATCTGACATAATCATCGAGCATCCTTCTTCTGCAAAACGCACTAAAAAAAAGGTCAGTGCAGAATGGAGATTAGTCATAAGGTGATGTGTGTGTTTTTCAGTCATCGTGGGCGTGCATGCACCTCTTTTGGGATTGATGGCACAGGGATCATTTTCAGGTTTGTGGGTGGACTTGCAGTCAGCGTTGATTCTCCAGGACTGTGCAAAGGTTTGCGGGACAGCTTCGACCAGTCCAGACCCAGACAAGAAGTCATCGCCTTGGTTACCATTGTAGTTACCACAGAGGCCACAAGTCCGACCCGCCCATTGTGTTCCCAGCTGGACAGATGGATGTCATCACAATATAACGAGGTCCTCAAACCAAAAATGCCATGGCTGACTTATATACCTTTAAAAGCACACGACCCCTGCCATCCCAGTCTAGGCGAAAATCATCTCCAAACTTTATAAGCACTGATGACTTGACAGATCTCTGGATATGCAAGCGACCTGGAAATTGAGAAGCACTCATTGGAAGAATCTTTGAGGCTCAATGCATTTAATTTCACAACTGAACAGTTTTATATATTTACAACTATTTTAAATTAATTAATTACTCATTACATTTTGAATTTTTGCATTATATCTATTATGTATTTTTTATTTTTTTCCTCCAATGATTCGATTTATTATTTATTTTTGCGCTGGTAAGGTAGCCTTCCAAGGAGGTTCACATTATATTTTGGTGAGCATCTACACACTAAGGATGTAATATAAAAAAATGCACTTAAGTTTATAAAAACTAAAGTAAAAAAAGTAGAACAGCATTACTGTCATAAGGTGACAAAGGCAAATGTTACCCATCAGAATAGTTTACCATGGTGCATTGGGGTCTGGATGTCCATGTCTTTGACAGAAACCACTCCTCCATGCTTCAGCTTCACTGTCATGTCCTCAAACGTGGGCAAGCTGAGGGTCACAGAGCGAGTGCACACAGCATCCTGATCATCTGCACACTGAAACAACAAGCTGTCAAATATCACAAAGAGACAGGAAAGGACAGACAAAATATGCTGAGTTAATACCCTGCCAAAGATGTTAAGCCAGTGCTTTGGTTTCATATTTTGCTGGTCTGTTAAGATTATATACTTTATCATAGTCTAGAGCAGCGGTCGGCAACCCGCGGCTCTGGAGCCACATGCGGCTCTTAAGCCTCCTTGTTGCGGCCCCCTTTGTTAAGCGCAGTGTTTTTTTTACATCGAAGTAGGAGAAATGTGCGTTTTCTAAAAGAATATGTAATATCTGACTCGACACCAAGTCCTGCCCTGCGATTGACTGGCGACCAGTCCAGGGTGTACCCCGCCTCCCGCCCAAAGCCAGCTGGGATAGGCTCCAACATCCCCGTGACCCTAATGAGGATAAGCGGTATAGAAAATGAATGAATGAATGAAGGACACCAGGTTTGTGAATGCATCTAGACTGTCTTCTGACTGCTGATTGGATGAGCAAGGGAAGGGGAGGTAGGCTAGTGCAGCAGTGAGTCTGCGTGGGAGAGAAAAAAAGTGGAGGAGTTTTGAGTTGAGTCTAAATCAAGATAGTGCACAGTCAAATAAAATAATGTCATTAACGGGAGCATAGCAAGATGTTTTATAACGAGAAGGTTGCTGTTAGTATGTGCTCACAGTCCATGACACACTAATTGCCGAGATGGTGACTCCAGGTTATCTGCAGCGGCAGTTGACTGAACAGAGCTCAGAACAAAATGTGCTTTCACTTTTATGTATGCAAATACACCGGATAAAGTTGGACGTTGGATATTCGGCTCTGTAGCTACAGCGGTAGTCCTCCATCACCGTGCAAAGATTGCTCTCTCATGGTGCAGCGAGCTCTAACCGCTGGTTGTTTTTCTAGGGACTGTCAATAAATTACTATTTTGGTGAAGAAAAATACCAGAAAAATCTCCAGTCTTTTACATTTTGATAAAATACAGTTTGAATAATTTCCAGATTTAGCCAGAAAGTCGCAAAGTTGGCAACACTGGGCTGTACATGAGATGGGAAGCCACTCACAGTTATACAATACATGAAATAATCGTTCATAAAAATATTACAGCACATTCCGGACCCCTCATCACGAGTAACAGATCTGGATTTGCAACCATGGATTTTTGTGAAGGATTTGCCACCAGGGTGAGACCGCACAAGTTTAAGCATATTCTGTGTTGTCATTTGTAAGTCAAATGCCTCCATTACCTGAACATTTTCAATAATGACAGAAAACTCGTGCTGTGTGCAGTCTCGGGCCAGCAGGTACTGACATAGGCCAGTGAAGGTGAAGAACTTGTTGTCGAAGGTCTTGAAGTGGGATTGGCCCACCACCAGGCACTCACCTGTAGAGACGATGAAGCCACATACTGTATGTGCAACTCATGAGAAACCTTAAACAACATGCTCACAGGACATTTCTAAGTTGAGGTTTGCGTCAGTATAGAGCTGCAGTGCATCACGATCAGAAGTGTTTCCATTATTTTTGGCACCTTAAACCACCTAGAAAGAACTCCTGATATAATGCAGTGCACTTCTACACCACGGCAAACCACAATAATAAACACGCAGCTCTTTGACTTGATCTCATGCATTATGACTATTTTGGATTTCTCACCAGGGCAACCTTCATTGGTGCATTCCCACGAGCCGTGTCGACACACACTATAGACAAAAACACATTAGAGACACAGGACTGCACAGATTCATTTTTTGCTGGTTGTCCATGTGGTCCACTGACCAGGTGTTGCAGTCCTGAGAGATGGTGGATCCTGGAGGGAAGTGTCGCCCCATGTGTACACATGAACACTGGGACACCTCCACACAGTGAGTCCCATCCAAAACTTTACCCACTATAAAGCACCCAAACAGCCACAGTGTGTTACATTTACTACAACACGAGGGGGTGACAGAGAGTGAGCAAGGGGTTACCAGGACATGTGCAGCCATCCACACACTCTTCTTTGCAGACCTCCTGGATGTTGAGACTATGACAGGTTGTGGAGCAAGGCTTAGTGCATTCACTGTAGTGCATTCCAGGTGGACATTTAGGGACTGTACACATACATGATCACACACTTATCACATCGCCTAATGTGGCAACATTTTGCACAAGTGACCGCTGCCCTTACAGCACTGACTCTCCTGCTGCCACCCTCGTAAAAGCATCCCGTGGGTGTGACATGTGCGGGCGTACTCCAGAAGGATTGGACAGTAGCAGTCTTCGCTGTCTGCCTGGTCACAGTGGCACACCTCCTCCTGGCACAGTGACAAGAACACCTCAGGGGAGACCAAGTGGGCGCAGTGCAGGAACACAGAGGATGTTTGCAACACGCTGCAGCTGGACAGAATCTACAAAAAGAACAGTTAAAGTTGTTTGTTTTTTACAAGGAAACGTGAGTGACTGATCAGTACCAAAATATTACCTCTTCATAAAGAGTTTGCTTACAACAAGATTTTAAACATAGTTTGTACAAATTATTGTTATTACTTTTCACATTTGAATTCTTCTAAACATTTCAAATAAACTTGTGGAAAATTATTGGAAATTGGGCCTCACCATTTGCTCCTTATCTCTATTTATAATATGTGGACAAAATTTTACAAAATGTACTTTACAATTTTCAATTGATGGTCAGTTTGAAAAAATGCAATATGAGCTGCTGTTTATTAAATAATCAGTGTTTTTACTATGTTGGTTTATTACTACAGCAGGCTGAATGAACTTTTCAAATAAATAGTATTTGAGATTTAATACAGAGCAGAAATTAACGCTTGTGTATAGTACATTTGTTTTTGTATGTATGTGGGCGCATTGGCCCATCAGACCATAGTGTGGCTGGCATATACCCAAACTACAGGGAAGTTAGGCTTGAGCTCAACGAGCTCTGCCTGGCAAAAATTCAGAAAAAAGGGTCTGAGTAATTCTATTAATCTTTGTTGCAATGTTGCTAGGAAGTTCAAATCAAATTTCAGTGGTAAATTTGGATATTAAATCACAAATTAAGTGAGCGTGTGAATTAAAACACTCGGCTTTGCTTTGTCTGTGTGTGAGAAGGTATGACACACCTCGGACGTGTCTTTTGAGCTGTTGCAGGACTGACTGGGAGTCGAAACACGTCGGCAGGCTTGACTTGCACCCTTCACTGCCCATGAATTTGCAAAGTCATAACTGTCCTCTGTGAGGAATCCTAAAATGACACACGATGCATAAATAAACAGATTTGCCATCAATCACATGCTGCCACGTCTCTTTGTTTTTGTTTGTTCTTAACATTGTTAGCTTTTCCTGTGCTGAATCACTCGTCTTCCTATTTCTATAACTCGATGACTCAGTTCATTTCCTAAATCCCCAGGAAGTAATGAGCAGCCTTCCATTGCACTCTTACATTTGACACATTATCCATGGGGTTATACCCCAAAGTTACTTAATGCTAACCTTCTTGAGCAGTGTATTCATCAGCTGGCACAGAGTTGAAGTTGCCACAGAGACCACAGGTGAGGTTGGCATGGTGTTGGGTGAGCATCAGAGCTACGTTGGCTGCATTGTCAATAGTCACAGTGAAGCCGAACACCTCGCTCCACAGTTTATAGAAGCCCATCTCCATGCCCACAAAAACAGCATGAGATGCATACGGCAAAGAAAGTCTACAAGGTAGGGGTTACAGTTGTTTAGATACAAGAACATCAGTCAGTTGTTGAGCTATAGGTTTTAGTGTGCATTGAATCAAGACATTTTGGACAATTCTATGCTAACTTTCAGGAAACTTCTGTACTTAACATTAGGATGAACTACAGTACAACGGAGATAGTGAGTGATAGGAGAGGAAACTGTTATGGGGGGAATTCCATCATTGTTTTGTTTTACCTTGTTTCTCCCTGTGACAGCCGTCCATCTACAGACAGATGCAGCTCAAAGACGTCCCCAAGAAATAGCGTGATTCCAGTTCTTTTGCCACCAACAAAATCCCCTGCAGGTGGACCACAGTGCATGCATACTTCAGGTTCCATACAAAAAAACACAAGCTAAGCTGCGTTTACAAAGTTAACAATGCATTTGATTGGCGAACCACACTGTCAAAGAGATACTGTTTTTGTTGTGGCCGAAGTTTGCAGATAAACAGTTCAAGCAGTTAGCAACTATTACCACAATCCTAAACATGTTGTTCAATTAATCAGTCAAAACTGACCATTACTTTCTTGTAAGGGTAGAATGCTCGACACAGTCTGCGTGTGACATTATTTGAATTACAGTATCAAGTATTTCATTCTTGTACTCACCCAGCAGTGTGAAGGAACGATGGTGGCAGTCCCCAGCCAGCAAGTAGCTGCAGTCCCCGGAAAACGTGTACATAACCCCATCGAAGGTATGAATGTGGTGCCGTCCAAACAGGCTACATCTGCCTGTCATACCTGCCACACATGCTGAACACGTACACATCATTCATTACACAAGTCTTGATGGATTTTAATGGTAGTGAAGATGCATATCCTCTTATAGGGCACTCACCTGTAAGGTGCATCAGAAGCCAGATTCCTCTCAAACACCTGCTTGTACACAACTGAAATACAAATATATTAATATGTTTTATTGTCATTAAACTGTTAAAAAACTAGCACTGTACCTCCATGGCTCCAAAGTCTGCTAATCCACAAATCTTGTTACAAAAAAGTGCTTGCACAATCCAAAAACGCTTTCAGGCTTCACATTGTGAAAGAAAGTTGGGTT
The DNA here is from genome assembly GCA_024372805.1 of Oostethus manadensis. Taxonomy (NCBI): domain Eukaryota; kingdom Metazoa; phylum Chordata; class Actinopteri; order Syngnathiformes; family Syngnathidae; genus Oostethus; species Oostethus manadensis. The sequence goes on along the minus strand of QODF01000085.1, from coordinate 191,278 downwards.
TGTGTCACATAAAAGGCTCAACTCAAAGCTCCGCTTTATGCTCTTATTTTATAGCAAAAAGCAAAAACTCCTTCCCACCCTTCTGCGTATCACTGGCTGAACATGCCTTCCCCCACATCAGTTTATGTCAAGAAGGCCACAATATCTGTCCACAAGTCAGTGGCTTGCAGACCAACACCATCAGACTGCCTCAGTGAGACAATACCAGGATATGCTCACTGATCGCCTGGCTGAGTGATTAGTCTTTTCATACAAGCCTTAGGCAGTGCCAACCCAAACAATTTTGCTGGAAAACAGAAATGCAGGCGATATCTCATGCAAAAAAACACAGATTTTGGTAGTGCTATATACACAAACGTATGAGTAATTTGTGCCAAAACTGCATGCAAACAATGGGAGCTAGCTCATAGAAAGAGATATAAGCATCACCTATCAGCTGGGAAAAAAACAAGGCGTTGGAAGGTATAAAATAACATTTCCTGCTACAGCATTTCTTCATTATACCCTACATGTTCCAATGTACAGTATGGATAGAAATGATCAAGTACACTAAAACATACACAACATACCTTGATAATGTGTTGCTAGATTAGATACAAACCTTTGACATTTACTTACTGTATTCCCATCAAAGCCCCGCTATGTTACTTCAGTGATTAAAAACACTTTTTTGTGGCTGTCCAATAAAAATTATGTTTCACAACAATAACATCCTTTTTGTCCATTTCTTTGGAGGCACTTACATATTTCATCCATTGTGCCTCATTTTCCATGGACATTGTAGATGAGTGGTTATCAACCTTTTTCAAGGAAGTACATTTTGTGGAATATTTTCTTCAACCAAGTACTCCTTTGCTGCAGAAAAGCTTTTTTCGTTAAAAAAAAAAAGATGTACAGTAATCAGTATAATATTTATTATCGTCCAAAACAGTGCTCATTCGTAATAGTCTTGTTCAAAACGTTTGCCAAAAAAATACATATAAAATAAATTATGTAAATTGTAAACAGATAAATACAAATTTTGTGAACATAAAACAATAATCAACTTTAAATTCCCTCTTTGGAGATTATAATACGGATGTGTTCTTAAATGCAAATACCAGTTATTTTATAAACTTTTTTAGTATTGTTTCCTCTGTTTTTCTTTTTTACATTCTATCTCTCTCAGCTACAATTAACTATACCATACAAGTTCTGTTAATGTCCTTGTAAAGAGGTAAATTTACAAAATCAATCAAATATTCAATGGCTCAATAAATGTGAAAATCTTCGAAATGTTTTTTTTCTGTAGTTCAACTCAAAAAAGGAAAAGGAAAAGGAAAAAGAAAAGGAAAAGGAAAAAGAAAAGGAAAAGGAAAAGGAAAGGATTCACCCCACGCAGTGGGATATTTTGATAATATGTTTCTTAAGTTCCTAATAGTTCTGATAATTACAGCTTACAGCTAACAAAAACTCGAAATTCATTATCTCATAAAATTAGAAAATTTGTCAAAGGTTCAGTACTGTAAACTACTGGTTCTTGCTCTAATGAGAAATATTAACAGCAAAGACATACTGACTGGTTTTGGTCTACATAGAACTCTTGAAATCAGACACATTTTGCACAAATTCTAACATGTACAGTATTGTGTGAAATATACATGTATGCGGGAAAAAAAAATTTGTACAGTATATATATATATATATATATATATATATATATACGCAGAGTGTATATACTGTATATACTGAACATCTCATTTTTGCAATACAAGACGGATCAAAATCTTAAGACCAGAATTAAGCTTTTGCACATTTGAGTCTTAATCACATCCATTCCCAAATGTTCTCAATGGGATTTAACTCAGAGGAAGATGCAGTATGTTCCAAAAGAGTGATGCTATTCTCCCTGAAGAAGTGCTTTGTCAAGCGAGCATTGTGAACTGCAGCGTTGTCCTGTTGGAAAACCCAGCTGTTACCATACAGACGAGAACCCTCAGTCATAAGGGATGCCTGCTGCAGCAGCTGCACGTAACCAGCCGCCTTCTTACGACCCTGCACCACCTGAATCTCCAGTGTTCCACTGAATCCATTCTGCCATGTAGAAAACATCTCAGGTGGGATCTCCTTGTCATGTACGTTGTAACGTTGGAAGTCATCTGGACCGTCAAGGTTACTTTTTTTCTTATCACAGAATAAACATTTTGCACCTTTCCGTCTTTGATGCTCCCTGGCAAAGTGTAAACGTCAGTAGAGGTTGCAGCGAGCAACCCTCATTACTCAGGGCCCTCAATTGTGTGGTAACAGCTAGATTTTTCAACAGGACAACGCTGCAGTTCACAATGCTCGCTTGACAAAGGACTTCTTCAGGGAAAATAACATCACATCACTGCATGTTCCCCTGATTTAAATCCCATAGAGAACATTTTGGGATGGATGGCAAGGGAAGTTTATAAAAATGGCCATCAGTTCCAGACAGTTGATGCCCTTCGTGAAGCCATCTTCACCACTTGGAGCACTGTTCCCACTAGCTTCCTGGAAACACTCGCATCAAGCATGCCCAAACCAATTTTTGAAGTGATTAACAAGAACGGTGGAGTCCTACTGAGAATTTTTTGGTTCTGGTTTGGAGAGTTTTTTGTCATTTTTTGAGCGGTGGTCTTAAACTTTTGATCAGCTGATAAACAGCCTATTTCGGTTTAATTGTTGTTGTCAATAAATTATTATTTCAAAGAGCTTTTTGTCCCACTCCCCTTTCTTTCTTTTGCATATTGTAGCTCTACTTAAAACCTCATTAAGATTTAAAGGTGCAAAAGGTAAAGTCTAGCAATTTTTCAACTGGTCTTAAGAGTTTGAACAGGTCTCTCTCTCTCTCTCTCTCTCTATATATATATATATATATAATATATATTGTATATATATTGTAAAATAAATAAAAAAATTAAAAAATACATAATATATATATATATATAAGCCTGAAAGTGCAGCATGTTTATATATATATATATATATATATATACACATATATATATATATATATATCACGCAGTACACAATGAAGTGCCTTCAATGACCTCACAGGTACTAGTACCCACATTTGCATGCAGTGCTCTTCTTTCTAGAATGACGTCATCATGTTGTGCATTCAAGCGAGCCTGACTATGACGTCGTTGCATTGTGTTTTATTCCTCTGACTTGAAGGCAGTCGAAGACACTTTTGCATTAATCAAAGGGTATAGAAAGTCATTTACAAAGAAAAAGGAAATATGAATCTTCCTATTACGCTCGGGTCATGCGCGCACCGGGCGACGCGGAGCAGCGCCACGCGTGGAGAGGAACCTCACTGAACGACCACACTGCTACTTAAAGGTCCGCTTCTTCTCCTGTTCTGTTGCAGTCCATTGATATACTAACACGAGAGGCGCCATGGCTGCACTATCTGGAGGAGAGATGTGCATCAAGTACTTGATGTTCGCCTTCAACCTGGTCTTCTGGGTGAGTGGCTGTACCATATGCTGCGTGTTGTTAGCGCGTATGGGGGTAGACTCTTCGCGTTGGCGTTCGTGCGCGAGCGGGTTACGAGAGTGAACATGTCCCGTAAACGCACAACCCGTACCGAACTGTGAGAGACACGCCGGGTTCATTGTGTCCACCTCTGCCCTCCTTTACGGGGTTGGTTTTTGGCGAAGGAGCGCCACTATAAGCACGGTACCAGTGCGGGCTGCTGATAATCCTCCCTAGTGGCCAATGACCCACTTCCGCTCTGCGCACAGGCACGCGCGTGCGGTATTTTGGACGCAGTGGCGACTGTCACGGTGGAAAACGTAAATGATGGACCATTTCTGCCTTCTCTTCACAGCTAAGCGTGCGTGTTTGTCAGGAGGACCATATCGGGCAGATCGATTCAAGTGTCGATACTAGCGATACAAGTCGGGGTTGGATCGATACCGTCGAGATGAGATTGACATTTTTCTACACTCTCCTATGTTCATTTCACAACCTGTGTTATTGGCTATGTCATTCATATTTCCACATTGTTGATATTGTTATATTTGCATAAACTATTTACATTTTTGGATTTTGGTGAATAAGCCAAGAATGGAGGAGTTTTGGGAGCAAGCCAACAGCAGGTTTTTGCTTTTGTTAAGTTATTTTTTACTACTGATTTATTTTGGTTCAAACATTTGTATGTAGTAAATAAGTGCAGGATATAATGGTGTTATTTTTTTTTAACATTGTTATTGTCTTTATTATTATATTATGCAAGTCACTCCAAATTACAATTATTGAAGCTGAAAACTAACCATAGGCTACAATACCTTACCAATATTGTTTGAGAAGAACAGACCGTACAAAAGAATGTTTACATTTTTCACAATTATGAATTAAATTGCATGATATTGACATACGGCACATGCACACATAAAAAAACAGTCTCAGAGAGATGACTGACAATTTGCAGTAATGACAGCTAAACTGCTATCGTTAGCTGACAACAAAACATAACTACCGTGTGTGCATGTGTTTTACGTTGGTTTAGTCATAACAGGAAGAGGCGGGATGTAATGCTAGCACTATCTTCAAATGTTGCTACATGCAGCCCCCCTGAATTATTCACAAATAAACCTTTGTCTACCGTGTTTTACAAGAAATTAAAGCCAAAATCACAAAATAATTCAATAATTTTTTTCCAATTCAGGTAAAAATTCCATTATCAGTATCACTGCAAGCAATACTGGCCCGTGATTATAATAATGGCTTACGCTTGTTATGCGCTTTACAAGCTTGATGAAGCCTCTCAAAGTGCTACACTGAGGTCATTATTCATTCACTCTTGGTGATGGTAATCTACTTATGTAGCTACAGCTGCCCTGGGGCAGACTGACAAAAGCGAGGCTGCCAGTGTCCACCATTGGCCCCTCTGACCACCACCCAAACTCACACTACTTTCATACTAGGCATTGTGGCTGAAGTGCCTTGCCTAAGGATACAAGGACAGCTTTTTTATTTCCTCAACCTCCCACTGTGGCACCTGATGTTCCTCGGAGGACCCCATCCAAGTACTTATCTGCCCCTGCCCTGCTTGGCTTCTGAGATCAGACAGGATCAGGCTTTGACAGGCAGGTTTGCCCACAATTACTTGGTATCGGATTCATACCAAAATTTGCAGTATCACCCTCCCCTACAACCCATGCAGGCTATTTATGTCCCAAGCTTGAGGGGTGTGTCCTAATTGTGCATTTGTTTATATCTGTATATAACTGTAGCATGTGCCTGTTTGACTGCACATGTTTTGACCTTGTATGGCGTTTTGCAGCTATAGTTAGAAATGAGCACAACAATGCATCCCAGAGGAAAGACATGCAAAGTGTGTGTGTGAAAGACGGAATGCACTGTCAAAAAAATAAACAATGCTTAAAAATATCCCGCATAAAAAAACATCTATTGTCCAGGCATGAACCAAAGCCACAACATTAGGTACACAATATACTGAAATCTAATCACAAGAGCTGTAGCAATACTTTGTGTGCCTTTAAGGGCCTTGCTTTGTTTTGAAGTGGCACACAGACAAAAAGAAAAGCACCTTCAGCAAACTTTTACCACTCAGCTGGAAGCATAAAAATGCCCACACAAATTAAAAATAATGATTTCGAGAGAAATAAAGGATATAACCCACTCCTGTATGACTTAGTAATTGATTAAAAGTTGTGTATCACCACCTGCATTGTAGTTCAGACAAAAGGTGAGTTAGTAAGCCACTTGGCAGCTATCTCAGAAGACATTAGCTGTTGGCATGTTCTAACAGGGCCCTCTGTGTTGCTATTAGATGCTAACACACTTGGCTGAGTGCCTGCAGGAGTTGTACACACAATCTGTGCAAGCATGAACATGGCATATGAACAGGAAGTAACGTAGGCGGGCCTGCAGTTGCTGAATTACACTGATGTTCTTGCCACTCCCCAAAAGTGCAAAAAGGTTTCAGAAGGTGGGGAATTTACAGCTTTCACTTTCCAAAGTCTCACTTTTTGTTAGCTTCCAAGGGAAATACAGGCTGTCAACAAATCGTCATAGCGGCAACTACATCAACATGACTGGGGGGATCAAGTGCATCAAATATCTCATGTTCATATTCAACTTGTTCTTCTGGGTAGGTGTCCTTTGCTTTTCCTGGTGTGTGTGTGTGTCTACGTGAGAGACGGAAAAAGGAGTGGAGGAATTTCCAGTCATTCTTGTGTGTCGAAACTGAAGAAAACGTCAAGATAGTGTGTTAAATTTAAAGCATGCTTACTGTATCAATGGATGAGAGGACCTTTCAGGCAAAGTTCAACAGCCACTCAATGTTTTAAAGTGTGTGCCTGTGTGTGTGCACTCACAACAAAATGGTGTCGTGCGTGCATTACACCAAGTGGAGGAACTGCAGCAAAACATTAGTTACACCACCAAGAGCTAATTAGATCCATTACAAAAGCTGTATCTAAAAAGGTATTGACACTTTAAGAGAGATACTAACATTATTGTTGTTGTTTGCATTGGTGTAAAACTACATTTTGCTGGGAGCTGTTTCATTAATTCTGGTTTAACTGGATACAGCTCTCACATTGCATTACTGCAGATAATGTGAGCGGTGACTGCCTTCTTCTCTCTCTAGGTTAATTTGTGCTGCTGCCTTGTACCTGACATAGTGTGTACCATGCTGCCAAGTGGTGCTACCTGAACTGAAGTAGTGTGTTTGTTTCATTCAGCTTGCAGGTACTGCTGTCTTCGCCATTGGACTGTGGTTAAGATTAGACCCAAAGACCAAAGGCCTGTTTGAGGGATCAGACTCTCCATATGTGTTTTACACTGGTAAGAGCCTCGGTGGTGTTTATGAAGGATTATTAGGGTGTGAGTGCATTGTATTTCATTCACAACATCTTTTGTGTTTATACACGCACTACAAATGGGACTTGATGTCACTGGTTTTAGTTAATAGAATTATGCTTTGTGCGCTATATTGAAAAACAGAACAACATAGGAAGGAACTTGAGTTCAGATGCTTGTTAGGTTTTAAAATATAATGAATATTTTTGGGGCAAATGTGCACTCTAGAGTCTCAAGAACCCGGACATTTTTATGACATTTTCATCACCCTCTAAAAAAATGGGAAAACAGGACAAGTCCTGGGAAACCCAGATGCTTGGTCAACCTAGTGCCAAGGGTTGCGCAGATTGCCATAAGAGGTATGTGAATACAAATTAAAAACAGTTTGACCAGGAGATATGCTCTCAATTTAAAATTAGTAGCATTTCTGTCCCGTTGACAAATAAGACACATTATGTTAATACATTTTTAATAATATATCAAACAGGTTTCATTGTGTGGTTTATGTTTTTAAGTGTGCAGGAGTAGGGGGTACATGACTTCCAGTCAAAAGTCTGAAGCAGTACACAACTGCAAAAAGTTTGGGAACCATTGCCCTAGTGTACAGTAGTTGGTGATGAGCATACTATATGAGCATTCTATATGCCTGCAATTACAGACCTTTTTATTGGTCAAGTGGACATAAAACATTATAATGTAAAGCACATAAAAGGGCATTGTTTCAAGTTCTTATATTTACAATAATGCTTTTGTTTCATTAGATTTACCTATAACCTTTTTTTAAACAACCAATAAATATATGCTCTCCTGCCTTTTATCATGAGATTCAGGCCCCTATGGCATCCTTTTTTATTTCAGTAACTAAATGCGTTTCCTTACCCTATAAAGAGGTACATACGTTTGATTTAAAGTAACATCCAGTAAATTAGGAATTTTATGGATTAATTGAAACAAAAGGCAGTTTCCTGTTTTTAATGGCACTGAAGAGCACTAAACATTAGACCTCAAACTGTAAAACAAAAACAAAAAAATGTTTCTTTATGTGTAGGCGTTTACATCCTAATTGGAGCTGGAGCCCTGATGATGGTAGTGGGATTTCTTGGATGTTGTGGTGCCATTCAGGAGTCTCCCTGTATGCTGGGACTGGTACGTATCCAATCAATATCTTTGAGATGCCCATTTTCACCAGTGTTTATTCAAGAGGCCAAGGTCACCTAGCAGCCTTACGTGTTTTTATTGTTCACTTCCCGTGTGGCTCACCTCATCTGATCTTAATCATCTTGTACTAAATCTCCAAGTAAGAGGGGTCTCTGTACTGTAAAGGAAGTTCCACTCAGATGACCTCCCTAGTTCATGATTTACATGCACACAAGCGTGCGTGCACATGTCTGATGAGTCTAACTCTCTTTTCTTTCTGTAGTTTTTTTTCTTCCTGCTTATAATCTTTGCCATTGAAGTCGCTGCTGGAATTTGGGGATTTTCCAACCAGAGCAAGGTAACTCACGGTAATAGAGCTAGCTTGACAAATAAAAGGCAAAAGCTTAAGTAAACGATCAATGGCCATGTATCAATTACACTCTCTGCTTGTGTGGCAGGTGGTGGATGACATTACAACCTTTTACATTCAGACCTACAACAACTACAAGGATACAAGAGATGAGCGTCTCAAAGAGACTCTGCGTGTGATTCAAACTGGCGTGAGCTTCATTCTAATAGATTTATTCATGTCATACTTTATATAAAAGGAGCTTGGCACAAATATTCCATTGTGAAGAGGAATGCAGCTACAAGGAATAAGGCCTGGACAAGCTTGTCAGTCATGTAAAGAACTACCCTTCATTTCTGACAGATCACAGACGTAGGCAGACCTAAGGTAGGGAACCATATTTGGTTCTTAAAGTTCAAGTGGATGACACCCCACACCTCACTTTAAGGCAGTAGAACATTGTGCTTTACAAAGAACACGCCCATTAAAAAACCCTCTGATAGTTACTAAATGCATGTAGTCACGCAACATGTCTTGTCAAAGCATCTTCCTACTGGTAAATGTTGAGTGAATTGACCGGTGAGACGGCACTCTCTGCTGGATTCAGGCTATAGCCCTCTTTTTTCCCCTGCAGATAAATCTCCATCAAACCACTTTCTATTTAAGGTACCGTTAAAAAAACCCTACCTATTTAAAAGCAGAGAAAAGAAATCAGAAGGAGCGAATGCTGAACTACGAAATTGAGCTTTGAACATTTTACTTGTTTTAAGCATTTTGTTATATCATTTTTTCCCCTTGTGAGGCATAGCAAATTGAGAAAAAACAAATATGATTTCAACCTGTCGCATGGTGGCCGAGTGCTTAGCATGTTGGCCACAGTCAGATCTGGATTCAACTCTCCGCTTGGCATCTCTGTGTGGAGTTTGCATGTTCTCCCCATGCGTGTGTGGGTTTTCTCAGGGTACTTTGGTTTTCGCTCACATTCCACATAGAAGAAAGACCCAACCGTATTATATTCTTGAAGGGGGAGGCTCACATTGCCACACTTTGAAAACCCTTGTATAATATCTTCTTAGTCCAAAACAGGTTTTTACATTTATTTCGATTTCAGAGTGTATATGTCAGTGTGAGTCTATTGCTGGGGGATTATTACCTAGTGTAGCATGAGGTCTGACAGCAAGGGGCAATCCATGTTCAATAGGTCATAATTACTACATTTATGGCTGTACTTTACAGCTGTAAATCTCATTACGCCTAAGACATTTGATCTATATCCATATGAAGTTAGAACGAGTGTTGCCTAGAAACAGCACTTGTCCATGACAAGATGGGACTGGAAGAACTGAAACAAAATGAAAGAGCCTTTTGTGTTTTGTCGTAGCTGAACTGTTGCGGTCCAACTGGCACTGTTGTGGACACTGCCAAAGACACCTGTCCTCAAGGAGAGCTACTTGAGGAGCTTATTACCAAGGTACGATCACAATTATATGCGTTAAGTCAAGAGACAGAAAATGGATGTTGTACAAAAGATTGAAAACATTTCTTATACGCTTTAATGCTGTGAGAGATGGCGTTATTATATGTCAAAACACATAACATAATAATGGTGTAGGCTGTTACCCACATTCCTTCAGCCTGCTCGCCATGGTTTCTATGGCAACAATGGTTTTACTGGAGCGTGCATGCCGCTTGTTTGTGTGCTGTACCATAAGTCAGCATTGGTTCAGAAAAAGCTGAAATATATCTTTTTGTGTGTACTTAAGAGCTGTCAAGACGCCATTAATGAGGTGTTCGACTCTAAGCTGCACATCATAGGAGGAGTGGGCATTACCATCGGGGTCGTTATGGTAATGCAATCACTGTTCACTGCTCATATAACTCAAATGGGAATGTAAACAGCTAATCTGATATGTTTATAGGTGTTTGGGATGATCTTCAGCATGCTCCTGTGCTGTGCCATCAGGAAGTCTCGTGAGGTGGTGTGATATCCACTGAGAACGCATCACAGGGTCCTTGTTAATGTTGCATGATGTCATTCCTAGAGTCACATGGTTCTCCCATGCCAGTAGAATCACTGTTTGTTCGAGAGGGTGTATGTGGTTGTCAGGCCCAGCTGTAGATGCTCCAGTGACAGTGTGAGAAATGTATCACTTTGAGACCATTTGAATGAAACTAGTGCTTGTGCAATGCCAATGATCTTAACAGATCATCTTGTTGTTCATTAATCACATTTATCCTGTGGACTCAACCCACTGGCAGGAGGAGCTGTGGGCTGCAGCCAAATACATGATTTAATTGATTTTTAATTAACGGAATGGTAAGTTGTAAACTATTTTTGTAAATTAGAATTTAATAGGAGAATCCCAACTTCTTTGTGACAAGTTTTCGTTCACCACTTTTCGAATGCCTTCACGTTATGTCACTTTTCATAAATGTCTTTCCTGTTTTCTATATACTCTATACACTGTACATTTAGATGTGATTTTGGGTATTTTCAAGTCATTTTACAAAACATTGGTTTACAGAGCATTTATACAATTGACAGAGACAATTCAAAAGCCAAATAAACCAAAATTGATTTGAGTTTTTGATGTCATTGTGTCTTAGTGTTCTATGCTACATGACCTATGTGATCTAAAGTGTGCAACCAGATGTTTCCATGGGTGTGCCATCATGAGTAACTCGTTTGATTCAAAGCTACATGGAATTAAGTGCTGCTTTTGTATTTGTTGATGGAATTAGTTTTTTAAACCCATGACTCCACTTAATACAAAAGAACTATTTAATGAATAAACCTTGTGTGAGTATGATTAGAGAATGTGGAAGCATGTAGTGATTTAGTTGTTGACAGTCAGGTCGACACCCTCCTCCTTCTGGCCTCCACCTTCAGATGCCCACAACAGATAACACTGATTATAAAAAGGAATGTGCTTATTTATGAGCATGTGTTCTCTGCATTTGCTTTGTGCTGGCCAGGGGAAAAGAAAAATTAGATAAGAAGGAGAAGTGTTAAAAAAACAGAAGCCACGCTGAGAACTTTAAAGAGAAGACAGGCCAAAATAAACTTTCAACTACCAAAACGAACAAAGTGCACATTCTGTACAGTGGATTGATTAGTAGCTTGACATTTTAAAACAATTTTAGTTAGAAAGTGCAACCCAGCATAGCTACATTTGGTAAAGCTACATTAGAATATAAAAAACGCTTTTATTTGTTTGTAGTTTTCACCTGCAAAAAATATGTATTTTCAGAAACACTTGAAAGCTGACTGGACGATCATTTTGTTTGTCAAACAGTAGCTGGCAATTATAAAAATAAAGTAAAATTACCAGGGTCGTGTACTCAAGTTTATTGTTATCTATACAGTAGGCGCCTTGCGATACATGTGTCGTAACTAACGTGTTTTTTTGGATGCGAGGTGTCTCTTGGCTGATTTTTGTTTTGCACTGCCAGCTTAAATTTGGGTAAATAGCATTAGCAGCGCACTAGCTAGTCACCGGGAACAATTTAACAGTTCAGTAAAACATACGTACATTATGTGAACTATAACAGGAACAACATCAAATTAAAAGGACAAAATGATTAGAGCCATCATCGACCAGTACAGACCTGTACTTAGTTTTTCAAAGAGGTTGTGTACCACAAATATGCACATTAGCACCCAATAAGGTAATCAAATCCTACCCTTATTATTCGCATAGTATCAGCATCTGGGACAAAATTTGAGGTGAAAGAAAAAGGGGGAAAATACAGTATTATAGCCTATTTGTGTAGCTTAAGAGAACTTGAGAAGGTGCGTTCAAGGACCATCAAACAAAGTGGGACAAATCACTGCTCACATTTAAACATTCAAAAACTATGGGATATGCAACAGTTTTTTATGTAAGTGTCAATGGCCCATATTTCCAAAATTTATATCCCTTTACATAAAATATGGTGGTGGTTATCACTGCAGTTGTGTATCGAATTGTTTACATCCCTTCTTTTTATAAATAACGTATTTCTATCTGCAATTAAAAATTAGTTAACTATGGCAAAAAAGTGATTTATCTGGATTAAATATTTTAAATGATTGACAACCTTAATTAAAACACATGCCTAATGGATGCCTGGTATTCTCGGCAGCTTTGCAAATACAGAATATGAGGAAAAATTCTAAAGACTCTTCAGATAAATATACTTACAAACACTTCTGTGCCGAACAAAGATGAAATAATAAACTGTTTAAAGTGCAAAACAGTTCAAATGTTACTGGAGTAAACACTTTCCTGACTTTAGTCTTCATCATCTGAGGAATATATAGGTTTTTGATTTAAGTCTGAAGGTACATGCAGCACAGTGTCCACTTGGAGGAGACCTTTGACACACTGCAGTACAGCCATAATTAGATGGTACTTACAGGAGACAGATTCAAGTCCGGATAACATCTTTAAAATGTTTGATGATGAAGAAGACATACTTGGCTCTTCTAGTGCTTGGCTAACCTTTGGCTTGCAAAGGAGTCTGCCTGGTTGGGAAGGATCAAAACTCCAGAGTTGTGTTTGTACTTGCAGAAAAAGTCTTAGACTGTCAGAGTAAATATGTCGAGGAAGACACAATAATGCATCTGCCAACAGCTGGCATGAAATGGGGACATCTCTATCTGTGGAATTAGAAATGTCATGAGTTTTGCCATGATTAAAGAGGGCGTGATGTAGGAGAAACTCAAACGTTCCACCAGTAGGTATGACACAGCCTGGCAAAGAAGATGGGGATTTGTCTAATTGTACAGACATTGTAGTGGCATCCAAGGGCTCCCACGTTGTACGCAGCATGCGAATAACATCCTCAAACGCACTTGCATATTGATCTGTTTGCCCTTTACCTAGGCCGCAGATGATAACACTACTCGGTTTGACCGACTCTTCCTGGGAATTAGGGAAAGCCACATGAACATACCTGTAGAAAAATACAAAACCTTTGAAATTTCAAAAAGCAATACAGGTAAGGGTGACATTAATGTCTCATGGAAAAATGTTTTCAAACCTGTGTGCTCCCAAAAGTATGGGCTGGCAAAAGGTCAACAAAGCAACATCATCTGGTTGAATCCCCCGGCAGTCTGAGACAGGTGAGGCCCCACTCAGGTGTATAAAGAGAGCGAGCTCTTCGTCACTGATACACTCCACAACACACATCTCTGCTTGTGTAGCTAAAGCCAGGACAGCATCAGACTGTTTCGCTGAAGAGAGGAGAACAGAGACTCCAAAACTCTGAAGGTTTGTAAAAATACACTCCAGTGAGCTTTCAGTCCAGGCACTAAAGTGCAATATACTCCTGTCATGATGTTTGCACTGGTCCTCCATCATTCGTGTCCCCAGTTCAAGCAGGTCTTCTGCATTAAGCAATTTTGGTTGCAGGGATATGGTAAAAACAACTGCTTTAACTGGATTCTGGTGAATGTTCTGGTGAGGTGTTGCAAAGTCCCTGTGAATGACTTGTCCCTCAATCAAACGTGAACAACTGACAGGAAAGCCTAACACAGATGTATGCAGGGCAGGGAAGTTGTCATTTAGAAACTGGAGTGATGAGAATGTAAAACATCTCCAGTTAGTGAGCAGTTTGCAAATGAGTTCACCCATTAAGTCACAGTGGGTGGAACCCAAGCGCGTACAAAAGAAAGATACAAGCAACTTCTGAAGGTTGTCACAGTCAGTCAGTGCTTTTGCATATAAGTTATTCACCAAAAGACGGACTCCGTAAGGAGCCACTGCAACAGTGATGAGATCCTCCAGTTTCTCCTGTGTGAAACTCATCAATTGGTCAGCCAAGCGCCTGGCAGTGGCGGACTCCGCAGCTGCCCTAGACTTGTGTGATATGATTGGTTCCTTCGAGGCTGCATGATGAATAGTCCGTAATAACGATCCCACCAGGAGAATAAAGGACTTTGATCCATCCCCCGTTTTCCTGCAGTGCTTCCAAACACACTCTACCACCACCCTGCAGTGAAATAAATATTACACACAAGACACTGAGAACATTAATGAAAGAACATGTCTGTATTACCGAGCTAGTGGGTGCTCCAGTCGCAGCGCTGTCAGAATTCGTGTCCCGCTACGGCTCAACATTACTTGTCCAGTGTCTCGGGTGAACAGCACCTGTCCTCCCTCTGGACCAAAGCTGCGGAGGACGACAGCTTCCAGCGTGCACACGACTTGCAGGGCATGTTTCAGGTGAAGACACTGCACTTGTTGCATCACTTAACACTTGAGTGACAGTGGCAGAGAAAGTCATTGGAGGTTTGGGGATTCAAACCTTGCTCTTTTCATCAATCTAAGTCACTTTGCCGTTGTGTTCTTGGGATGGACATTTCACCCACCGTCCCTCCGGTGTCGGCTACACAGGTATACAAATATGGATAAATGTTTAATGGTGGTCAGAAGGGGCCGTTGGCATGAATTGGCAGCTGCGTTTCTGTCAAACAGTTCTATGGCAGCTGTGAATACAGAGTGTGTGGCTGCTGGGTGAAATTAATAATGAGCTCAAAGTGCGTTGAATGTCTATAAAAGTCAAAAATGTATTATTATAATTATTATAATTAACACAGGAATAGAATAGAATGTATGTGTAAATCACAACTCTACAAAAGATCAAATATTTTAAGTATAACCCGATAGGCCTATACTATAGAATGGTCAACAACAATATTCACTTTGCCTTGCTGTAATTTAGTGTCTTATAATCCATCCAACCATTCATTTGTCTTTTAAATCTGTGTAGTCAATAAATACGCTTGCTACTGTAACAGCATTATTATTAAAAGTTGCAATGATCGAACATCTGCGTTCATGTAAATTTAAACAAGCACATCTGACTATCCCTTTGAGTAACAAATCGATCGCGTGAATAGCAAAGCATTGTTAGCATCTGCGAAACATTTCGCTGCTAAACTGCCGGAAACGGAAATTAGCGCCGCGCTAATTTTGTTATATTTTTGGTCCTATCATGCCACTTCAAGCGTCACTTTCTATCTATCTAAAGACATATCTAAAGACATATACAATAGAGTATATTTTACGGAGAAAAGCGGATAAGAGACATCACCATCTGTCCCTTCGAAGACCACGGCTTCCCTCTGTATCCTGGAGACGGACTTTCTTTGCTTGTAACAGCGCATCCGGAAAGTCGCTCAAATATAATACACTGCCACCTAGCGTCTGGTGGTATGACTAGTTTTAAAAATACTTTAATTAATACATCGTTTTAATTTCAGATCATGTAACTATGCTAGCTCTTTGTTTGTAGGTATATACTGTATTTTTCTGTGCACTTTATCATAATTATATTTTATAACAATACAATTTATGTGTTCTCCTTAAGAGCCATATTTTAAATGGACACATTAGCCCTGCTATGACTACAGGGAAAAATGTTCAGTGGTGCCAGATTTTAGTTCCAGTGGATATGTTTTTTTTAATTATATTTGTATCTTGCTTTGCTGTGCAACTTTTAAAAGGCATCTCTCATGGTGCTTCTTAGACAATAAAATCAAAAGGCCTACAAGATGTTTTATGAAGGCTGAATGACATTGATCTTTGTAAAAATGATGGAATTGCTCCTTGAATCCAAAGATATTAAATGTGCCCTGTAGGTGGTGTCTCATTGTTCTGTCTGTACAGTATTGCTGATCATTTTCTTCAAGGTTAACAGAGGCCCGGGTAGGAACCTGATCCCTGTGTGTTGCTGCAGAAACCACATCCAAAGTTTCTAAATCTGGCAACAACTATAGATAGACAATATCAGGCAGTTCTGCAGCGATGACACGCACACTACTCTGAATGTTAATGCTGGCAATTGCTGAACCCTGAGTATGCTAACGAGCCTTTTAAAAAGCAGTGTCACTACACTAATGAATATTCATCTTTGGCCTGGAAAAGAGGACTAGTATAGATGGGAGAGAGGTCACAAGAGGAGCATCACAAAAGAAGACCCAACTTAAAACACTTCGAGAGACAAGATGACCAAACTCTAGATTTTTATTACAATAAGCCCCCTTTTTCATTATTTCACCAAAAATTTCTGACATACAACAAAAAAAGGCACACATTGACTCTCTTTCTTACCAAACGTTTTTCTTCTGCTTGTCCTGTACTGTCCACTCTTGTCATCCTTTCTCTTCCTCCTCCTCCTCTTGCTCCTCTCTGTGGGGAAAAGCAGCACTTCTGAGTCTGAACACTGCTGCTGTTGGGACAACCAGACACTGGTAGGTCTGTTTATTGTATACTCTATTTGATGCAAAACTATGAACGCTACCTGCATGTAAAAACATTAGGGTTGGTTGTGATTGTTACATTTACTGGATTCAGGCATAGTTAATTTATGAGTTTATTTATTACTGTAGTTATTTGGAGTTATATGCATCTCTTTTGCCAGCAGTTTTTAAATGAAGTAATGTACTGACTACGTTATGAGTTTGTGGTGTAAATATGCGTTAATTCTTCATTTCTATTAGAAACTTTGGGAATAAATGTGAGATTTTCAAAATAGTGATTATATACCAGAACTGTTTTGCATTAAAAATATATTTTGCTTAAATATTAAAAATCTAATTTTTGACATAAAATACTTAACGTTTATTAAACAACAATAAAAAAACAATAATCAAATAATAATAAATATAATAAATAATAATATAACTTACTAAACTGCACAACTCCCATGATTATACGGAAAAAAGTCAAGACTTGATGGTTGTCACCTACATGTAGTTAATGAAAGAGAGCATGACCTTGGCACATGGCTGCCACCTCTGTAGAGCAGCACACAAGTCCACGTGTGACGCTTCCATCTTCTCCTTCACGTCAGCAGCTTGGTCACATACAGTCGTACAGGGTGTACCTCCTGCTGCAGCGTTAGTGCCTGCACAGCAGAAAAAGGAGAAGTCATTTGAAACCTACGGTCATGTGAGAATATTATTGCCTCAAATGCATTTGATCAATTGGCTTTTAGCTGCCATTTACAAGTGATTTAATAATAATAATGCCTTACACTTGTTATGCGCTTTACAAAGCCTCTCAAAGCGCTTACACTGAGGTCATTATTCATTCACCCCACACTTGGTGATGGTAAGCCACTTATGTAGCCACATAAGGGGCAGACTGATGGAAGCGAGGCTGTCAGTGTGCGCCATCGTCCCCTCCGACCACCACCGACACTCACACACACACCACTTTCATACTAGGCAATGTAGGTGAAGTGCCTTGCCTAAGGACACAAGGAAAACTTATTTCCTCCCACTGTGGCACCTGGTGTTTCTCTGAGGTCTCCTATCCAAGTACTGACCAGGCCCTGACCTGCTGAGCTTCTGAGATCTGATGGGATCAGGCTTTGACAGGCAGGTTTGGCCACTGCATTTGTTTAGTTTTACAAACAGATTTTTTTTTTTTTGTTATTTCATGAGCTCGGAAGTTATCTGGTAAGCAGGATTATGCAAAAACCACTAAACACTATTTTCAGTAGGGGTACCATGTTATAACCACTACACCCCCCGCTGACCCGCACTCCTGCAGCTCTGCACTCTTTCAGAATTGATCACGTTTGCATGTGCCATCTGTAAGGTGACACACTTTTTTACTGGAGCTTTGCTAATGTTGTTGGTTGAACGAAACTGTTGTTGTTGTATGGTGTAAAGTAGCTGTTACTACTGATGACCTGCAGTGCAAATGGTTTCATTATTTATATGACATGTCTATGTAGTGAGCTCACATGTGCTTGTGTGTGTGTTGGCAAACACGTTTTCACACCACTGTATCTCTGTCCAATATGCCTCACACACTTATTAAACACATTTTAAATGAATGTAGTGTATGGATACTCCTGGACATTTTTTGGTGAATGTGTCTGAAATTATTGAGAATCTGTGAGAATCTGATCTGATTTGACGATTTGATTTGATTTGATTTGACTACTAAGTCACTGATATAGTGTTCTATATTGTCTCCTATCAGAAGTACAACATGACGGGTAACCATCAAGAGGATATTCCAATCATGCCAACAAGCACCACCCATTCGCTGTACACCACAGATAACGGAAAGCATTCTGCAGGCCAAAGTGCCAACAAGTTCATGAGTGAGCATCATAGAATCCACAGTGAGTTAACTCATCTAAGTCTGCTGAGACCCCATTGGTGAATTTGCATATGGAAATACATTTGCAGTATAGGATAGCATCTTAGGAGATAAATTAGTTAATTAGATAGTTGTATTTCAACTGCAGGGCAACAAACTGACGCTATACTTGTTCCTGCACTTATCATTTCAGAATTTTGAGGGGGATGTAAAGCAAATAAAAACCAGACCTTGCCAATCAAATTATATAACATTACATAATATCTGTTATTTTTACATTTTTTGTAGCCACTAGATATTCATGCAAAGTCAGTGATTAGTGTAAAAATTTGCGTTTTTAATGTATGGTATGTGTTTTGGTTTGCAGCATCATCGTGGGTTGTTGCCGCCCTCTGTATTGTGAGTTTGTCCGTGCTGCTCTTCTTCGGTGTGTGCGCGTGGAAGAAATGCCTGAAAAAGGACAAGGACAAGAAAAAGGGCAAAGAGAAGATCAAAGCAGGAGACGTTGACACTGAAATGGAAGAAAGTTACAAAGAGGTACACTCCTGCAGCCGTGTGCTTGTAATGTATCACAGCCCTGGCATCTGGGCCATGCAGGACTAGTCACTTTGTGTTCACATAAAGGGATGCACTACACATCACTCATGTAGGGTTACGTTGTCCTGAGGCGTGCATGCATAAACCTGGCAAAGCGCCTAGCAACGCTGTGGGAGAGTTGAGCAAGTATCAAAAGCAGTTCAAGCTGCCAAAGGTTTACACTGATTCTATGATTTTAACATTTTGACATGATGCATGCACGTGTGTGTGTGTGTGCGTAGCCGCTAAAAGTTGAAAGCAAGAAGGAAACGGAGCTGTCAGACACTGAGCCAAAGGAGGATGACAAGCTTGGAAGACTACACTTCACATTAGACTACAACTTCACTGATAACATGGTGAGATGTCAAATGTCACACAACAACAATAATAGCCACAACATGCTACATTTTCTCTTTTCTCATGTTCTAGCTGGTAGTTGGCATCTCACAGGCCCTGGGACTTCCTGCTATGGATGTTGGCGGGAGCTCAGACCCATACGTTAAAGTCTATCTTCTCCCGGACAAAAAGAAAAAGTTTGAAACCAAAGTTCATAGGAAGACTCTCGAACCGAACTTCAATGAGACTTTCACATTTAAGGTAATTTCTTTTCAAATGCTGCAATTTGTAAGAAAATACAGTAGGACCTATGGGGTCGAATGCATTCTACAAGTCAGCATTGTTGTCAAGCATAAAAAGAAGGTAACTGTGTAGTAAATTGTATACTCGTTTTCAACTTTAATGATGGGTTAACCCATCCTGAACCCGTAGTGCACAAAAAATGGAAATTTCAATGATTGTGCTTTTTAACATTGTTATGTGTCAGTCAGATGTAAAAATAAGTTAATCGCAGTTATTCTTGAAAAGGTAAAAACATGACTTCCATTTCTTCTTTTGTTATTTTAATATTGTCTTTTTTTTTGTCAATCATATTGTACTGAGCAGCCACAACACGTGTGTACCACTTTCTGTTCTATGGTTATCTTCACACTGTGGCTACCTAGTGGCAACCTAAAACCACACACAAATCAAAGAAAAAAAAAACTGCACTGAAGTTAATTTATTCTCATGGAATATTGTGAAATCTCATTGTGAGACTTTGAAGAATTATTTTACCAGAAAATGTCACCTAAATTCCCAACTCTACAAAATTAGCAGCAATTTAGAGTTTGAGACATGTTATATAAATGTGTACACATGTACTCTATGCGTGTGCAGGTACCGTACACTGAGCTGGGCGGGAAGACACTGGTGATGACTGTGTACGACTTTGACCGTTTCTCTAAACATGACGCCATCGGGGTTGTGAAGATACCGATGAGCAGCGTGGACTTCAGCCAGTCGGTGCAGGAGTGGAGGGACCTCCAGAAGGCGGAGAAAGAAGAGGTGGGAGTGTGCATAATACAAGGGAGAAAATTTGCACAGATTTGAGACTATTTTTTAATAATCCAAGACACTTTGTATGATGTATACCTGCATTACAATGACATCCAATATAAAGCAATGTGTATTATTGTAGTAATTTGGAAAACTTGACTGCATCCTATTGAGAGCTGTCTTGTAACTGACAGCACCTTCGTGTGATACGGTGAAGCTACAAAAATAAGCAAACTGATAAATCAATATGCTTATCAATATGCTTAAAACCTCTGAAAGTGCCAATAAAAACTGACAATTAATATTGTTGTAAAGGAAAATGTTGAATGCATTTACCTTGTCTTGCTGGAAATGACTTCTTGTGTTTGACACTTTTTGTGATGAAAGAGTGACTATTTCTCATAAAAACACTAAATTGGTTCTCTCTTTGTAACAGAGTGAGCGTCTCGGAGACATTTGTTTGTCCTTGAGGTATGTGCCAACAGCAGGGAAGTTGACAGTGGTAATTCTGGAGGCCAAAAACTTGAAGAAAATGGATGTAGGTGGATTATCAGGTGAGTGAAATAACAAAATTAAGACTTAATACCTAACTGGATCACTTGTTTCGAGAAAGGGAAAAATAAATAGAAATTGAGGAGCAGTCACTCATGATGCCCAATGCTGAATCTTTGTCAGACCCTTATGTGAAGATCCACTTGATGCAGAATGGCAAAAGACTAAAGAAAAAGAAAACAACAACCAAGAAGAACACTTTGAACCCATACTACAACGAGTCTTTCAGCTTTGAAGTCCCATGTGAACAGATGGAGGTACACAAGCATCCACACGTTACCACATTACTGCAAACATTAGACCTCATGATATTGTGTAGGTGATACATAAGACATGAGTATATGTTCATTTTTAGAAGGTGCAGGTAGCAGTGACTGTGTTGGACTATGACAAGATTGGAAAAAACGATGCCATTGGTAAAGTATTGCTGGGTGGGAGCAGCACCGGCACCGAGCAACGCCATTGGTTGGACATGCTCGCAAACCCCAGGCGGCCAATCGCACAGTGGCATAGCCTTCAACCGGAGGATGACATCAATGCGCTGATTTCCAACAAGAAATGAACATCCTCGTCTCCAACTTTGTCAAACAGTTTTAACATTATTAACTGTCATGCAAGTGTAAGTACAACTATTACACAACCAAAATAAAACTACAGCTTTTAATGACATCAGGCAAAGGAATAACATTAAAAGGGGTTGACTTCATGCATCACACTTTTTAACTGTCATATAAGTGTAAAAAATTAAGTTAACCACTGTCCTGCTTAACTGTATGGCAAAACCTACCTGATAAAATCAGCACACTCAATTCACTGCTTTAGCCATATTGTACTAGACAGTCAAGACGGAGACACGCAAACCAGATTTCTAAGTCAATCGTCTTCATCACATTTTTCCTCTTTGTCATCATTGGCCATTAATTGGTGGCACAACAAAAAAGCCAAAGAAAATAATTTCGTAGACCAGGCGCAGTCTGCCGTAAGTACTCCTCTGTCCCTCCTACCGGCATAAGTGGCAAAGAGGGAGGAGAGAAGGCTTGACTGGGTTTAACACAGCCGGCTCAAATCTTCACCAATCAAATGAGCTCCTCTCCTCACCTTTAAATGTGCCGCTGGCAAAGCGCATTGCAAGTTTCTATGAATATGGATGCATACACCGGACGACGGACAAACTTCTTTCAGACGGAAAGTGATGTTTTGGTCCGGAAGGTCCAAGCTCGCAGTGCCAGAATATATGGTCCCGCAAGCAGACCTCTGGGGGGAAAAGCGGCCTGGGTGGAGATTACAAGTACGGTAAATCAGGTTTGCCCTGTTTGCCCTGTACTGTGAACCATTTCCCAGTGGAAAAAAAAACGGTTCAATTATGTCAGAAGAAGGGCGAAACAAAAACAATCAGGCCACCGGTGGCGGCCCCATAACCAGTGACACTGAGCTTGGCGGGGGACCGTTGCATAGTCCACCCTCTCAGCTGTCAGTATTGAGGGTTTTGGTGGTGTTGCGGTTGGTATTACAGGTAAAGTAAGCACACTTTTCCCCTCAGTCTTATTTAGTAACCTATATTTGTATTATGAATATGTAATATAATATGTATATGTAATATGAATAAACAAAAACTACGCATAATAGGCATGAAATCCGAAGCAACTGTGTGTAAAAGACGTATTGCCAAGCTCGTTCATTATAATAATGAATTATATAAATAATTCATTATAAAATATTTTGCAATTCTCGGTCAATACGTTTGATTAACCGTTTATTTACAATTAACCACATCCATATGGGGAGGAGAAGGCGGAGGAAGCGGAGGAGGGGGAGGGGGTAGTGGGTGGGGAGGGTGCTGGGGGCTGGGTGCGCGCCTTGGTCTTCCAAATTACCAAATTGGCTGCGCACTGTGTCAAGCCGGACGAAGTTACAACTGAGCGGCCTGCGCCACGCTGCGCAAACCACGAAGTTAGAGTCCTTGGTCACTTTCCAAAATGTACAACTTTAGGCAAGTTTGGATTTTGTGATTCCACAGTACTACATTAAAAATAGATAGATAGAAGGGTGAATGGATAAATAGATAGATAGACAGAAAATAATCGCACATTTTGATCGTACAAAAAATACTATATTGAACCTAATATCATATATTTTTCCCAAGAAAACTGTCTGAAAAGGATGTTTATTCCTACACTTCAAAGTCTTATAATCATGGTCTTAAAGTTTGTACATGCAAACGTGCATTTTAGATGGCATAATTTTTGTGAAATCTGACCTGGCAAAACCAGCAGAATATAAAAATAACCTTTTATTTTACAGCGTTTTGTTCTGGAATGTTTAAGTTTTGGATTGGTAAAGTGCATGACAAACTAAATGCTAAGCTGTCTTCTACAATAAAGGAAATTGCAAAAATGTCACATTTAGGATGAGCTTCTTCAAGTAGCCCGAGGGTGTCCAAACTTTTCCCTGAAAAATCAAAAGTTGATCATTTTCACTTTCTAAACAGGTTAAAACCAACCCATGTATTATACATCAGCCAAGGCATAGAAAAACAGCAAGCATGTCAGCTATGTGTAACAAAGCATGATATTAGTAGTAGTGCTTCAACTTTTTTTGTCACATTATGTCTTTTAGCTCTTCTTTCTTTTTGTTATTTTAGTGGTCTTGTTTAATTGTATTTTTCTAATGTTCTGCAGACCCATAAAAACAAACACCATGGGTCCTAGGCCGCACTTTGGACGCTAGGGGTGGGTGGATTGATAAAAACATTCATTGTACCAAGAGCAATTGTACTAGTGTTATGAAGCCAATTTGTTTCAGTTCTCCTCTAGGTTTATTTTCACAAATATTGGTGTTTTTTAATTTGCCAAATTGTTGATATTCTTATATTTTCATATTTATATATCGTAAAAGGAATAATCTATGGAGTCCCTGGTCAAAGGAGATGATTTGAATGTGAGCCAATGTAGTTTTTGCTTTTGTTGTAGTTATGTTTCACTATTGACTTTATTTTGCTCAAACAATTGTATGTAAAAAAAGGTAATAATTGTAATAATTTTTAAATTGTCTTATATTATTATGATGTTGTTCACAAACAAGTTTGTTGATATTACCTGCCTAAAATACTGGTTCACTGTATTTTACTCTTATCATGATCAACAAATTAATGGCAAAAATCCTTCAATGATCATGAAATGTATCGGTAATAAAGTCCCTGAATCGGACGGATACCAAAATGTGCAGTATGGTCCACCCCATTAGACAACTCTGTAATCGACCATCGATTCATATGCTTTATTTGAAAACACATAGTTTGTTATGCCATTATGTGATTAATATTCTTACATTTAAGTCAACGTTGACAAATGAACACCGATGGTGACTTTTACTGTAATATGCGACTGCAGCAATGGCGGCTATCCTTCAGTCGTAAGGATTTAAATCAACCGTTGGAAGTGAAAGCAAACGCATACACATAGAGTGGGATCTTACAGGGGATATCTACCTGGGCTGAGTGGGAGTGGAGTGCATGTCGTCACCACCAGGTCGTCCTCTCTCCTGGTCATGCACCTGATCCGCTGTGCGGTCCAAATGTCCTCCTCAGAACAGTGACATGCACCGGAGTCCAAGATGAGTTTCACGTTGACAGTGAGATGGATTGTTGTCATGTTGTTGTCCCTCTCCCACCTTCTTCCTTTTCTCCCGGAGGGTAAGTGTGACACAAGCTACTATTAGCTACTATATTCTACTATGGCTTCAAAACAGTTCAACTGATGCAATTACAGCTGCTATGATTTTATTGTACGTAATTATTCGGTAATTTGATCGTTCTGGCACGGACAGGAGCAAGGAATCCACCTTCAGGTGCAGAAGCAAGAATACAAAGGTATGATTTTTGAAAAAAATGAGTGGACTATATCCCAGTTTCAAAGTGGCGTAGGCGTACCCCAAGGGGTGCACCAATTGTGAGTAAAAATGAAAATTTGCGCCTAAAACTGGCAATTACGAGTGCGCCTGAACGCCTCACGGCGCAAGGACAAGGGGCAGAAAGCAAAACGGAGACAGCACACGATGTTGTTCATTCCTGTGTGCATCATATGAACAAATAAGAAAAATGGATTATTATTTTGTGCATTCAAAGTGTCTTGAAGATTTTATTTATATTGGCGTTCTAATCCTTGCATGGAGCAGAGGTGAAAGCACTGGAGACACCAAAAATTAGGCTTTACCTTTGGTTGCATGTGTTTTTGTATCTCCGATACTGCATTGTCGTGATTGTTAAACTCTGCCCTTGAATGCGGTATTAAATTAATATGCAAACTTAAACTATAGCCTCAAGAGTGGATATAAAAGTAAAGCTCAAATTCAAGCCGTTCAAATGGAACAGTTCCAACATCAGACTGGAATAACAAAAATATGTAGGATGATTACTTATCTATTTATCAGTGCTCATGTGAAACTATCAAAATGTGACCATGCAAAATACACATATTTACCTGGAATTACTATAATATTTATTAACCAATTAATTATGTTGAATAGTTCAAATTAATTAAATTACAAAGCTTTAGGATTTTTTATGTGTGCAGGAGTAGGGGGTACATAGCTTCAAGTAAAAAAGAGGATCTCATTGAACAATATGTTCATTCTTTTGAATTGCATCATTTTGAGATATTTTAATCAGCTTTTGTAGCAAAATGAGGGTGCCCAAATATTAGTAACCTTCAGTATCCAGTACCACTTCACTATAAATGTGATATTTTTTACACAGCTCTTGTCTTGGATCTGTATTACAGTACCTGTATTGCTATCAGTATTAAATGCGGTGATGATTACACATATACTTGTTATAAACCTTTATTGAGTCACAAACCCCTTTAAAGTACTTTATTTATCAAGCTTTTATTGTCTTATACAATATAAAAAAACACTATTTTAATGACAGTCAGAACAACTCATGCTCAAAAACCCCACTATAAGCGTTTCTCTTCTACATTGTGTGACAGACGGTATCTTCCTCGCTCATTGTGTGAGAATGCACTTCACTAAAGAGGACCTCAATAACACCACTCCTCCTTCTAACTAAAGTGTGTGGTTGTGTGTGCAGACGAGCAAAGGTGCTTAGAACGAAACGGGATCTCCTGTGGGAAGAGGTTGGTACACTACACCTAAGAGAGCCAGAGAGGTCAAGGCAGCCCCATGCCCAAAACACACCAAAGTGACACACAAAGCTGTCTTTGTAAAGAATGTGGCACACTCACTATTGAATTTACACTGCTGTTAGCACTTTTAACGCAGTATTTCATCAATTATCAGACACCACTGCTTTCAGACGAGGCTTTCTCACGTGGCGTTTTGCACAATTATACTGCCAGAGACTCCTCTTCAGGTATACACTCTTGCTCCTGCCCCGGGAAAATTCCTACATGTATTCATTTGTGTACTGTTCCCCGAGAATTTTGCAGCTGCCTCAATGGTGGCTGGTGTCAGAAGGATGGAGTGTGTGACTGCGCTCAGTTCCAGGCTATGGGAGACCGCTGTCAGATTAGTAAGTGAAGTGTATGCAAAAGTGCACACACACAAAGATGACATACACAACCGGTCAAAAGTTTTAAAACACAGTTTCTCTGGAGAAAAAACCTACCTCATAAGTATTAATATGGTCTGTCTGACTTCCATCTTTATTCGCGTTTTTTTCTTGCCATATTTTTAGCCTCAAATTACTTTCTCCAGTCCAATACCGTTCAGGCCTTTATGTATAATTCTGGAATATGAATAATTTTTGAGTTTTGGATAATCTTACCCTTTTTTAACCTCTAGTGTTTCACCACTTAGCATTCTACCATTTCAAGCTGTTCATTGGACTTCAAAAATCCTTATTTGTTTCAATTTCACTTTGGAAAAGGGTGGATTGGGAGTGAGGTCTTGCCCCAGGTAGAGGAGTCTAAGTATCTCTGGGTCTTGTTTACAAGTGACGGAAGGTTGGAGTGTGAGGTTGACAGGCAGATTGGTGCAACGTCTGCAGTAAAGTGGTGGCTGTACCGGACCGTTGTGTTGAAGAGAGAGCTGAGTTGGAAGGCGAAGCTCTCAATTTACCAGTCGATCTATATTCCCAACCTCACGTGGGAATCATGAGATTTGTGCCATGACCAAAAGAATGAGATTGAGGATACAAGCGGCGAAGATAAATTTCCTCCATAGCGTGGCTGGACCGACTCAATGGGATAGGATGATGGTCTTGCTCATCTTAAAAGGGCTTAGAGTAGAGCCGCTGCTTATTCGCATTAATGGGAACCAGTTGAGGTGGCTTCGGCATTTTTGTTTTAATAAAAAAGTTTATATTTGATTAAGTCAGGAGTAATATCAAATGAATAGTATCATCATATATAAAACTGTGCTCTTCACTAAGAAGATAAGGTGACTTACTGCATTCACTGACCTTCTCTAAATGTCTGCATTGTCAGCTGTGGCTATTTCCCAACCCAAGGGCTTCCTAGAAAAAACATTTCCTTAATTAAATAAAAGACAATGACACAGATGTATTAAATTTTGACAAACATTTATGCCTCCAACTGTCTTTACTTATCAGTACCCAATCAGGGTCAAGATAGAGATGGGATCTGCAGGTCGTGGGGTCAGCACCACTATGAGACATTTGATGGAATATACTTCTACTTTCCTGGCACCTGCTCCTACATTTTGGCTCAGGATTGCCACTCTGCAACACCACAGTACACAGTTTGGGTAAGCAAAAACACAGGGAGTCTAGAAAGGTAATCATTCTATAGTTTGGTTGTGTTCAGATCCACAACAGTCGGGTGTGCGACGGGAGTGTATATTCCTGTCCGAGAGCTCTCAGTCTGCTTTTCCCAAATGAGGATGAGATCCACATATCTTCATACCATGTCTACCAGAGAGGACGCAGGTATTTGCAGAGATTATAGCCTATTGTAGAGAAGATTTTCAGCGTTGAACGTGCCTTCTGTCTGTGTCCAAAACCAGCCTCAGTCTGCCTCACACAATAGGCGGTGTTTTTATTGAGCGACTGGCAGATTACCTGCTGGTGAAAAGTGTTTTTGGCTTCTCTCTGGCCTGGGATGGCGGCTCGGGGGTCTACTTGAAGATGAGCGAGGAGCACCAGGGTGCCCCTTGTGGCTTGTGTGGGAATTTCAACCATATTGCAGACGATGACCTCACTACTGCTCGTGGTAAGACAGGTGTAATGAACAATTGCCTCACATCCTTATACCCCATTTATTGGGATCTAGTCATCTCCATTATCATCATTTTACACTCAACGCTGTTCTCTTTTTAATGTATAGACAAATAATCTATGAAGCTATTGTAGCTACCTTGTCTCTTGTCTTTGGACTGGCTGTGCTAGATGCAAATATGTGATCACATTGCGTACCTTAGTGCCTGTTTTGACAGTGGTTTTATTTGCTTTGCCTTTGTGTCACCATTGTGTATTTCAGGTGTTCGGACCAATGAGCCAGCAGTGTTTGCAAACAGCTGGGCGGTGGACCTGCCTCACGAAAGAGCCTGCCCCTCAGTGGACCTTGACTTCAGTGAACCTTGCGAGTCAGAATCTGACATGGATGTAAGAACCACAATGACACACGGGGTATCTCACAAACATGATTATGTAAAACATCTAGGTACCTACTCAATACCCGATTTGGAGTTTTTTGCGATAACAAAGCTGTGTGTTAATTTGTCTCCTTTACAGACTATTTGTCACTGTTATTTCAACTAATATAAAGCAACTAAAATAAATGCTTAGATGACCGTAAAGTGCTGTAAAAACAAATAAAAAACCTAGGTTCTATTCTCCTAAGTTTTTCCTTGCCGCCATCCCCAAAGCGCTTGCTCACTTGGGGTTCAGTTGGTTTTTTAATGATTATGGTTCGAGACCTGCTGCATGTGTAAATTTGCAGATGAACTACATTGTTAACTCAAAAACATACAGTTTTATATTTCTTTGTCTGCGTCATTACTCTCTTCATGATTGTAGGATGCCATTGAGAAATGCAGTGCCCTTCTCTTCTTCCCATTTTTGTCCTGTCATGACAATATTGATCCCCACCCATTTGTGGCCAGCTGTGTTTCTGATCTCTGTGTGTAAGTCAAAACTTCCTCTGCCTTCATTATTTTGACATTTAAAAAAATATTTGTAGTATTCCAGCCAGGTAACAGTCCCACATCCCATCACTTGTTATCACAGATCCAATGATGAGGAGACATTTTGCCGTACTTTGGTGGAGTATACTCGTGCCTGTTCTCATGTGGGATATCCAGTGAGGGAGTGGAGGGATAGCTTTCCTTCGTGCAGTAAGTTCTCTGTGCATTTGCTGAGTCTTGGATATTTCTGCAAAAAATACTCATCATTATTCATTTAGTAAAATTCTCTGTGCATGTAGATGACGGCTGCGAAGAGAGCTTTGTTTATAGAGACTGTATCAGCTGCTGCCCCCCCACCTGCACCTTTGAAAAGGAGTGCCTCGGAACCAATCTGCATTGCCTGGATGGCTGCTATTGTCCTGACGGTAGTGAAGAAACAAATCTTAGAAAATAAACTATTAGTTTGTTAGTTTGCATCACAGTGTTTTTATATGAGAAAACAAAACAATATCAATACAACAATTTATTTTCCAGTGCTAATGCATTACACCATACAGGCATGCGTGATTTTAGTTCAATGTGTTTTAAATACAAATGGCACACAAATCCATCAGAGCCAGCATTTAATTGCCTTGGTCTTTTATACAAATTCATCAAAATAATTTCTTGCTACATGCTTTCACACAGCGACACAGCATCACACAATTGTGTGAATTGTCAGAATATTTTCATCTCAACCTGCTTTGAAAGCTATTTGTTGATAGGTAAAAAATAGGTGGGGTGCATTTTTTTGTGCTCCACCAATAAAAATGGTTTTATGACAAGCACTTGGTCCACACAGCAGTTGAAGGATAGGGATATTTGACAGGAAGACTTACAGGAAGACATTGTCAGGATATTTATTTATGTACATTCATTTTGCAGTTGTATCACAAGGTTTTGGTACATTGCTACTCATTACTACTCTTCTAATTAAAAATGTGATCATCATCTTATTTTCTATTAGGGCTCATTCTGCAAAATGGAACATGCATCGCTGCTTCTCAGTGTCCGTGTGTTTACCACGGTACATCATATGTGCATGGTCACAAGCTTCGACAAGGTTGCAATGTTTGGTAAGTGTGTTCCATTTTAAAAAGAATTTGATGTAGCATAACTTACTGTAGGTAAATGACTTTACTGCTTTTTTAGTGTTTGCATGGGAGGAGTGTGGAACTGCACTGAGAACAACTGCACAGGTAAGGTTGTCCTAGCTATCCAGAATAAGCAGTCAATCCATCATTTTATGATTTTTCGTTCCCCCTCAGCGGAATGTTCAGTAGTGGGCGACGTATTTGTGACCACGTTCGACGGGAGAATGTTTCTCCAGCCCGGAGCTTGCCAGTATGTCCTTGCAAAGAGCCGCGGCAGCAGCAGATTCACCGTCACAATGCAGTACACCACCTGCACTGAGGTGCTGCTCATGTGCTTGTGTACATACACGTGTTTGGTACCTTTTAACCTGTTACTGCTGTTTACAGAAGCAGGTGTGTATTCAATCCGTGACACTAGTGATGGAGGAAGATGTGACTCGTCAGATCACTTTTACCAGAGAGGGTGGTGTGATGATGGGAGTCAACTCAGCACCTGTCTTGCCATATTTTGATGGTGGCTATTAAATCATGTTAAGTTTTAAATCATGCTAACTGTGCAGTAATCGCCTCCCTTATTTCTGATGTATAGATGCACTGGATGTGCGCAAGCTGACCTCCGTGTTCACCCAACTGACGGCAAGGATCGGGCTGAAGCTGCAATATGATGGCAAAGGAGGGCGAATCCATCTGCAGCTGGATAACCGTTGGCGGGGACTGACTCTTGGCCTTTGTGGAACCTTGAATGGGAATCTTCGAGATGACTTCCTGTGAGCTTTTCACGCACTGACCACGGATACAAATTAAGTCTGTTTCATTGTACATTTGTGCATAGGTCTCCTGCAGGCATGATAGAGGGAACGCCGCAGCTTCATGCCAATGCTTGGAAGGTGTCTTCAGCTTGTGTAGCTCCGGTTAATCTGCCCATCACTGACCCTTGTGAGATGAACCTACAGAATGGTAAGTATTGTTGTACAAGAGAAAATTTTGGTCACGCGAGATGTCAACATATGTATAAAAACTAAGTTCAGCAAGTGTAGTGTGTCAAAGCATGTGCTTTTTATTTTTCCATTTTGCAACATTAATTTTAAAGAGATCATCAGCCGCAACAAGGGCTGTTCTATCAGAAAGAACAGCTCTTGCACTTTTACCAGAGGTTAACTTCTTTTTACACTTGTGGGACTTTTAAGAATGTTAAAATGTTACTCAAGCAATTGCCTATTAGGATATTACATTTTTTATTTTTTATTTTTTATTTTTTGTCTTGTCCAGCATCATAACAGCTGAATGGGAGTCAAGCTGCCTTTAAATGCTGAGCAAAATTTCTTTGCCAAGGGAGATTTCATAATCCAAATGAGTCTCCCTTGACATTTGACTGCGTTTATTATGAATTTTGTTGCGCCACATTTCGATGCCGGACATGACCTGAAAAGGGAAGGGTGGGGGGTGGGGTGGGGGATATAAAAAAGGGTGCAGAAGAACCTCACAAACATATTTCAACCATATTATAAACAACCGTGCTAATCACAATTTCAGCAACAACCAAAACAGTCACAGAGCAAAATGAACAAAAATACAGGGGAAAGAAGAAAAAATAATAATAATAATGATAATACTAATATACATGTACACACATTCATATACATATACATATATATACATATACACATATATACATACACACACACATATACATATATATATGCATATATGCATACATACACATACACATATTTGTACACGTATACATACACATACTGTGCACATACACATATCCATGCAGTACATACATACATACACACACATACAGTGTGCATATGTATGTATACACACATACATACATATTTACTAATAATGATAAACATGCCAGAAAAACAACAAGAAAAGAAACAGAACTTCTTGAACAATGACCATCCAGGTGACAAGTGCAACAAATCTACATTAAATCTACATTAGTCGGCAGTGACAAGATAACTGCATCACAGTGAAACAGAGAATGAGGAGATGTTTGTGGTGAACACAGCCATACATCCCAAACCACACTCCCTCCAAAAGTGAGGGTCCGACTAGGAAGACGCCGAAGCACGGCCCCCCAGCAGGCTCCCCACAGAGGGGAAGGCCCGACCTCGCCACCCAAGGAGGCAACCGCGAGTCCACTCCGAAGAGCTGCAAGGGAGACCCGGCCGGACGCCACTCGGCAGCCGACCAAGGGCCACAGGGGGGGCCTGGGCGCCAACAGCCGGAACACCCGCCGGAGGCCGGCCAGCTTCGGGCAAGCAGGACAACCGCCCCCGAGCCCATAAGCCACCCAACCCCCCAAAGCAGGGGCCATACCCAACACCCCGGGAGCTCCAGGCCACCCCAGACCAAACTGCCGGGGGCCATCGCCTTCCCCAACGCCAGAGGCAGGCGCCCATAGAGGGCCCATGGGTCTACCCCCCTTCTCACCCCCCGAGACCCGTCCACCCCAGCCCCAGTACCCACACCAAACCCTGTTCCCATACTCACACATGCCAACACACATACACACCTACATTTTCACATATGCACCTGGATGTGCCACCCCCCCAATGCAGCGAGCAGCAACACCGCGAGCTCCCCCGAGACACGGGGCCATATCCCCATACCCTGCCGCTGGAAAATCCACAGAGCGCCGCACGCACGCACGCAAGCACGCAAGCACGCAGGCACTTCTCCCGGCACTGCCGCCGACTGAGATCCGGAGCACCCCTGTTACCCGGGACCCACCGCTGGGCAGGGGCCGGCACGAGGCGAGGCGAGGCCCCGGACGCCCAGCGACCGCAGTCCGGGAGCAGCCTCACCCAGATGTTACACACTAGCCACTATGCTGTAGGAGACCCCGGCGGCCCACAGCCCCGAAGACCACCACCGCCATCCCCACCCCGTATCAGAGAGGAACCCGGGCTATTTAAGATATTAAATTTTAAGTTTTATGATGATGGCAGTTTGTCCTGTGAATGGTTTACATTGGTACCTTGATTAAAGTCCACCTCGGTTGGCATATTTTCCAGTTAACATCCAACATTTCTGTAAAATTTCTTCTTTGGCTTGCGTTCAAAAGAGAAAGGTGATGAGCCGTACACGGACAAGGGTAAGACCTCTAAATTTTATGGCTTACAGAGAAGATCATTGTCATTTCAGAAGAATGTAAACAATGCACGGTCGCGCTGTGTCGGCACAAAATGACCATGCTCCCGCACCACTTATTTATACCTTATCAAGTTCTGTTTACGTCTGAAGCACGACAATAGTACACGCGACGCACATTGTTCCCACATGGATATGCATTGTCACCACCGCATCCTGCGTTCGTGAAGCAGTCATGGCGTTATTCAGTCCTGCTTTATCCCTCTACGTCCCCAGTGACGCCACACAACAGCAGGCATTAGGCTTAGTTTCACTTGTTCCATTATTTGCAAGGGATTTACTTGAGAATTCCCTTGCTCTAAGAGGTGGTGGAAAAGTTAACCCATTCATGAGAATGAGTCACACAGAGGTACGCTTTGATATGCACCGCCCTCATTGTTTGCACATAGGTTGTTATGTGTTTGTGGTGTTTTAATGAATTTTACATTAGTCAAATTTAGACAGCAGTTGTAGTCTGTTCACCTCTACATTTCATGTCATGTTTATGGTTTTTTAAAAACTGTGCATGTTAAAAAGTTTTTAACCAGCATAGATTGTCATAGATTTTTATGGCATGAGTGCAGAAACAGTCTCCTAGCCAAACATGGTGTTAAATATTCAGTTGTCCATTCTTTTGTCATTTGTAATTACATTTGCATTATTTTGTGCATGCAAAACTATTATTGTCTGTGAAACATGAGTCTAGAACAGATTAATCCTATCCCAGCTGACTTTGGGCGAGAGGCGGGGTACACCCTGGACTGGTCGCCAGTTAATTGCAGGGGAGACAAACAATTTACACTTTTACACTCACATTCATACCTATGGACAGTTTAAAGCCTCCAGTTAACCTAACATGCATGCTTTTGGAATGTGGGAGAAAACCGCAGGACCCGGAGAAAACTCACGTATGCACGGGGAGAACGCCAAACAACGGGAAATTCAAACCCTGGTTTATTATTATTATTGTAGGTCTTTATTCATTTTGTTTTAGTTTGTTTGTTTGCATATAGTCATTTAGATTTTAAAAATGTGATCAGTAATTATTCTTTGAAGATTGCCCCTTATTAAATTTAGTTTGATTTTCCACCTTGATAATATCTTTTAAAAAACAATATTTTCTTAAATTTGATAAGGGAATTACATATGACAAATCACATCATTCAACTAAATAAACTTTGGGAATGCAGGCTCAGAACCTCTAAATGTCACATATTCTATTTAGATTTAATGTCCAATTTTAAATGTAATATGTTCAGTTTTTTAAGATTACATTTTTTAAATTAAATGTATCATTTTGCTATTACATTTATTAATGTATTCTTCTTTCATCCAAAAGATATTCTGGGATGTTTTTATAATAAATGTATCGAATGATACATGAGTCATGTTTTAATTGAGTTTGAAGGTGATGTTCAAAGCCATACATGCCTTTGCAACTTGTCAGTGATCCTAAGTAGACCTTAATGTTTTTTTGCGTCTGCTTATGTTACAGTATTATATGCCTCCCAGTGTGATGTGCTCCTAGGGAGCGTGTTTGCTCCGTGTCACGGCTACATCAGTCCGAACATCTACCAACAACAGTGTCGCTACCAGGCCTGCCGTTGCGGGAGCAGTTGTCTGTGCACTGCTCTGGCTCACTATACTCTGCTCTGCTCCAAACATGGCGTTGACATTGATTTCAGGGCACATGTCTCTGACTGTGGTGAGTGTTGAAAGGAGCAAGTGTTTTTGTTTGTATGAAACAATATATTTGCATAATTGTAATAATAACTTGTGGTGACATGCCTTATGGGATTTTTTTGTGCAGAAAGTAGGCCACATATTTCTGGATTTTGGAGCTGTTGCTGGGGTTTCACTTTTTTGCAACATATAGTTAATAATTAGGGGCATTGTTGGATGGATATGCGTGTATATACAGGAGTGGTGTGTCTTGGAGGGATGCTGTACCACTCATGTGTGTCATCCTGCGGACGGTCCTGTCGTGCCCTTTCCAGCATGGAAACGTGTAACCCTGACGACTGTGCAGAAGGATGTGGGTGTCCTGATGGCAGTTACTATGATGATGTTCGGCAGCGATGCGTGCGACTGTAAGAATTTTTCTGCATTTTGATTCCCTTCTGCAATTTAAGTTTGTGCTCAACCTTTTCTCTTCTCCTAATCTGTCTCCTCTCAACCTGTCTTCTGTTAAACAGAATGCCTCTGAATATTTATCCTGGTCATTGTATTCTTAGGGCATTGGCTCGATTATTACTTTTTGTCTGTCCTCTTTTTAAATGAAGGTAAACTAAACACTAGTACAATAGGGGATGTTGCTGTCTCTCTGGCCAAACCATGTACTGATTAATAAGTGCAATGAAAGTTTTGGCACACTTATGTACCACTGGTACTAAATATCACATTATTTAAAAAAAAACAGTTTTGAATTGATTTATTAGGGTATCATCATGCTATTTTAACATCAGTGTGTTCACTGTATGCACTGTCTGTAATACTGTCAGAATATTGCTCATTAGCTGCGATTTGGAAGAACCAACCATCTTTACCATGTTAAACCTAATAGTAATATTATTTGCAGAGCTCAGTGCCACTGTTACACCATGGCTGGTGTGTCACAGCCAGGGGAGGTTGTATTCAGTGCATCTGGTCCCTGGTGAGTCACAACAGGCCTGTTCTGAAAAGTAGAAAGACTTTTTTTTTTGAGAAACAAACAAATCGTTTAATGATGGCCAAAATGCGTTTAAACTGTTTTATGACCCTTCCTGTTTTACCAGCCTGTGCAGGAATGGGAAGCTGGAGTGTGTGCCAGAGGAAAAAGGTACCCCACTCCCCTTACGCTAACCCTTTTTTCAGTTCTTGTTTCTTCTAACAACAAAGTGCTGTTTCAGGCAGTGTCCCTCTTGCTGAAATCAAGCTTATTATGTCAGTCTCTAGTTTGTTTCCCATGACTCCCTGCTATGGTTGATGAGGAGGACACTGGCATTGATTTACCTGCATCTCTGTGTGTTGCATGTGCTATATAGAGACGGATAGTGCAGATACTGGGGAGTGTCCAGAGGGTAAAGTGTACCACAGTTGCAATGAGTCGGGAGGAGGCATGGCTTGCGCACCGACCTGCCGCAACCTCATGTTGAACGTCACCTGCCCGCCAAACATGCTGTGCATTCCAGGCTGTGTATGCCCTCCTGGGTAATACAAGCTCCCTTTTTTGTTATTCATTTATCCCCAAAGTTTTTACCTCTTTGGGTGCTGCATTTTCCCTGACAGGTACAGTACATCTGTGTAAATTAAGCTCTTTGGAATTAAACTGACAAAATGATCACATTTTTGAAAGTTTGATATTCAAATGTATGCAAGTGGGTTTAGCACAAAAGTACAGAAACTGGAGACTGTCTGCAAGATAACATGTAATTACTGTAGAGAGTAGTTCTTAAAATAAATGGTCGTTATTAAAGCCATGGTACAGTTAATCATGGGAGAGTACGTAACAAAGTATGTTGTGTATGCCATCATTCTGAACATACAGTACATTCACACAGTAATTATTTTATCACCTGTTATATTTGCAGCATAGTGAAATACACATGTCTATCTCTTTACGAGTAGAGTTTGAAAGCAAATATTTACAATTTTCTATTAAAAGGCTTGTGCTGCACAATGGAGAGTGTTACTATCCAGAGAACTGTCCCTGCATCTGGCTTGGCCGGGACTATCTCCCTGGAGAAACTGTAGAAACATCCTGTTATAAATGGTATGTGCACTTGCTTTATAAAAAGACATTTACTTGACCAACCCGGGATGTGAAATTACACAAGTGCATTGTATCTTAATACAATGTGATGTTTTCAATTTAGGATTGCGACTCACTTGAAACAAACAGCCATCACACATTGCAGAATGTTGAACTTGCACAACTGCTTTTTATATGTGTTTTGTTTTTTGCTTCTGTTTTCTCTTTATTTTTCTCACATGCATCCAACCTGCCACCATCTCCTCAGTGTGTGTCACCGTGGCTATTTTAACTGTAGCTACTCACCATGTCCAGCTGTGTGTACTGTCTACAGTGACAGACATTACCACACCTTTGACGGCCTGGAGTATGACTACCACTCTGACTGTCAGGTCTACCTTGTGAAAGTGAGTTTCAATGGACCTCATTGCAATGTGTTCTGTATTGTGTCTCACAAAGATGAGTTCACCACTACATCTCATCAAGCGTTTTTATTACGGTATACTGTAGCTTCTGAAGGGACAATACTGTGGAAATTAAAATTGGACAGACTTAGTGTAGTCAGTAAACAACTACCACAGTCAAGATTTAGTATCCATTGAACAACAGCTGGCTAATACTAAGGTAACTGCTGGTGGCAGCGCCATGGTCTGGGACTGCTTGAGTGTTACTGTCACTGGAGAGCTGCGCTTTATTGAGGGAAACATTCATTCCAACATGTACTGTGACGTTCTGAACCAGAGCATATTGCATTTTCCTAGGAAACTGAGTCACATGGCAAAAAAAATGAAAATTGAAGAAAGAGATCTTAAGTATCCACCACTTCCCTAGGGATGCAACAGAAAAGTAGGGTCAACCCCAGAAGATCATGACGCATCTTTTCTTTATGGAAGCGTAGTTGACAATTATGAAGACTTCTATTGTCTTTTTATGTATCAGCCTGGTGATTACCTGACTGCAGCCTTTTCTTTTTTTCAACCAAAACTCATTTGATCAAGGAATGCACAGCTTTTTTCAGATGGTTTAATCAAAGCAGGTAAAGGTGTGTGTATGTGTGTACTTCTTTGTTTGTTCCCTGGTAATGTTAGGCAAAGCATTAGCAAGACAAAGAGACCAGTGTTCACCTCAAGGCTCCAGTGCTCCCAGGGATATAGAATTAGAATCAGTAGAACAGACATCCCAATTCAGACAGATTTGCAGACCACCATGCAGACCTGTATAGAATGGGCAAGTGGGTTGTGGAATTACAGTGCAGTATTTCATGAACACAGACAATCAAATGTCCAGGCTTTATCCTAAGTGGGGATTTTTTTGTGTGTGAATATAATTAACTTCTTTCTGTGCACAGAGTTCAGCAGAAACCGAAGTGTCCATTGTTGCTCAAAATAAGGACTGCTATGAGAGTGGCATTGTGTGCATGAAAACATTGGTCATACATGTTGGACTTACCAAGATCTACTTCATGGACAACTCTGGGAACCCAGTATAGAAACATACAACATATTTATTATTTTGAGTGTCATTAAGCTATGTGGCTACAATCTGATTGTTCTGTCCCCTGCAGAGCCCATCCACTGTGGTGGGTCGAGAATCTGTGTTTGAACTGTGGAAAGCGGGCTACTACACTGTGGTCTACTTCCCCAATCAGGACCTGACTATCCTCTGGGACCGCAAGACAGCTGTGCACATCAAGATTGGACCTCAGTGGAAGGTGTGATGCTTCATACTATTCTAAATTCAGGCGGATTTTATTGTCCTTTTTGTATCCCACTGTGGCAAACTGGACTTTTTGGAGATTTATGTCGATAATGTTAAAACTTTGTGTTTGTGTGTGTTTTAACAATCTTTTAAATGGCAACATGCAACATTTTAAACTTTTTTTGACATTGGATTTTTACATGACATTTGTGTTAAAAAACAGTGATGATTTTCATTGTTTTTTTACTTTTAATTATTTGTATCCCTGATTGTATGAGACAATTTTGACTTTTGCACTATTCCAAAGCATGCTGGTAACTTCTAGGATCAAGGGTTGTCATGTGATCTCACCCTGGGACCCACACTTCCCTATGGTCATTAAGTTGCAACCCACTTTTATTAAAGTCATTACATTTTTTACCCTTACCCTGTACCCTGCCTCACACTCAAAGTCAGCTGAGATAGCCTCCAGCGTACCCCCTCAGCCCTAGAGAGTAGAAGTGGCATAGAAAATGAATGAATGAACGAACACTTGTTTCCTCGATTTTTCATTTTTTACAAATATTTATTCTTGTACCTTTTTTCTTGCAATATTATGTCTTTGTTATATTATTCTTATAACATTTTACCTTGGTTATTGTAATGTTTAATAAAATATTATTCTTGTTTTGTTTCTCTCTCACTCTAAAAAAAACTCGACATATTCTATTTCAACTTAATGCTATTTTTTCTCTTAATATTATGACTTTTTTGTCCTAATATTGTATATTTCTTCATGTAAAATAAAGGGTCTTTTTGAAATTGTATTTTGCATGTTCTGCAAGCCAATTAAAAGGCCCCAGGCCTCTCTTTAGACACCCTACGTACGTATGTATGTTTTGTGGGGTGCATTGCAGTCGTTAGAAACCATGTATTTGCAGTTATGAAAGGTAAACATATGCAATTTTTCCTCCAGGACCTTGTCAGTGGGTTATGTGGAAATTTTGACGGTGTGACAGTGAATGATATGACCACGTCAAGCCACATGGAGGTCAACAATGCACAGACCTTTGGAGACAGCTGGACACTCGGGCAGGTAATAGACCCCTTTTTGATATTATGTAATACGTATTACAATGTACATTGTTTAACTGCTGAAGTGTATTTTGTGGTTTTGCTTGTTGTAGTGTCATAGTGACTACATAGTAGAGCGACCATGTGAAGCTGATTTGGGGAGACAGCCATATGCTAAGAGGGAATGCGCACGTCTGTACAGTGAAGTTTTTGCACCCTGTCATAATGTGGTGAGTAATACACACACGGTGAATGCCCCTGAAATGAGTGGTGGATGTAAGTTAAATGAAAGTAGCTGACATAATGTTCACGTTAAGGTTGCTTCCATTTGTCACACTTACTTGGCTGTTATAAAGTTGTGTGGCCAGTAGATGGAGTCATATATTTGTACACAGATGCATCCAGTGGGCTGCAGCAGCTTTAAAATTGACACCACAGGACCTGACATAATTCTTTTATCAACATCTAACTAATAGTGATTGCTTATTTGGCGGCAATTGATAATGGACTGTATAAGTTAGTAACGTGTCTGTGAGACTTGTAATGTTACTTGTGCATCAAAATTTGAGAAAGGTTAAAGCAATTAGATTTATCTGTTACAATAGTGCACACCTTTAGTTCACATTTAACATAACCTTTGAGTCTTAAGTAATTTTGTTGCACTGTATACGATATGTGCATACAGTTGTATATTCCATGTCTGTTAATGGGGATCATCTGATCCCCGCTTGCACTAGTGGTAGACCCACAATCCTTTGTCCTAATATATCATCACTAGTCTGATTTATTGACAACTACGAATCCCCAAAACAACAGTTCAGCACAACACCATGGTTTACTTGCAAAAGCTACTTGTGTCAAACCTAACTTATATCCCATAAAAATTGTCAGTGTCCCCAAAATGCATTGTCCCATTAGCATGGTGTAAGCACAGCAAATCAAAATGTTTGGATGTTTTGTCACGATGGCCATTGAAATATCCCTCATGTCAACCTTCCAGTTTTCACCCAGTATTTCATTGACAATGGTTACTGTACTCATTTGTTGTTTCTTTAACAGAATACAATAGTGTATACAACTGAAAAGATATTGGATATTAGATTTTACGGTATGGCTGGTGACCACTCCAAGGTGTATCCTGCCTCTCGCCCAAAGGCAGCTGGAGGAATGGATGGAAAAGGATGGATAGATTTTACAATAACAATAGAATCTGAGGTTAGATATTAAACATTGCACGCCCACTGCCAAGGAAATTGTTACTATTTTTATCCAAAAACATAAAATAACATCCATATATCAGAATATTGAGAGAATGTGTTTAGCACAGTGTTTCTCAAATAATAGGACAGGCCCCTCTAGGGGGACGCGGTGAACTTTCGAGGGTGTGGTGGGGTTCAAGAAGCAGGTAGTACTTTCAATGTTAGTGTAAACCTCCCAATATGTCCAAATGTATTATACTCAATATGTCACTTGACTCTTGAATACACTTCACAGATCTCCATTTTGCTACAGTCTCCTGGTTTCAATTTCAAGTTCAATTTGTACAGTACAGATAAATAAATACATATTATCAGTTGTCAATGGTATTTCAAATGGGTGGGTACAACAAGATTTTTGGCCCCTGGGGGGGCATGACATAAAATAACTGAGAATAAACAAAAGCTAGGAAAAATATGTAAACAAAGCAGGAGTTTCACAACTAACACTTCTTTACTGTTTAGTCATCCTTACTCTCCTGGTCACCGCCCTTATTTATTACAAAGTTATTGTTATTTGTGCCTTTCTACATGACATGCGTACCCTCAAGGTGGATGTGGCCTGGT
Organism: Oostethus manadensis; assembly: GCA_024372805.1. Classification (NCBI taxonomy): domain Eukaryota; kingdom Metazoa; phylum Chordata; class Actinopteri; order Syngnathiformes; family Syngnathidae; genus Oostethus; species Oostethus manadensis. The sequence continues at coordinate 149,660 of QODF01000085.1, read as the reverse complement.
TCTACAGAAACTGCTTGACAGACACTTGCAACTGTGACCGAGGAGGCGATTGTGAGTGCCTGTGCACATCCATTGCTGCCTATGCACACAAATGTTGCCAGCAGGGCGTTACCATACACTGGAGATCACCCTCTGTCTGTCGTAAGTACACACACATACATACTGAAGATAGGATTATTTGTTGTGTTGACCTGTCAGATGATTAGATGTATATTTCCTCCTTTTCAGCTCAGGATTGTGAATACTACAATGAAGGTATTTACAATACACTGTATCTGGAATTAAAACGTTTACACAGTGTTTCCCTTAAATTCTGCCCTCATACTCTATTTGCACCTCAGGACTAGGCGATGGCCCATATTCCTTGTTGAGTGCTGTCCATAGCAACACAATAATGGGAGTCAATCGAACAAGTGGATCAGTATTTCCTTTGCTGAGAGACAGTTCAGGACATTTGCCTGCCTCTGGACTACTCTTCAACTTTATGGTCACAGCAGGACTGCAGAAGAACAAAACCTCACGTATGTATTACACTACAAACCATTGTGCACTGATACTCCAATTTGGTCTGATGCATCATAAAACTAAAAGTAACATTTAAAGATTCTTAACTGTCTCAAAAAAATATGTAAAATTATGTCAGCCGGTAGTAACATTAATTTTAAAATGAATGAAGTTCTCCACCGTACCTGTGATTGCATCATGAAAAGACATAAGAGCATTGTTAAGGTGGTGAGTTGCATCACTTACAGACTTCATACATCTCACTTTTTAACCTTTTTAACTGTCATATAAATAGAAGTTAACGGTGAGTTTTGTTGACATAGACATACACAGACAAGATACTTAAGATTAACTTTGTCAAGGGAGAGTAGGAAAGTGTTCATCTGAACACATCACGCAACTCATATTCTGATTTTCATTTTTCCATTGTTATTTTTGCATAATTATAGCCATATTGTACTTAGCAGCCAGGACAGAAACATGTGAACTGCCATGACACAACGCAATTAGCTTCTGTGGTCTTCATTTTTCTTCAATTCAATCCCAAGATTCAAACAATCCGAAGAAAAAGCAATCAAGCTCAGAGCGCACGTGACATCATGCAACACAAATTCACTACCAGTAGTCACATTAGTTCATGCAACAGTAAAAGCCTATTTTTCACAAAATGCCATAAGTGATGTGGTTAGCATGTCAGCCCCACACACAGGAGATCAACGGTTAGAATTTCTTTGGAACACCTCTGTGTGAAAAAACATGCATGTTGGGCTAATTCAGTGAAAACATTTATGAAAATAAATGTCAACCACTCTGCTTACTGTAGTATGAAAGGTTGTTTGTCTGTATGTACCCTGTGATTGTGTGGTGACCAGTCCAGTGTGTACCACATCTCCTACATAAAAAGTCAGCTGGGATAGGCACAACCAGCCCAGCACCCTACATAAAAGCGGTATAGAAAATGACTGAATGTACAACCTCTGGGTTGATCCTTAGGGTTTCAAGTGTAATGAATGGGTTTTAGCGGTATAGCAGACTGTTATTTCTTTTCTATTTCTCCAGGCGTACCCGTGGTGTCCCTAGAGTCTGCAGAGAGACCAAACTATTTCCTTGTTGTGGCGGGAAAGAGATGTCTCCAGCTGGAGCACTGGAGACGAGCGGTGGAGTTTAGACGTAGTGCGACATTTATACTGCATCAGGGGCTGTTTCTGCCTGGTCACACCTCATTCGAAGTCGCCAGCCAACCTGGAATCTTTCTGACACTGACACGCACTGCAGCACGAGCTCTGAGATACGACACCTCCAGTGGCTTCAAAGCCAGCAGCAGCTTTATACTAGAAGGTGTGAAACATAACATACTTCACAAACATACAGTATGCATAAACTCCATTTCTACCGAGCTGTACAGTTTGCTATGCTTTGTAACGGGATATGCATTATACCACAAAATTCTGCATGTTGTCTGTCGCCATCTGCTTAAGTGCACTGTACTCGCTACCTTAAAACTCAAATTGTTTTTTCTCTGTTTGCAGACACTCATTTCGCCATCCCATACCGTATGATGTGTGAGTGGCGCTATCAGGCCTGTGCCAGCCCTTGCGTGCGCACATGCAGTGACCCAGATGCGACACGCTGCCAGTTTCTGCCTTTGTGAGAGCCTCTGCTTTTTGACAGGCCCCTATGTCACACACACACTCTAATGTTACTATTTTACTATTTAACACTATTTTTGTAAGTGTTTTAATACTTCCTGGGTATTACAGCATAGAGGGCTGCTTCCCACGATGTCCAAAGAACATGGTGCTAGATGAAGTCACCAGCAGATGTGTCTACATGGAGGATTGTGAGTAACAGTGCTGAAAGTATTTACAGTGGAACCTAAAATATTTAATATAATCCAGGATGGTGGTTGACTGTTTTCTATAGGAAATAATAGAAATGGAAATAATCTGTTCCAAAATCATCATCTGTTTTGTGTCTCCCTTAAACCATTTCTCCTGAAACGTTTGTTGGTAAAAGAACGTTTATATTACAATCCTATTGCAACCATAAATTTGGGTGCGTTATATGACACAGTAGATAGACATGTAGATAGACTGATAGATATATTTATCACTCTATTGATGGTAACAGCTGGAATGATTAGTGCAGTGAGTGTGTGTGGTCCTGAATGACTAACTAAAGTAACTGCTCCAATTATTTTACTGACCTGTTTTATATTTTTGGAAAGTTTTGTCTTATGTTTGAGTTGCACCAGGAGGCCATGTTGAAAATACAAATGGATTCTATTAATGATTTGTAAATCAACACAATGGTGTTTGTAGTGATGCTGAATGACCTCAGCAGGTGGAAGTGCAGCTGAGCTTTGAGGTATGTGGAATCAACATGTGTCTTAACAGACAAACGTGATAATATTTGTCCTCAACTATTTAAAATTCTGCACTTGCTCCACCAGCGGACCGTTGATACTGAGGTATAAAAGGAGAGATTTCTTAAAAACATCCCACACACACGTAAAAAAGTTGATTAGAGGATTCTCTGGTGGGAATCTGTCTATAGCGTTTCAATTCTAAAATAACCACTCTCCAATATTCACCGAGGTCGAGTCATCAACGTGTGGATGCTTTTTTTGGACACTCGACTAGATTGTTTACCACAGAGTTTGGCCATACAACAAACTAAGATTCCACTGTAAGGTCTGCTGAGATCTCCTGTAACCTCTACTGATGTGACTTTAAAGTCTTAAAACACAAAAGCCTTTAACCTTAGAGGTTCCACTATACCCTTATCTTTGTTAGTTTCATGGTCTTAATATATTGTAGTTACAAGCGGTCTCTTTTTAGGTGTGACCCTTACGTCGGCACCCACCCCTTTTGCATTTGTGGTACGACCCAACGTAACGACATCCCCGAGAACACCAGCATCATCCACTACAACAAGGCCTACGACTATCACAACCATGACAAGCACAACTACAGTGATCATGACCTCCACCACCAAAAGGCCAACAACCAGTGCCACTACCTTCAGTACATCTCAAGCTACCCCTGCCACTACAATTCCTACTAGCACCACAGTCACCACGACAGAATCTCTCCCCATCCTGACACCTCCAACTCCTGCTTCCACCATTTTACCTCCTCCTTCCACAACTGTCACCACACCCCCAGAGCCACCGGTCCCCATGACCTCAACCGCACCTTCCTTGGTCATCTCAGATACCACAACAAAAATGACCGCCCATTCTAAACCTCTGCATGCCATCATGACCACAATCACCCCAACGGAAACCTCAGCTGTTGCTGTGGCAACCTTGCCACCAATTCACTCAACCAGTCAGCCAGTAACAACACAAATCTTAACGAGTCCAGACATCTCTACAACTAAAGAGGAGGAGACTGCCACATCTGCAGTTCTCATGGCTACTACACCCTGTACTGTAAGCATAAAGACACATTAACAGCCTGGCAATATGTCCCATATCCCAAAAATTCTCTCATGTGAAGGCACAAGATAAGGGATTTTTAGTCACTTTTTTTTTAGATGATTGGCATTGCATGCTTAATAAAGTGGTTCTATTACTGCTCTGCATCATCCAGTAGAGTAACAGAAAACTGTTATATGCCACTGCAATAAATATATAGTTCAACCATTATGATTTACTGTATTATCTTTATAAAGGCCACATTTTTTATACTATTGCCTTGGTTCCCAAACTTTTTTTGAACAGCCTTTTTTTGGAAATAAAAAGATTTTTCACATGTTTGTGGTAGCCCTTCTTATTCTTGATCTTATTCTTGTTACTTTGTGTTCTGTAGCCTCCATACGTCTACCGTATTGATGAGTGTGCAGAGCTCATCTGTTTCAACGGGCAGCTGCAGCTTTACAACGCATCCCAGCTTTGCCACTTCAATACTACCCGTCCTCAATGTAGTCTGTTGGGCCTGCCTATCCTCATCAACATGGACCCCTGCTGTCCACAATGGCAATGCCCGTGTAAGCCTTTCTGCATTGTTGGTCATTCACTTGTGTGTGTGTGTGTGTATCATATGATCATGTTTTGATTTTTTCCAGGTCGCTGCACTGTGATGTCTGATCTGCATGTGATCACATTTGATGGCAATAACGTGGCCTTGTATGATAACGGCTCCTACATCCTAGTTAAGCTGCCAACGGAGACTATTACTGGCACTGTAGAGAAATGCCCAACCAGCCAGGTAATTATTATTGTTTGGAACAATGACTGGGTTTATATTTAAAGTAAAATGTTTTTTGGTTGTCCTTGCAGAGTGTAAACTCAATCAGAAGACCTGTGAGTATTGAAGCCTTCTTTTACAGCAGCTACCATAACTGTGAACTGTTTTGTTTTTTAACATCTTTCCACAGAGTCCAACAGGTGGAACATCTGGTTTATGTTTAAAAAAATTAAATATTACTACACCTTCAGACCGTATTATTATCAATCGACTGGATCGAAAGGTGATCGTCCTTTACTTGATTTATTGACAAAAATGGAGCTTGTTCCTTTGCAATATCCTTTTGTGCTTATAGGTGACAGTCAACTACAGGCCAACCAGGCTACCGTTCTCTCGCCATTCTCTTCATATGGAAGATACCGGCACAATGTATCGGATCAGCACACCTGGCCATGTCAGTATACAGTGGTATCACAGCACAGGGATTATAGTGTTGCAGTATATCACCCACAACACGACATCTGTGCCCACTCGAGGTTTGTGTGGTGAGTGGGAACGTCTCTCTGCAGTCAAATAAATGCAAGCCGACATTTGGATTGAGAACATACAGTTGGATTCTGTGTCTACCTGTCACGATAGGTTATTGTGATGGTAACCCGGAAAATGACCTCAGGTTGCCCAATGGCACAGTGGTCAGAGAGTTGGGAGACATGATGCTCCTCCTGCAGGCTTGGAGGGTTCCCACACCAGATGAAGCAGACCACATGCGCAGGGTGGGAGACAACTGCACCATCGGGGACTGCTCCATCTGTCTCTACATGCTCTACCAGAGAGCCTTCACACCGTGTCATAGCAAGGTGTGTTTTTGCCGTTTGCACATTAAATAACAAAACACAGCAATCCACAGTCTATAGAAGACCATAAAGCAGGTTACCCAAGGCAAAACACACTTATTTATAGAGCACAACATGTAATTCAAAGTTCTTTACAGAAAAGACAAATAGAAATACAGTAGATAGATAGATACTTCACTGAGAAATTAACATTTCCAGCAGCACTGCAAAAATGTCACAATAAACTTAATCAAACAGTAAAACAACCAAGGCAAGACAGGTGAGCTAAGAAAAATAAGAAAATAGAATAAGAATAACTAAATAAATTTTACAAATATGGAACTGATCACTTCAACATCTTAGTGCATTAATACAGAATAAATAATAAAACTACATAATAGTACACATAATAAATAATTAAAATAATGTGCCAAATCATTTTATAAAGTTACATAAAATCATTCCATAAGACATACAAGTAAAAGTAAAAGAGAGCACAGCTAAACTGAATTGGAATCTGGAATCTGGATTTGTTCCAGATTTTTGCAGCATTTTTGCAGCTTCACCCGGTTCAGCCCTGTCTCTGGGCACCCGTAGTAGACCCCTACCAGGGCTTCTCACAATGACGACAATTGTGATGCTGGTTAATGCATCACAGCATGTTATAGTAATCACCAAAGAATAGAGGGTGATATGTGGTTGCACAATATCATAGCAACCTCCAATTAATAGATACTATGTTGGTTAACAGCATATCAAAACAATATCCAATACATGCAGTACTCCTGTATATTACAGCATGACATATAACAATTACAAGTACTGTATATAGAGGACTATAATGGTGTTTAAATCAGCACAGGTCATCATAGCAATCCCCTGTGGCTTAATACATCACAGCGTAGCATAGCAATCCCAAATGACTAGAAAGCTATAATGTTGGTTAATACATCACGGCATGTCATAGATATCACAAACGATTAGAGCACTAGGACACATCGCAGCATATCATAGCGAGCCACAATGTGATTTAATATATGACAATATTTCATAGCAATCTCCAATGAATATAGGTTTATAACATTGGTTAAAACATCACAGTCCAGAGTCTATAAAAAGCAACAGTATTTTGGGGGCTAGAGAAATTAAAAAAATCTCATTTTTAGGGAGAACGAGAGGGAAAAAAGAATAACCATGGAGCCACAAAAGTCATAACCCTGTCTTCTTAATGGTAAAGTGTCTGTGTTTGCAGGTGCCTCCAGATCAGTTTTGTGACATTATGTGGGCGGGGGACCTACACTACAAGGACCACCAATGTGACTTCCTGGCAGCGTACGTGGCCATCTGCTACACACATCAAGTGTGCATCAGCTGGAGGCGACACAACTTCTGCCGTAAAGAAACATACAGATGTATTTACTTTTGTTTGCTCATGCATAATCTAAGCTCATAATATCTCATCACAGCGCTTAAGTGCCCCACGGGGAAAGAGTACCAGCCGTGTGTGAGCACCTGCGCCAGCCTAACCTGTCTGAACAGAGACTACTATGACGACACAACGTGTCCCCTCATCAGGGAGGACTGCGTGTGCCGCGGTGGAACTATCTTGCATCGTGTAGATTCTTCTCGTTGTGTGACTGAGGATCAATGTGGTGATTTGCAGAAACAAACATTTTGATCATATTTCTGTTGTGTCTGTGTATTAGCTTGACACTAAGTTCTTTAGCTTGCACAGATAATGAAGGTAACCCCCGGGCCCCTGGCGATGTGTGGAATGGCTCCACTCATGGCTGCTGTCTGTACAAATGTATGGATAATGGCTCTGTGGTGACTGTGGAGCCTGACTGCAGCTTTGTACCAACACCGCTGTGTGAGAGACAGGGAGAGTATGTGCTGGATGTTCTGGAGGAAGGAACCTGCTGTCCTACAAAGATGTGTGGTCAGCTTAAGTGCTCTGGGAGCATCTAGATGACCAAACAAAATGTCACTATCTGTTTTAATGGTTTTAGATTGCAACATGACCATCTGTGAGAGCAAAGTACCAACTTGTGATGATGGGGACAAACTGGTGATGGTTTACAGCAGCCTTTCCTGCTGCCCAGAGTATAGATGTGGTACGTACAAACCCCGTTCCCCAAATGTCCTGTTTTAGCTTGCCCTCAACACTTTTAACACTTCTTCAGAGTGTGACCCCACAGCATGCCTCCAGGCGCCTACCCCCATTTGTAGGGAGGACCAATTTCTAGTGGAGATCAGAAGTGGGAAACTGTGCTGCTATTCTTACTTCTGTGGTAGGTTTGTTCACACAGCTTGCTATTAACATCTCCATCAACGATAGAGTGTTGTCAGTGTTGTATCTGTTATGTCTGTGCAGTGTGTGAGTCATGCATTGAGCCTGTTCCAACTTGCTCACATGGAGAGACCCTGGCTGTTGACCCAAACACCACCAATAGCTGCTGTCCACAGTATCATTGTGGTGAGCAGTGCATTGCTTTGGCATTACAATGTATTTTTTTAATTCTTGATGTGTGTCTACAGTTTTTCTAATAATAACATGAATTGTTCATGATAAGCTGGGGTCAGTATTATTACAGTGATATTCTCAATAAGGTTTGGAAAAATACACATATTTATACAATGAAAAAATCTTAACCCGGGTTTGATTTGCATGTTTTGGTTTGGCAAAAGTTTTACGTCGGATGCCCTTCCTGACACAACCCTCTGTATTTATCCGGCCTTGGGACCGGCACAATAAGACACTGGCTTGTGCCCCGTTGGGGCTACATTTATATAATGAAAAAATACTGTATATAAATACATTATATAGATATTTCATAGTTATTATAATAATTCATTTAAAACAATGAGGTATTATATAGTTATTTATAATAAAAATATGTATGTCTTGCACAGAAATTGTCATCATCAAATCTAGATTTTTTGAGATACACACATACAGTATATTAGGAGTGTCACCAGATCACGTGTCATGAGAGATTAAAACATGACAAAATTTCTCATTTAAAAAAACCCCACAAGAAAATAACTAATCACATGATAAATGAAAATGAACTCAATGTGATGGTGAACTAAAAGGCAATGCTACAAACCTCCCCGTCGAAAATATAACCCATTTTTTCCACGGGATAAAAAGCTACACATCTAAGGCCTATGAAATCTGTTTTACTTTTACCAAATTCTATTTAATTTTTTTCAAAATTCAATTTTTTTCATTTGCATTTTTTAGAATACATTTTTTTACATTTTACACTTATTTTGTACCAGCATAGTGTGTGTGATTTTTGGGTTAGTGAGTAAAAGGTCTGTTAAGTGCAAAAAAACTTACATTTACTGATGCAATCCATCAATTATGCAATCAACAATTTAGCCCAGTAATTGAGAAATGGATGTAGACTGGCAAACATCAGCCTCTGCACACATGGCTACAACATTTTTTAATGAGATTCGGCCACAATTTGACTGTCCGCTGGATATATAATTCCACACTAATGTTCCTTCTCCTCACGATGACAGCTCACAAAAAAGTGTACTTTGCTACATTGTAAAAGAAATGCTGCTTTATTGGATGCAGACAGTACGAATTGTCTGTAAGAAAATTCAAATTGCCTGTAAGAAAATACAGTACATGTACACAAACGCCAATCCCCCAACTTTCTAACAGTGAAAAGTGACATATTTATATATGATATATATATAAGTTTGTCACCCTTAAATATTTCAGATCATCAAACAAATTGAAAACATTAGTCAATGACAACACAACCAACCACAAAATACAATTTTTAAGGGACAAAAAAAAACAAACCTGATTGTCTTTATGGAACCTCGGACTGCAGTTAATGTATTTACATTTATTTACATACATTTTATTTACATATTTGACATTGTGAATATTTATTCTTTCAAGTGCTCAAATAAATGTCTAAATAAATAAATAATAAATGTCTACTAAATGTAAAATGCCTAAGTGTTAACTGTAAACCTACTTTTGGGCAACCCTATATAGATGTCATTGAGAAATATCTCAATAACTAGTTTGAAATAACTAATTACAACATGAAATAATAATGATAACAATAATAGTAATAATAATAATAATGTCATACAATAATAATAATAGCATTAAATTAAATAATATTAAATATAATAACATAATAATTAAAAAAAGCTAAATTAGTCAAATTATTAGTGAAAATTTATTAATTTGATTGGGATTGCTCATTTAAAATACCTTTTAACATGTTTAGTTTCGTCTCTCCCTGTCAAATCCCTAAAGGATGATTTGGATGAATCACTGATTTTGCAGGTGGGGGATGTTTGCTGGTCTCTTGTTGTTCTTGTCGTACCTCTTTACCCCTGTGTGTTATAGTGTGTGATGTTAACAAGTGTCCTAAATCATCCATGAGTTGTTCATCTGGTCTTACTTTGGTCCAAACTACTCCACCTGGCCATTGCTGTCCGCAGCAACACTGTGGTACACACACACACACACACACACGCACACACACACATGCACACGCCCTCACTTCTTTTTTGTATTTGCATAAATCACACACATGTGGTTCTTCTCTGTTACTTCCAGAATGCCAATGTGAGGATAGCGCTCTCCCAGTATGTCAGCTTGTAAGTAAGCAGGGTTGAGACTCTGTGAAAAAGTGCAGAATTGGATTAGTTCGGGCTTTGTCTTCTCTCAGGGGGAGGTTCTGTTGGAAGTCCCAGGGAGCAGAAGCAGAGACTGTGGCTGTCCTCAACTCGTGTGCCGTATGTGGAGTGCGAGCATGACAACACACAGCATGAAAACACACATTTGGTGCCAGCCCTTTCAAGGCCCCAAGCACCCTAATTCCCTGGCTTCCTAGTTCTCCTCCTATAAATGTTTGCTATGTTCCCCCTGTATGCTATAATTATTGATTGCATACATATGTGTGTTTGGCCTAGAGAAAACAGAGGTGTGTGTTTTCCAAGGGTTGACAGTGCTTGGGCCAGGTCAATTGCTCATTCAGTATTTTGAGGCAGAGCTGTGTTACACTGTCCACTGTCTGCATCACAAAGATCCAACCACTGGCTTCTATGCTATGAAGGTCAACTCAGTCAACTGCTCCCAACAATGTGGGCCTGTATGTATCCAGCATATTCTGTGCATTGTGATGTAACATTCATTTGAGGTAGTTTACCTTGTGTTTGTCATTACAGAACCAAGTGTATGTACCATCCACTGACCTTCAAGTGTGCTGCGGCTCCTGTAAAAATATCTCCTGCACCTTCACCTATGACAACGGCACGACAGAACGCTTTGCTGTAAGAACAAATTCACACACAACATAAGTGATTTTTAGAACCAAAATGATTTCATGGCACTTACAGGCGGGAAGCTCTTGGGTGGAAAACTGTACCCATTATGACTGTGTGGAAACAGCAGTGGGAGCCATGGTGCTGGCTTCCGGCGTGGTTTGCCCGCCTTTCAACGACACCGAGTGCATTCAGGTCAGGACCTATGCGAGAAAAGATAACATGGGCTGAATTTTAACTGTGGTAGGAGGGACTTTGAATTGAATTGTACACACAGTGTATTGCTTGAGTTAAATAAACTCAATGTCTCTTTTCTTGTCTATGCATATACTGTAAATTGAACATGAATATAAACAATGTTAGCAAATGTACTTACCTACACTACAAAATGATCAAAATTTTAACATCATTTGAAAAATTGTAAGAATTCACATTTTCCATTTTTGAATCTTAAGAAGGTTCTAAGTAGCGCTTCAAAATGCAAAAAAGAGAAATGAGAGGTAGCAATAAAAATTGGGAAAGCAATTTATTGCAAACTACTAGCATAAAAATAATATAAACAAAATCAGCTGATCAAACGTTTAACCCCACAGCCTTTAAAAGACAAATGCTTGGCAAAATGTGTATTCAATGACATTTTCTGTCAAGTATTAACAATCATGATCTCTTGCTGGCAAAGGCAAAAAAGCTTTCTCTCTTTGAATAAGCTTTCAATACGGTCAGACTGTTGAGCTGCAGAATTTCACATTGGAATTTGCACAAGAGCACCCAACATAAGACAATCAAAGGTGAAATGTCACTTTGATAGTCCTAATAGCTTCCAACATTACTGGCATGACAAGGAGATTGTATCCCACATGAGATGTTTACCACATAGCACAGTGGAGTGGGCACCATCATGATCTGGGGTGCTTTGTCCTTCAATGGATCAATGGAGCTTCAAGTTGTGCAGGGGCGTCAAGTGGCAGCTGGCTATGCAGAGATGTTGCAGGGGGCATCCCTCATGAGTGAAGGCCCTCGTCTGTGTGGCAGTGTTAGCATGGTTTTGACAACCCTGTTAATGCGAGCGGACCTGTGCTGCACGAACAGGCGGGTTCAAAGTCTATGAACTCCTAAACTTTGCATAGGAACACGTCCACAAATGTTGCTGTGATTGAAGTTAGATGTCTGCCATCTCCTGGTGTAAAGTATTAAACACACGAGGCACCATTTTACAGCAAATTCAGCAACGTTGCAACTTTGGTGCATAAAGGTCTATATTGGTTTTCATTATGGAATAAAAAAGCGATACAGATATTGGCCGATATTATATTCTTGTGAACATATTGTACTGGGCTCATATTATCGGATATTCATACTGTATATATGTTTTTTTTTGTTGTTGTAAGAAATAGATCATGTTGACTTGTTACTCATATTTATTAAATATAGTAAGTATATACATTTTCTATTATTTATAGTAGGAGATCAATCTTTTCAAACAGTGCAAAATGTTTTTCTTGCAATTTTTCAACTGGTCTTAATATTTTGACCAGGGGTGTATCAGAGTCAGTTAAACTGTGGTCTTAAATTGGCATGTGTCCGTTAGCCATGATAGCAGTAAAATGCTATTTACAACTGTAAGCAGCTGTCATTTTGACAAAAATATCAGAACATCAGTAAAACATTACACGCACTTAAGAGAAGCCAGTAATACTTCAAAAGCAGAGGTTCTCAACTCGTTTGGCTGTGGACCTTGTTCATTTATAGCATGAATTCTGTGTTGCAATCCTGGTCAAAAAGGACTACCTATATTTCTGTTTCCATGTTTATGTGTGCAATGTTTTGGTCTTAATACATAGCAAATGGGATAAGTATTCTTCTATCTTTCCAGATTGGCGGTGTTGTTCAGAGTTATGTGGACGGCTGCTGCAAGACATGTGAGTCTCCTCCTTTTTTGAATGCTGGTGTTAATGCTTTCAGCCAGCATTGAGGGTGAGCGCCTTGTTGCCTGGCAGTGGATGGGCTTATTGGCTGGATTGTTGGGGGTGTGGCCTGTGGTATGCTTTCCCACAATTTATGACTTTGCCTTTGAATTGTCACCCATAAAAGGAGAAGTTAAAATCACCTCTGCATCAGTATTGAATTTGTGCTCTCCAGGTGATTTGATGTTAATTGTTCCTGCAGTCTCACCCGCTTGCCTGCTTTGACCTTGCAGTTGTTCCATGGTGAAGATGTGAGCTGGTGCAGAGGTTTGGGGTTTGGTGAGGTGTGGAAGAGGTGAAATCAGTGTGCATGCAGGGTGGCCTCCTCTCTGTGTCTTTGCAATGTTGAACTGCATTTTTTTTAACATTTTTTGTGTTCTCCTGGTGCTCTTTGCCGTCCTGACGATGCTACCAGGTGCTGCTGCGGGTGTTTTACCGTTTACCGTTAATCCCGTAATCCCCACTGGTAGTACTAATTGTGACACAGGTACCTCCACTTTGTCCCTTCTCAGTAAATCTTTAGTCTTCTGACTGTCAGTGACTATTGTGTTTGGATGTGTGAATACGTCATTGTCTTGCTTGCTATTGTGTAAAATAAATGCCAATCATATTCGTACTGGTGATAATGCGCATGCAATCTCCATACAAGCAACGAACCATCTATGGCAAGTTGAGGCCAGTAACCAATAAAAAGTCAGATCTGCACCCAACTATAAAAATGTGACTGCTGCTGGGCAACAAAGTGCCAGCTCATGAGCAATAATGTGTGTGGTTATTATTTGTGTTTATTAATTGCGATCCTATACCAGATCTATATTAATACTGACTGTGTAATGAGACAGGTGTAGAACGCTACAGTTTTTCTTCCTGCGCAGAACAGACAATAATTATATTTTTTAACAACCTGTGTAGTGTTTAGCAGGATGTGGTTGAAAGAATAAAAATGCAAAATAGTTTTTTATTATAAAGTCATTGCTTTATATGTGTTTATTGGTAAAAATAATAACCATAAAAAGTCTTAACTGTTCAAAGCAAAAATCTGAGAGACGGCGCGCATCTAAAAAGAAAATCTTTAGTTGGGACACTCGTATCCCAAAATTCAGCTGTATAAATGACAATTTAAAAATACCTGCAGTGCACTAGTAACTTCGCTCTTCTTTCTAGCAACGGAGAGGCGATGTATTTTGTGATCACTCACAGCGACACACTCTTGTCGAGAGAGCCATCTGTGAAGATAAACATACCATTCAAAATACACCTTTCTTTGCCCATTTCTGATGAATATTTTTTTCCGCTTGTGGTTCCACATTTACTGACACACCGCTGCATTTTCTCAAACTACGGTGTGGGTTGCGGGTCAAAAGGGTCATGCACATGTTAATCAAGTGAACACAAAATAGTGCCATTAAAGGAAATAAATATTTATATACAGTATGTGCGTGTAAAAATACGTGTATAAATACTATATACAGTACATACTATCCAATATGTCATATTATTAGATTAGTATTATAAATTGAAACATTGAAATGTTGTGCCTCAACCTGGGCCAAATTTGATAACATCCAAAAGTTGCCCAGAAGGTTCAGTTGTGGTTGTCTCCATCCAAGTTATCTACATTTGATTCAGCTCTTGGTGGTTTTCATGATATCGGGCTGGTGTTCCTAATGAAGTGTCTGTGATGATACTGCATATATGTTAGATTCATCCACATTATGTTTTTAAATCTGAGTACAGGTAAAGAAGACGGTAAGACATGCAAGCGAGTGGCCATCCGGACTACCATACGCAAGGACGACTGCAGGAGCAACACACCAGTGAGATAACACACCATGCTCAAATGACCTTTGACTGTATATATGAGCAGTCATACCCACCACACCTTTTTACAGGTGACTGTCTTCTCTTGTGATGGCAAATGTCCGTCCGCCACCATCTTCAACTTCAACATCAACAGTCATGCCAGGTTCTGCAAGTGCTGCCGTGAGAGCGAACTGCAGTCGCGCTCGGTCATGTTGTACTGCACACGCAACACCACTGCTGTGCAGTATCACTTTCAGGAGCCCATGGACTGTACCTGCCAATGGAACTGAATGGAAGGTCCTCATTGTGAGAAATAACAGAAAGGAAGATTTGTGATCAATGTCTGAAACAATAAATGGAAGAAGATATGAGATTTCTCCCATCACTTAGAGACTATACTCACTCTTGCAACAATCCACTTAATCAAGGCAATCGTCTACTTTATGTTGACAATTGATCATTTTGACCCCAAATATTTTTAATATTCTGCCTATTTAGATATATTTTCTTAAGGTCACAGGTGTTTACAAATGGAAGTGTTAGACTGTACAAGGCTTTGTTTCTATGGACGTAATATAACAGAATATATTTTACTGTGTAATTTGTTAAAAGAATACTCTAGGTGAAAAAAAAGATGTCACTATGTTTTTGTCTGATTGATTCTCACGTTAGGTTTAGTTTTATGATCTCCAAAATATTGGTGCAGACATGAAAGAAGTGTAATCTCTCTGCAAATAATGAATGATTGTATATTTGTAATATGTGAGGCGGGCAACGATTAGTGTGCACAATTTGGTATTGATCCAGATCTAGGCTTTGTTTGTTTTTGGTGGAGCGTGCTGGAGGCGTGCATTCCACTTTCTAACTGCAGCCACTGTGTGTTTCCTATTGTTTCTTCGTGACTAAATGTCCCTTGTGCTGATAGGGTTGTGTTTCCTTAGATTGTTTGATTTTCTGAAAATGTACAAAGGGCCAATTAAAAGTTAGAGTGTTATTTGTATTGTGTATTTTTGGCATTGATATTTTAATGTAACAATTTTCTGGGAGTGCTCTTACTGCTCGTACTGAAAGACTGAAGCGTCAAAGGAAGAACAACATCCGTGTCCAACATCCAAAAGTTAAGACTGCAAGAAGCTGCCCCAGAATGTTATTTTAATTTTTAGTACATTTTTTAGCACAATTAGTGGTCCCACAAGGACTCCTAATGTGGCATTAAAATTACTTACATTTGCAGCAATCATAACATAAGAATGAATTCATGACACATTTTCACCAACTTGCTTTTACTGTGGAAATCATTTTTGGTAAAATTATATTTATACAAATAATGTTGATTTCAGGTATGGCTCTTGGCATAGCCTAGGGTAGCTTAGTAGGCCTTTTTTCAGATTTACCTGTTGAATTTAGTATTCATGTGATGTTCCTTAATGTAACTTATTAAGATATAAAACCGTGACCACTTGAATACATACTGCAGTAATTATATGTAGACATGCAGTCAGCTTTTTTTATATAAAACCCAAGTTCCCTGCAGGTAAAGAGTGCCATGTTTTCCAATCTGACTTCAGGCAGAAAGATTCACTTTACATGAAGAACAGAGTTTTTACAGACATCACTACAGAGTGTAGCCAGACAGCATAGGATGGTGGTGTGTAGGTTGACTCTAGTGGTGAGAAGGATAAAGAGGGTAATTGCAGAACAGAGGATAAAATGGTGGAAGCTGAAAAAGGAAGAGTGCTGTGTGACTTTTAGGAAGGAGTTGAAAAAGGCTATGGGTGGCCATGAAGTCCTTCCAGATGACTGGACAACTACAGCTACTGTGATCAGGGAGACAGGTAGGAGAGTACTTGGTGTGTCATCTGGAAAGAAAGTAGATAAGGAGACTTGGTGGTGGAATGCAGGTGGAGGTGCAGGAGTGTATACAGAGTAAGTGTTACGATTCGCTCGTCATGGCATGGTGAAACGACCCCGGGGATGAAGCGAGCAGGACGTCAGGCGGGTGAGTGCGAAAAAGAGTCTTTAATAGATGATGAAAAACACAAACANAAGGCAATCGTCTACTTTATGTTGACAATTGATCATTTTGACCCCAAATATTTTTAATATTCTGCCTATTTAGATACATTTCCTTAAGGTCACAGGTGTTTACAAATGGAAGTGTTAGACTGTACAAGGCTTTGTTTCTATGGACGTAATATAACAGAATATATTTTACTGTGTAATTTGTTAAAAGAATACTTTAGGTGAAAAAAAAGATGTCACCATGTTTTTGTCTGATTGATTCTCACGTTAGGTTTAGTTTTATGATCTCCAAAATATTGGTGCATACATGAAAGAAGTGTAATCTCTCTGCAATTAATGAATGATTGTATATTTGTAATATGTGAGGCGGGCAACGATTAGTGTGCACAATTTGGTATTGATCCAGATCTAGGCTTTGTTTGTTTTTGGTGGAGCGTGCTGGAGGCGTGCATTCCACTTTCTAACTGCAGCCACTGCGTGTTTCCTATTGTTTCTTCGTGACTAAATGTCCCTTGTGCTGATAGGGTTGTGTTTCCTTAGATTGTTTGATTTTCTGAAAATGTACAAAGGGCCAATTAAAAGTTAGAGTGTTATTTGTATTGTGTATTTTTGGCATTGATATTTTAATGTAACAATTTTCTGGGAGTGCTCTTACTGCTCGTACTGAAAGACTGAAGCGTCAAAGGAAGAACAACATCCGTGTCCAACATCCAAAAGTTAAGACTGCAAGAAGCTGCCCCAGAATGTTATTTTAATTTTTAGTACATTTTTTAGCACAATTAGTGGTCCCACAAGGACTCCTAATGTGGCATTAAAATTACTTACATTTGCAGCAATCATAACATAAGAATGAATTCATGACACATTTTCACCAACTTGCTTTTACTGTGGAAATCATTTTTGGTAAAATTATATTTATACAAATAATGTTGATTTCAGGTATGGCTCTTGGCATAGCCTAGGGTAGCTTAGTAGGCCTTTTTTCAGATTTACCTGTTGAATTTAGTATTCATGTGATGTTCCTTAATGTAACTTATTAAGATATAAAACCGTGACCACTTGAATACATACTGCAGTAATGATATGTAGACATGCAGTCAGCTTTTTTTATATAAAACCCAAGTTCCCTGCAGGTAAAGAGTGCCATGTTTTCCAATCTGACTTCAGGCAGAAAGATTCACTTTACATGAAGAACAGAGTTTTTACAGACATCACTACAGAGTGTAGCCAGACAGCATAGGATGGTGGTGTGTAGGTTGACTCTAGTGGTGAGAAGGATAAAGAGGGTAATTGCAGAACAGAGGATAAAATGGTGGAAGCTGAAAAAGGAAGAGTGCTGTGTGACTTTTAGGAAGGAGTTGAAAAAGGCTATGGGTGGCCAAGAAGTCCTTCCAGATGACTGGACAACTACAGCTACTGTGATCAGGGAGACAGGTAGGAGAGTACTTGGTGTGTCATCTGGAAAGAAAGTAGATAAGGAGACTTGGTGGTGGAATGCAGGTGGAGGTGCAGGAGTGTATACAGAGTAAGTGTTACGATTCGCTCGTCGTGGCATGGTGAAACGACCCCGGGGATGAAGCGAGCAGGACGTCAGGCGGGTGAGTGCGAAAAAGAGTCTTTAATAGATGATGAAAAACACAAACAGGTCCACAGGAGAGCGAGGCACAACTGACATCCAACTGGTAATGATGGCAAAAACCGGCAGTCATGGCACAAAGGCAACATGGCAATGACCCGACAAACTAAAGGTGCACACACCAGAACTTAAATAGCAAGAAAGTAACGAGAGGCAGGTGTGTGTAATTAAAGGCGAACATGAAACTAGGAAAAAACAACACAGGAACTCTAACTCGAAACCAAAACCGTCACGCAAACAACACCGGGATCGTGACAGTAAGAGGTTAGCTAAGAAGAAGTGGGACACTGAGAGGACTGAAGAGAGTAGACAGGAGTACAGAGAGATGCAGCGTAAGGTGAAGGTAAAGGTGGCAAAGGACAAACAAGGGCTTATGATGACTTGTATGATATACCTGTGGAAGTATGGAAGTGCCTAGGAGAGGTGGCAATAGAGTTCCTGACCGGGTTGTTTAACAAGGTCTTAGATAATGAGAAGATGCCTGAAGAATTTGAGAAGTGGGCTGGTGCCCATTTTTAAGAACAAGGGAGATGTGCAGAATTGTGGCAACTACAGAGGAACAAAGCTAATGAGCCATACAATGAAGTTATGGGAAAGAGTAGTTGAAGCTAGACTAAGGGCAAACGTGAGAATTTGTGAGCAGCAGTACGGTTTTATGCCAAAAAAGATTACAACAGATGCAGTATTTGCTTTAAGGATGTTGATTGAGAAGTACAGGGAAGGCCAGAAGGGGCTGCATTGTGTTTTTGTAGATCTGGAGAAAGCTTATGACAGGGTGCCCAGAGAGGAATTGTGGTATTGTATGAGGAAGTCTGGAGTGGGAGAGAAGTATGTTAGAGCGGTGCAGGACATGTACGAGGACTGTAAGACGGTAGTGAGGTGTGCTGCAGGTGTGGCAGAGGAGTTCTGAGTGAAGGTGGGACTCCATCAGGGATCAGCTCTGAGCCCCTTCTTGTTTGCTATGGTGATGGACAGGCTGACGGACGAGGTTAGACAGGAATCTCCATGGACTATGATGTTTGCAGATGACATTGTGATATGTAGTGAGAGCAGGGAAGAGGTGGAGGAGAAGCTTGAGGGGTGGAGGTTTGCCCTGGAAAGGAGAGGAATGAAGGTCAGCCGCAGCAAGACGGAGTACATGTGTGTAAATGAGAGGGACCCAAGTGGAAGAGTGAGGTTACAGGGAGAAGAGATAAAGAAGGTGGAGGATTTTAAGTACTTAGGGTCAACAGTCCAGAGCAATGGAGAGTGTGGAAAAGAGGTGAAAAAGCGTGTGCAGGCAGGCTGGAATGGGTGGAGAAAAGTGTCGGGTGTGATAGAAGAGTTTCAGCTAAAATGAAAGGAAAGGTGTACAAAACTGTGGTGAGACCAGCGATGTTGTTTGGTTTAGAGACAGTGCCGCTGAGGAAAAGACAGGAGCCAGAGCTGGAGGTAGCAGAGATGAACATGCTGAGGTTCTCTTTGGGTGTGACCAGGATGGACAGGATCAGGAATGAGCACATCAGAGGGACAGCACATGTTAGAGGTTTGGAGATAAAGTCAGAGAGGCCAAACTGAGATGGTTCGGACATGTCCAGAGGAGTGATAGTGAATATATTGGTAGAAGGATGCTGAGTTTTGAATTGCCTGGCAGGAGGCCTAGAGGAAGACCAAAGAGGAGGTTTATGGATGTAGTGAAAGTGGACATGAAGGTAGTTGGTGCAAGAGAGGAGGATACAGGAGACAGAGTTAGATGGAGGCAATTGAGTCGCTAATCAATATACAGTACATACTGTAGATATTTGAAAACTGCTATATACTGTATTAATGTAAATACTGTTATCTTGTTGATAACAGCTAGCCTAGTTGGTGTTTGGTTTTAGGGCGTGTCTAGTGGTTTCATCCTGTTCAATCAAGCTTTTTTGGATCAGGACTCCAGGTCGGTCTCAGTGGAATCTTTATTTACCAATACTGCTCTGAGGAAGATGTTTTCTGTAACATTACCAGGATAAGTGGATCAATCAAACGCTTGACTCATAGAGATGCAAGTGATGCCATTCGTCTTTTTGTTCCTTAAGACCCATACACACATTTGCGTCAGTTTGCAGGCTCAGCTGTTACCCGGCAACCATTGTCAGCACATGACAGATTCAGTTTCCAGCCCTTTAAAGATGTATGATCCCTGCAGATCCTTGGCCAGGAAGAATGACCAAGCATGTGACAAGATACTGTGTGTGTCATTATGACATTTCCTAAAAGTAACTGACGGGTTTTTTTTTATGCATGTGGCAGAAAATTGTGGGTTGTGTGATATATGAGATAATTGTAAAAGGCATTGGCTATGCGGATTAGGACCTAATCTGGGGGTCAGGCTACAGCATACATTTACAGCGTGTGAGGGGCAGTAGTCGAGTCTCCCACAGATATTTTAGCACTCCCAAAGAACACACACACAACCAGGGTTTCTTATGCTCAAAAAGCATGTCTGCAAACATAAAAAAATTAAAAATGTCTGCCACCTGGTGTGTTTGTCAAAAAATAATAGCATGTTTTGACAAAGGCTCATCATTTGTATGCAGTGGTTCAGGATTTTTTTTTAGCATCCACAAACAGCAAAACAACGACATGCATGGTAGTCAAAAGACATAATGTTGATTTGTACATACATTTAAGCCAAGCTCCACCCCATCCAGGTTCTTTTCGGATGGCAGGTGTCCTATACACCTCCCAAAATGTAACTGTACCCGTCACGCACACACAAACAGACATGCATAGCTGAGTAACAGATCTCATTACTTATTAAGTTAACCTCATGAGCTCAACCCTGAATCTTTCATTTTCTTATGCAGTGCTCCATAGAGAGACAATGGAAATATCCACAGCCTTCTTTTTGTAACACTGGAATACTTCAAGACCAGGATCAGCCACTGGACAATTCCTCCATGACTAACTTTACTAGCTCCAGTGGTGGCACTGAGCAGCTTGTAGACATTTTTCAATGCATTGAATGCATGCAATGCACTGCTGACCTACGGTTACTAAACTAAATTTACAAGTCAACTATCCGTCATGGCCGCCTTCTCGCTCATCTTAATCACACTCTGCATGACTCAGGTTCACTCACAGGTAAGGCAGAAATAGCTACGGTGAAAAGTAGGCTAGATAACAGGCTTAGCTAAATGTATTTATGTGTAGCATTATATAAATACTACTAATATAATACATACTTAACAATTATATCTTTTGGCTAAAAGTCACATTAAAATAATTTATCTAATAATTTTGATTACTACATGCAAACAAGCAAAGATTTTACATAACTAGTAGGGGTGTAACGATTCATTCACTAGATCCAATAAAATTCCTACATCATCTGTGTTCGCCAAATTGCCATTCCAGACGACATACAGTATATCGATATAACACCGTTTGAAAGGTAATCGATTTCATCGATACTAGAAAATAAAGCATTGGATTTAAGCACGGAAAGTTTAATATGGCTGTGTGTTTTTTAGCTATTTTAGTGATAAAGACGTTAAATGTTACACTTGTAAGTAACAGTTTGCTTTGTCGTAAGTCGATTAGTCATGTCTGTTGACTGGGGCGCATGGATGACGTCATGTGACGCTGAGCGTGCGTGTTCTGTTAGAAAAGTCGGTATGGATGTTCTAAAATATGCAATTTCTATAGGATATGGGGTGTATTTTCATTGGTATACATGCTTGTTAGCTAGATGACTCCTTCCTCTTCAATGTGCTATGGGATTTATACTGAGTGTTGGACCACATCCAAAGTTAAGTCCAACTTGACGCCTTTCAAACTCATGGATGGGAACGTCAGGACAAGATAAAAGGTACGTAGCGAGCGTTAAGTTTGTGCATGTTTGTGTTCTGGTCGAATGGGGGGCTTTCCGTTTGGGAGCCACTGTTGTTCTGGCGTATGTTCCTTTTTTTCTTGCAATGATAAGCAAGATGATCAAACTCCTAGTAGTTGTAATAGCGTCTGTGCAAACGTTACAGTATGTAGGATATTCATTCACTTTAAAATCTATCTGCACATGAAATGTAATTCAAATCTGGTGGTGCGAAATAACTTCTTTCATACTTTGGTAAGAGAAGTGAATGAGGTATTAAATTAAAGTTAGTCATGTTTTATCAGATAGAATTAATCATTCATTAACTTGTCAATTCAACCTAAAGTGCTGGCTGCACTTTATTCAAATAAAACGTGAATGCATTTGCCATGAAATGTTGTTTACTTGTCTGTTTAGATCCATAAATAATGTAAACCTGATTCTCTTCCAAAAAGCAAAGGAAATATGGGAAACTTCACCTGCACTGTCCAGTATCCAGCTATTTATTTCATCAGACTGCTCAAATTTTTGGCTAAAAAGTTACCAAATAGATTTAAAGTTACTGAATCTTTTCGGATCGTATCATTCTAAAAGACCCAATATCGTTCCGGAATCAAATCGGCAAACACAAATCGTGATACGAATTGAATCGTTACACCCCTAATAACTAGCTTGTTATACTTCCTTTAGCCTTTCTGAAAGCGCCACCGTTAGCGGGTAAGCTAACATGACTTTTTGCTCAGTTTATATTATCTTTTGTTATATGATACAATACAACTCTGCCAAAGGTTCAGTTCACATACCACATACCACCTGGAAATGATTAAAAAAAACACTAATAATTGTAATTGTAATTGATACAACCATAAAAATGTCTGTTTGCACCCTCCAAGCTCTCCTGCTAACTTGGCAGCTAATTTTAAATCAACACTTGCATTTAAAAAAATTACTCGTAATAATGTAATGACTTTGGCATTTAGTTTACAAGCAAAATAGCAGAAGTTTGAGTAAGTCACTGTTTTGCAAGTCTCATGTAAGGCTCAAGTCTTAAATCTCGAATCAAGTCCCAAGTCCCAGTCATGTCTCATATCAAGAAAAGACAAGTTGAGACCAAGTCATTCTTGAGTCATAAACATAGTTTAGTGTCTTCTAAATAAAATGCCATTTTAACAATGTAACAACCTATTACATTTGACAAATACAATGAATAAATGAACAATGAATTTTGAATTGTTTTATTGTATTATAGTGTGACAAGTCACAGAAAAATATGCTAACATTGCATTCAGGAAATGTACGGTAATCCACTAGAGGTGATCAGATCAATAACGGACGATTTCCGTAAAAAACATGTGATCGGCCGACAAATGCCGATTGGCCTGCAGCTGCAAACAGTACATGTCTGCAGTGTCACGTAGGGTTTCCAACACCCATATGGAGCAGAAAATGGACGCACTTTGTCCAACAAACCTACCCAATGCTGTGAAGTAAAAAAGGAGGGATGTCGACATACTCCTTCATAGTTCATATTGTATATCACACATCCTTTCCATTCCATTCCATTTTCTTCCGCTTATCTGGGTCTGGGTCGCGGGGGCAGCAGTCTCAGTAGGGAAGTCCAGACTTCCCGGTCTCCGGCAACCTCATCCAGCTCCACCGGGAGGACACCAAGGCGTTCCCAGGGCAGCTGTGGGACATAGTCCCTCCAGTGAGTCCTTGGTCTTCCCCGGGGCCTTCTCCTGGCTGGGCATGCCCGAAACACCTCACCAGGCAGGCGCCCGGGAGGCATCCGGATGAGATGCCCGAGCCTCCTCAACTGGCTCCTCTCATGTGAAGGAGCAGCGGCTCTACTCTGAGCTCCTCCGGATGGCCGAGCTCCTCACCCCATCTCTTAGGGTGAGTCCAGCCACCCTATGGAGGAAACTCATTTCCGCCACTTGTATCCGCGATCTTGTTCTTTTGGTCATGACCCATAACTCATAACCATAGGTGAGGGTGGGAACGTAGATCGATCGGTAAACAGAGAGCTTTGCCTTCCGGCTCAGCTCTCTCTTCACCACAACGGTCCGGTACAGCGACCGCATTACTGCTGACGCTGCACCGATCCGTTTGTCGATCTGACGTTCCAACCTTCCCTCACTTGTGAACAAGACCCTGAGATACTTGAACTCCTATCCTGAGGCAAGACCTCACTCCCAACCCGGAGGGTAGAGTCCACCCGTTTCCGACTGAGAACCATGGCCTCGGATTTGGAGGTGCTGAATCTCATCCAAGAAGCTTTACACTCAGCTGCAAACCGCTCCTGTAAACGCTGAAGGTCACAGCCTGATGAGCCAATAAGGACCACATCGTCTGCAAATAGCAGAGACGAGATCCTAAGGTCACCAAGCTGGACTCCTTCAACGCCTTGACTGCGCCTAGAAATTCTGTCCATTAAGATTATGAACAGAATCAGTGACAAAGGGCAGCCTTGGCGGAGGCCAACGTTCACCGGAAACAAGCTCGACTTACTGCTGGCAATGCAAACCAGGCTCCTGCTTCGATTGTACAAGGACCGAAAGGCACGTAGAAGCGGGCCACCGATCGCGTACTCCCGGAGCACCCCCCACAGGACACCATGAGGGACATGGTCGAATGCCTTTTCCAAGTCCACAAAGCACATGTAGAATGGTTGGGCAAACTCCCACATACCCTCGAGTACCCTTGCAAGGGTGTAGAGCTGGTCCAGTGTTCTGTAACCGGGACGAAAAACCACATTGCAACTCCTGTAACCGAGGTTCGACTAACGGTCGTACCCTTCTCTCCAGCACCCTGGAGTAGACTTTCCCAGGGAGGCGGAGGAGTGTGATCCCCCAATAGTTGGAACACACCCTCTGGTCAACATTTTTAAAAATGGGGACCACCACCCTGGTCTGCCAGTCCAGAGCTACTGTTCCATGCACCGACTTCCATGCAATGTTGTAGAGGCCTGTCAACAAAGACATTCCCCCAACATCCAGAGCCTTGAGGAATTCAGGGCGAAACTCGTCTACCCCCGGAGCCTTGCCATTGGGGAGTGATTTAACTACCCCAATTACCTCAGCCACGGTGATAGAACTGTCCACGTACGTATCCTCAGACTCTGCTTCCTCTACGGAAGCAGAGTCCTCTGCTTCCTCTCACACATCCTTTATTCATGTATATTCTGTGTGTCTTATTCATTTAAAAAAAACAACTGTAAAATTCCTTTATTTTCTATGCCGCTTATCCTTATTAAGGTCGCGGGTATGCTGGAGCCTATCCCAGCTGACTTTGGGCGAGAGCCGGGGTACACCTTGGACTGCTCGCCAGTCAATCACAGGGCACATCTAGAAAAACAATCACTCACACTCACATTCATACCAATGGACAATTTAGAGTCGCCAATTAACCTAACATGCATGTTTTTGGAATGTGGGAGGAAACTAGAGTACCCGGAGAGAACCCACGCACACACGGGGAGAAGATGCAAACTCCACACAGAGATGCCCAACGGAGTTTTGAACCCTGAACCTCCTGACTGTGAGGCCAATGTGCTACCCACTCCACCACCGTGCGGCAACTGTAAAATTCAATTTCATTATTTGATGTGATCTAATGTTTAAAGGGCTCATGTAAATGGGACACAAAAACATATAGCAGATTGTATGATACCTTTATAAATAAAATAAGACAAATAAGGTGGACTGTTAGAATTATAAGCGTAAATCGTGTGCCTATATCAAATATATAGTCTGGTCCGCCAGCCAATTTTGGTAGGTCAATGCGGCCCGCGAGTCAAAAAGTTTGCCCAACCCTGGCCTAGCTTCTAGTCTTGGGACTCCAAATGTGACTTTTTGCCACACTGACATTTTGTTTTTATGGCAACTGTAAATTCAGACTTTATACCTTTTATATAATGACATGTGGCTGCAAAATAGCATAAAGTGTGGACATCTGCTTGGTAAATAAAGTAGTATACAACTTCAATTTCAATATTTTGACAAATTGTCTGTAGACACAAAACACATGCCTGCAAACCTATATGATATTTAAAACTTTATAACCTGTGAATAACAGTAATGATTACCTCGCAGTAACAAGACTAATCAGAACTGCTAAAGTCCTCCACAAAGAACTTGTAAAAAATATTATCGTGTCATTAAATCAATTAAAATCCGTATAGACCACATATGTTGTAGAGCACATAGTGGATAAGCTTAGAGACCTTATTGGTGGTGAAATTTTGTTGATATGTTATGGTTTTCACAGCATGAAATGGTCAGTGGAACACAATCATATACTGGGAGGGTCACTGCTGCGTCTTCATCCAACATCAATCCAGGAGTGAGCCGCATGATCAACATCAACGAGAGCGGTGAGATGTGAAAATGATAGATTTGGGTCACAGCATTTAAGTGTGAAAGTGGACTCTTTTGTGAGGATTGTGATAGTGGTATGACTGCTTGGTGTGAGACTTTTTGGAGGCAGCTTCACGGTTTGAACGTGTTGTATGTTTTGACTTTTTTTTACAGTTTTACTTAATAAAGTTTCTGTTTTTGCTTAAAGTATTTTTTTTTAATACCTGTTTAAACTTGATAATATCAATCAATAATCAATCAATTTAACTTGCATTAGTTTAACTGAGCCTATATTAATCACAATATTATTATTATTATTGTATCAACATCTAGAAAAACACAACTATGATGTAAAATATTAATTAATTATTATATATAATACACTGCCATTTGTGTCGTTTTCAGTTTTGTTTATAGCATTACCATTGCGGGTTGTTTTTGATTATCGGAACAAAATTAATCAAGCCACTGTTTGATTCAGATTCATCGTCTTAGATTTATTTTACAGTGTGATTGATTGAAGCAAAATTACAGTTTCAGGCGGACGTCTTCTTGGCTCCATTCCAAGATGTCTGCTCTTCTCTCCTCTTAGAATCCTCATTATACTGTCCCCATTCCCCTTGGGATGAAAAGAAAGGGGAGTCTTTGAAGTTTCTATTTGCCCTGGGTCACCATGCAAACACATCCTGTCTTGGTTTCATCTTCCGGTCGTAAATACTTCTTAGCACCCTAGCTCGAAATTGACTGTAGTACACTTGCATCCTGTGATACTATATGATATTGATAGAACCGTTATAGCATACAGAAATAATGTGGTAAAGGGCCGATCTATTTATTTTATCGAGTGTGTGTATGTGCCAGCAAGGGGGTGTGTACTTAGCATGCTAAATATCCCACACTTGCAACAAGAATGTTTTTTTCTTCTTGGTTTGTTTTGACAGCAACAGTTTGAAATGCGCACCAGTACGGAAACCTACAGAATTCGAGCAACGACCTGAAGTATTCTGTGTGAGCAGTTCAATCACTAGCTTTGACTCCCCGTTTAAATACTACTTATACTACTAAACAGTGTGCAGTAAGTCTACGTTGTGTACTTAAAAAGGTACAATTATGTAGTTTGTCTGAGAATGTATATAGAATAGAATAGTTATACCGAAGAACATGAATGTCACTGTGTTATTAGATGTGACCAACTATGTTCCTGTTTAATTCCTATCTGGTAACTTAAGCGGTCACTTTTGAACTGCGGGATGAATGACTCGGCTATGAGAGTCTTAAATGTTTCTTTTATGTGAAGCCTCAGATCACATCTGAAAACACTCTTTGCAAGCCCAGATTGTCACTGCCATTACATATTATTCTCGTGTTGTTCATGCTGGTGTCCTTTCAGTTATGAAGTATAAAAGTAGAATTGACAGCATAGTGACCCATACATATTTTTCTCTAGTTTCTGATGCACCTTTAGGACTAGAAGGGGAGGCTGTAGGCTCTAATGGGATTCTGCTTTCTTGGACCATGCCTTCTGGCACCAGCAACATTGATGGATATATAATCAGGTATCTTTATTCATGCATGCATGTTTTTTGTCTTTCCACATCTAGAGAGTAGCCAAATTGGGCAATACTGCACATTTTTATATTAATCTGATACCAAGTGAATACTGGGCCAATGTTGCCAATATCAAAACTGATACAGATAATTTTTACTTGACATTTGTCTAAGCTCTTTGAATGATTTTACTTTTAATTTGTTGATCACAGAAGATGTTGGTGATAAAAAATGTATAGATGATTGATATTTGGATATTGTTGTATGCTACAGATGGTGACAGTGACCTTATGACTTTATTCTTGAAGGTACAAGGAAGTGTGTCCCTATCCGGATCCCATCTTTACACAGGTGTCCAAGTTCCTGGACGTACCAGAGACTCTACTCACTGACTTCACGTCAGGCTCTACATACCACATTCAGGTACTCACATAAGTGATTACCCACAGGTGAACCACAAAACCTACTTATACTACCACTGCTAATTGTAATTTCCCTCCTATTACTGTCATGCATATGTTACATGCACATGATTACACTGCAATAATCCTATGCCATTTGGGACAATCATAGACAATCAGATATATGTATGTATACTGTATGGTGGATATCCTTATTTGGTCATTTAAACTTATAGGAAAACTGCACTTTTTCGGACTTTTGTCCATCATCCGCAATCCGTATATGAAACATGTGTCACGATCCGTGTGTTGTTCTCGTGACAGTTTTTGTTCTAGTTGGTTTTCCTGGGTTGTTGTTATTTTCCTAGTTTCACATGTTTTTCTTAAACTCTAGTTTTTCTCCGTTAATTACACGCACCTGTTCCTCGTTTGTTTGCCGTACTATTTATGTTCAGGTGTGTGCGCCAGTCCGTGTCGGCTCATTGTCGTGTGTGCTTTGCTTTCACGTCGTGGACCTCCTTGTGTTTTCCGCTGCTTTGCAGCAACCTCTATTAAAGATTCCTCGCACTTACCTGCCTACCGTCCAGCTCTCTGCATCCTCGGGGTCGATAATCAGAAAAGCCACAAATATCCCAATAAGAGCAGACTTTGTAAGTGTCGTCGCTGCTGTTTCTATCTGCTGTTGTTGAAAGTAGTGTGAACTCATATGCGCTATGTGAAATCAATGTGTTATGAAATACGTTCCGATAATGTGTTAAATAATGAAAATACGGCAAGATACTGTAAATAGTTCATGTTGTCATCAATATTAATTGTATGATCATAGCATGTATATAAAACAATAAAACGTTGTTAGTTTTTTTAAGGGTTTATTTGTTGAAATAGCTGCCTCCCATATAATGAAATGTTAACTCGCTCATACAAACTTGTTTTCTGGCTTAATATTGCAAAGAAAAGGAAAACAAATATTATATTATATTTGAATTTCCATGTATTTCCAATCCTATTAAAGGATAACCTAATCTTCCACAATTACTATTTCTACTGGTGCTCCTACAGGTTATACTACCACTACTACTACTAATGGAAATAAAAACAATTTTAATAATGAATGTCCATTTGAGGTGGTGTCCTCAAGCAGTGGAGGGTTTTGTCCAGGTTTTGATGCTTTGCTCAAGGGCAGTGCTTCAGCGATATATTCAGTAGTTGCCAGACATTTTACAGTGGCGTAGACCTTCATCCATGTACCCATACTCTTGCACACTTATTACATAAACCTTTCATCTTAATTAACTTGAAATATTGAGCATAATTAATTGGTTCATTCATTTTGTAGTAATTCCGGGTGTAAAAATTTGTATTTTGCATGGTCACAATTGCTAAAATTTGACATAAGCCCTGATAAATAATAGTATCATCTTACATAACTTTTATTTCAGTCTGATGAAATTCTTCCGTTTGAATGGCGGCAATTTGAGCTTCACTTTTTTGTCCACTCACAGTGTCTATAGTTTAAGCCTGCATAATAATTTAATACTGAGTTAAAGGGGAAATTTTACCAATCACAAGTATCCAAAGTACAAAAATACACACAACTAACAATAAAGCCAAATTTTGGGGGAAGTCCCCACTCACAATAACAGGTTTTCACCACTTCATTGTGCGTTTAAATATAAATTGAATTATCAAAAATACAATGAAGAACTTCATGCTCTGTCTCCTTTCTGCTTTCTGCTCTATTCTTCTTGTGCTGTGAGGCATTCAGGCGAGCTTGTAATTTTGAGCGCTAATTGTTTTTCATTTTTATTCTTGTACCACCTATGACAACTGCCGTACCCTTGGGGATACACATACTGTACATTTAGTCTATTGCTTTTGTTTTGTAGTGTATATGTCAAGTCTTTACAGCAGTACACTATAGGCTCTTGGTCTGGCTTAATGGTGGTAATTGATCCCAGTTGCATTATTAATCACGTAAACAGATCTATGGATCATCTGAGGCTCTTTTCACTGTCAGTCTGTTGTGATGAATGGATGCGATTGTGCTCAGGAGCTTCTAGAATTCATTAACCCACACTGACCTTTGTATAAATGTAAAAACTGGCACATTCCGTGACTACGGTATATGCCCACCTACTTCATCTGTGTGTTTATCAAATTACAACATCTGACTAGACCTAATCATCGTAACCAGATAATTATTCACCATATTTTTACACAACCTACCCTTTAATTAATGATCCCTGAGATTATTTCATTCACATGCGAGCAGACATAATCCAACGAGTTGAAGTATATTGCTTTTCTCAAGGACCCATGGGCTGTGCTTTTCACTAACATTTCCGTGTTTTGGATTCTTCAGCATTAGCTCTATGTCCCTCTTTGAACCTTTGACTTTCACAAGTTCTGACCTTTAAGGTTTGACTATTAATCAAAATTTACTTTTTAATTATGTCTTAATAGTGTCCCTTTATGAGCACCAAACATAAGAAAAAGTTATCATCTCCCTCGCTTGTTTGCTCCACTTGTAAGAGAAGATGGGTTCACACTGTCGCTTTTGATGTTCTGGGTTTTTGTGATGTCTTCCTCATGGACATGGCAGCACCTCTGACCCCCCCACACCTTCATACATTTTGCAAAATAACTGACTTTGCTAAACTTCTGTAATAAAACCTGGAGTTTGCCAAATATCCAGTCAGAAACAGACGTGGGAGCTATATGTTTGATAATTTGTTTTTTTTCAGCAGATTGGCTAACCTAGCACAATGTTGCTGTTAAAATGTGACTGTAATGTTAGTACTGTAGCTCACAACCTATCCTAGTGTTGGTAACATTTGTGTCCTGTCCCTCATTTTAGGTTGTGAGGAATGTGTTCCCAGGTGAATGAGAGGTGTTTTCAAACATTGGCCTGTACTGTATGTCTATTATATAGGTGATGCAGGGTTACAGTGTATATATAGAAAGTGGATAAAAGTGCACAATAACGTTTGTTGGAGCAACATAATCTGTTGGAGGTGTATACAAACGCAGCTCATTAGCATTAAAGCTACAGACACACAGAATGGTGTGTTCCCATTAGGGCGTACAAAAAGCACTTATAAATAGCCTTAATTCCAATATCAAGGCAAGATATCAACACGTGAACAATACACTATTGTGGCACCTTTGAGATTTATTTAGAAGTGTTGAAAAATAGTATAATATGGGAACTTCAACAACTTTTCTCCAGTTTTGAACATTCATACACTTGAGGTGATGACTGGTCTTTGACAATTGACAGAGTGAATTAACCAATACAGCAACATAAAATTAATAAAGTACTGTCTTTTTGTCTTCAGGTGGCAGCCACTTCTCCGGCAGGTATGGGACCATTCAGTAAAGCTGTTTATGTAAAGACCGCTGAGTCACGTAGGTATCCACTCACACATACTCACTAAAAATGTATGTTGGCTGTATTGTTGTACAGCTGTACAGTCTATGTTTGTCTGTGTGTGTTTTATGCAGCACCCGGTTTGGTGACTAACTTAACGGCCTTTGCCCAGAATCACACCTTTGTCCTGGTCACTTGGTTTCTGCCACACCGCATTAATGGCCTCATCACAAAGTTTGCCGTCAAAGCCAAACACGCTCGCACAGGACACACAGTCCGTAACCTTGAAGTTAATGCAGAAGACATCATGACCGGAGCACTACCTCATTGCAACGTACATATCTTTAAAACCAACCACTTATTGAGATTGATGATGAAATCAATAATACCACCATTATTGTTTAGGATGCTGCAGATATTCTGTCTCGTGCGACCCTCAGCCCCTTGGAAATGACATCATCATCTTCTCCACCTTACACTCTCACTGCCGTGCCCCCTGCAGCTGCCTGGAGCGTCCCCATATCAGTAGGAGTTGATCAGCTTAGACCTTACACTGCTTATCTTTTTGAAGTGTCTGCATTCACATCAGATGGAGAAGGACAGATTGCGTCCACTATGGTCCGCATGCCAGAGTCAGGTGTGGGAAAAAGAGGCTTCATGTTTTAGTCATGGATTAGAAGATTTCTCTTTATATTCTCTATAAATGAAGAGTGTGTTTGTGCACTGCAGCTCCAGAGGATCCCCCAAAGAACTTCTCAATATTAAATCTGACATCTCGATCAGCATCCTTTTCCTGGAACTCACCCACCATCATCACAGGAAAATTTACCTATATGCTCTACCTTTACGGCTCTACAGGTCAGTAGTTATTGACTCTGCATGCATACATGAATAGATGTGAAATACAATTTGACAGAATGTTCTCCATGTCCTTGTGTGGACAGGATATTTATATGAAAATAGCACAGCAGACATGAGGTTCACTTTTACCGGTTTGACTCCCTACACCAAGTACACCGTTGCTGTTGGGGCCAAAGCGGCTGGAGAAGTGGGTCCAATTGCTCAGAAGGACGTGATGACATCTGCTGAAGGTAAACAGCAGCATTTATTGATAAAGAGTTTGTCATTCAAATGAACATTTAAGACCCATTTAAACATTTTCAGGGATGACAGAAATTATAGTTATGTTTTGTTCCATTAAGCAATTATGCTTATTATTGTATACAAATGCAACAGACAGACTGGCTGGCAAGAAAACTGAATGCCATTTGAAGCCCTGGCACACCCCTGATCAATATCTTAAGACCAGCTGAATTGCTAGAATTGACCTTTTGCACATTTGGAACTTAATGAGGTTTTATGAAGAACTACAATATGCACAAGAAGGGGTAGTGTAATAAAAAGCACTTTGAAAAGGTAATTTATTGAAAACAACAATTAAACTGAAATAGGCTGTTTATTAGCTGATCCCTTGCCATCCATCCCCAAATGTTGTCTATGGGATTTAAATCAGGGGAACGTGCAGGATGGTCCAAAAGAGTGATGTTATTTTCCCTGAAGAAGTCCTTTGTCAAGCGAGCATTGTGAACTGTGGCGTTGTCCTGTTGAAAAATCCAGCTGTTACCACACAGACGAGGGCCCTTAGTCATGATGCCCGCTGCAACATCTGCACGTAACCAGCCGCCGTTTACACTTTGTCAGGGAGCATCAAACATGGGGCATTGAAAGGTGGAAAAAAGTTTTATTCTCGTATTAGAATTTTTTTTTTACTGGCATGACAAGGAGATCTGAGATGTTTTCTACCCAGCACAGTGGAGGGGGGTCCATCATTATTTGGGGTGCTTTTTCATTCAGTGGAACACTGATGCGTCAGGTGGTGCAGGGTTGTCAGACAGCGGTTGGTTACATGCAGATGTTGCAGTGGGCATCTCTCATGCCCGAAGGCCCTCGTGTGTGTGGTAACAACTAGGTTTTCCAACAGGACAATGCTGCAGTTCACAATGGTTGCTTGACAAAGGACTTCTTCAGGGAGAATAACACGACTCTTTTGGACCATCCTGCATGTTCCTCTGATTTAAATCCCATAGAGAACATTTGCGTATGGATGGCAAGGGAAGTTTATAAAAATGGCCATCAGTTCCAGACAGTTGATGCCGTTCGTGAAGCCATCTTCACCATTTGGAGCAATGTTCTCACTAGATTCCTGGAAACACTCGCATCAAGCATGCCCAAACTAATTTTTGAAGTGATTAACAAGAACAGTGGAGCTACTCATTACTGAGTCCTACTGAGAATTTTTTTGTTCAGTTTTAGAAGGTTTTTTGTCATTTTTTGAGCGATGGTCTTAAACTTTTGATCAGCTGATAAACATCCTATTTCAGTTTAATTGTTGTTTTCAATAAATTACTTTCCCAAAGTGCTTTTTGTCACACTCCCCCTTTTTGCTTTTGCATATTGTAGCTCTGCTTAAAACCTATTTAAGATCCAAATGTGCAAAAGGTACATTCTAGCAATTTTTCAACTGGTCTTAAGATTTTGATCAGGTCTGTATTTCCAGCATTTCGTGGAATTCAAAATCAAAGATATTCTTGCTAGGAGGGGCAACTGGTCTTCAACATTGCTTCATTATCAGAGAAAAATTCCAAACAAGAATACCGACAAAAAAAATGTACTGATATGATCCTTAGTCCGTATTCCTTAAAGCATGAGAGCATAAGAAAACAGACTTGTGGTGCAACTGTGCTAGTTTGCAAGTAACTGCAAATTCAACTGCTGATGACATCATAGGCGGGTGACTGAGTCTTTGTGGTTTCTATGTCAGAGCATGCTAACAGGCAGCAACAGTCACATTTGGGTTTTAAAGATACCTTACCAACACATTTGGACTTAGGCATTGTGTTAATAACACAACAAGACGTGCGTCATATTGTATGAATATACATACAATATACATACAACACAACACTAACTGGACGGTACGCTATCTCAGGTTCCACTATATTAAAATTGCACACTGACATCAGACTTATCTGTTTTGTTTTATTCCCAATCAAAAATGTTCTTCTTGTTACATATCCACTGAAGAGAATTAGTACAAACAGGCCTTTTGACTTTTATATTATTTCAGTTTAATTGTCATTCCAAATCAAATCACTTAGTGCTTTGACCTCAAAAACAAGTACACAGCTAGGAGACAAGTTTGTTGTGTTTGGTGACGTAGCACCCAGTGCCGTTCAAGACCTGAAGGCAGTTGCGGAGGACGCTATTTCAATCCGTGTGACTTGGAGAATTCCAGCCCAGCCAAATGGTCCTATCACCCAGTACAGACTGCAGGTCCTCCTGAATGACACTTTGTTGCATGACATCACCCTCATAGCAGAACAGGTAATTATCTTTATAATGCCAAAGGTTTTGGATGGTACTGTATACCCTTCCATATAGTTTTACCTGTAGACATTCGATTTTCCGCTCACAGAGTACGACTGGTTTTTACGAAGGTGAGACGCTTGGCCCACATCAGCAAGTTGGTCCAGGGCGTCGTCGGAGAAATGCTGAGCTCAATTTGATCTTCACCACTGCTGATTTTGACCCCACGCAGTCAATTGCCACGACCTTCACAAGAGCTGAGGAAAACACTAACACTGCGGATCAACCTTACAAGGGCTTTAACCTCTTTTTAAAACCCTCCCTCACTGAGACGTCCGGTGACACATTCCAGTCTTCTTCGCCTGCTATTTCTCTTACATCTGTGTCGCCTGTTACGCTTCCACCATGGCTGACAAAGCAAGCTGAGGACATGACCTCTGAGTCATCCCACCTTACTCTCACACCAGGCCAGATCCGCGTTTCCACACGCCAAGCATCCATTACGGCACATTTATCATCACAAAACATGGCCGATTCTACCACAGGTGAGGGAGTAATTCTTCTTTTTGCCTTTACAAATATTGTGACTGCTTGATGACCAACCTGTTAGTCTACTAACAATTGTATATAATTGTTCTCCATATTCAGTTTTTTTGTGTAACTTTTAGTCTTTGTACGCTGTGTTTTTGGAAAGTTCTCATAATGCAGCTATGTGTCTGTATCTTTCACACAAATCCCTTAGAAGCATTTTTTGTAATGCATGCGCTCCTCTGCAGGCGTGAACGTGCAAGAAGAGATGATGAAAGGGGTGATGCAAGAGCTGTCTTACCTGGTGTCCGGTCTAGAACCCTTCACTGAATACACCTTCAGGGTCACTGCCTCTACGTTAGTGGGCGAAGGACCCGCCTCACTCATCACTGAGAAGACTCGAGAACAAGGTCGGTTGTCATAATTACTTTTACAAGCCGGCCATGTTTCCGTTGCGGCAAAATTAAACAGAATTTCACTTTTAACTTTCTATTTAGTTCCCAGCTCAGTGCTTGACCTTTCTTACCAAAACATTAGCTCCACTTCCATACATGTGAGCTGGATGCCACCACTCAACCCCAATGGGCGCATCACACATTACACCGTCTATGGCCTCGAAGTGCACAGTGGTCACACTCTGATGTGGTTTACTAACTCTACCAGCATGCCCATAACAGGTAGCGTCTTTATACTCTGACCACAGTGATGTATGCGATTGTAATTATGACAATTAGCAATACAATTTCTGATTTATAGATTTGAAGAAGTACACTGGTTATATGCTACGTGTGGCTGCATCTACAGCTGTGGGAGAGAGCTTTCTATCTGAAGAAGATTACATCTTTGTCCTCACATTAGAGGATGGTATGTTCAGATTAAAAGTGCACTCATAAACCGTAATGGTTGAATGTAAACCTTAATTTCGCCCCTTAGAGCCAGACTCCCCCCCTGTGAACCTCACTGTGGTGGAAACCAACCCGTCCACAGTCATCCTCACCTGGTCTGCTCCAGAAAAAGCCAATGGTGTAATCCAACATTACTTGGTTCGCTACGAGAACCAGTCGTATTCTTCTTCAGTGAACACCTCCACCAATGAAGTTACTCTAGTGAACCTGAGGCCATTCACCTACTATAACGTCTCTGTGATGGCGTTTACACGTTATGGCCACGGCAACCACACCTCAGAATATTTAAGTGTCTTGTCTGGAGAGGATGGTGCGTTCACGGAAATGTAATAAATATAAAAATAAGAATTAGTAAATCCACATTCTGTTGTTTCTTACAGTCCCCGGCAGTCCTCCTTGCAGGCTCTCCTATGAGTCGCTTAGTCCAAATGAAGTCAATGTTACCTGGCAGCCTCCTTTGGTGCCAAATGGCATCATAACCCACTATAGCCTGCAGCTGTGGAATTCAACTCATTACCTGAACCTTACTTCCCCGACCAACTTCATCCACATCACCCATCTCAGGAAGTTTGCACGCTACTCGGTCATGGTGCAGGCGCATACACGAGCTGGGCCAGGGAACTTCAGCACCGAGCCGCTCAACATCACCACCATGGAGGATGGTGAGACAGATGGATGTGTGGAGTTAAAGAGTGTTTTTTTTCCCCCAGGTTGACTCTACCATTGTATCCCGAAGGAGGGCCTCGGATCATTATTTCCTCTTTGCTTCTTTTATTCACTTCTATTTACTTAGCTAACCTTTTTTTTATTTCAGCAATGGTTCTCCCTCTTGAGGACCGTCTAAGCTCCACTGGTTCCCTATTGACAGGCCTGTTTTTGTTGTTGTTGTTACATCACTGGACAGTTTTTCTCCCACATCCTAGCTCCTGACACGCCTCCTCAGTTCCTCCATGTTCGGAAGTTGTCTGACTATGACGTGGAGTTGTCATGGCAACCACCACTTGAAGCCAATTCAGACATACTCTACTACCTTGTAAGAGTTTGGTGAGTTTTTAAACCCAACAACTCCATTTATGTTTGAAAAGAAGAACATGAACGTTGCGTCAGCTAACCTCTTTGCTAGGAATGAAACAATGGATCAGCTGCAGAATGTAACTGAGACATCAGTGCTTCAAATCAATTTGGTCCCTGAGAGCCGCTACAATGCATCAGTCTCCACCTGGACCAGACTGGGGGATGGAGGAGTGCAGGCATCCATTAGTTTCACCACTGATACAGGTGTTAGATGACTGCCCTCATGGTCAGCAAAAGTTGACCATGAGGCCTCTTCATACGTCTCTGTATTATTTGTCATTCAGAACCATTTGACCCACCCCAGTACGTGACGTTTGCAAACGTGACCTCCTCCTCGGTCATCTTGCTGTGGCACCCGCCCTCTGAACCCAATGGAATCATTGTTCACTACTCAATTTATTACTCTGACAACAACACTGTGGCTGAACAGGTGAGGCACATCTAGAAGATTTAAGTATTTTTATGTGAAAAGATGAAACGACTAATGTCACACTATCCTGTACAGAGAGTTCTGGTTTCAGAACTGTCTATCCCTGCATCACCAGACTCTGCTCTATTCTGGACTCTGACTGGCCTTATTGGGGGTACTAACTACACAGTGTGGATGACCTCCAGCACTACAAAGGGGGATGGAGGGGTCCGAAGCGAGCCTCTAACTCTAGCCTTACCTGATGATGGTCAGTCAGATACACACATACAAATGCAAACATAAAAATTATACAAGATAGTATTGCAATAAAAACCCAAGTTAATGTATTTATGTAACAATAGAAAATGACACACCAAAACATTAAAGCATCACCGCTTGGTGGAGGTAATAACAAAAAAAAATTGCTCATACCGCTCTGACATTGCCAATCTCATTAAATTGTGCACGTGAACTTGGAGAAGTGTCTGGTGAGTGCATGCAGTGAAATCTTCAAAGTGAAACACATTCTGTATGAGTACAAAGTGTAGATAGATGTTAACTAGTGTAGAATAAAACTAAAATAAATTAAAACCACTCAGGACGGTATCATTGCTAGAATTAATACTTGCTGTCTAAGAAGTGTATTCTTCTTAGCATCTGCTTGGCAGAATTTGTTCAATTGATTAACTGTATTGCTCAAATTCTACTAAGCAGCTAGAAAGTTTCTTATGTCACTGTAAGTGGAATTTCTGGTTCTACTGTTATCATTACACTTTTCCTTTTTGCACTGTTACCCGTTTTGTGGCAATTTTTCAAAAAAATAGAAATCAGAACACACAACTTGTATCATTTAGATGCTCATTGAGCGAATGTTGAATAGTGTATATAGTGTATATAGTCAGTCTCACCGGAGGCCGAGTCTGCACACCTTTTTCAACACTCTTCTTCGACCTCAAAGAAAATGACATAAAAACTCTGCTCTGATCAAAGGAGTGACACTCAGTCTGCTAGGTGAAAGGAGATAACACTCAAGTCTTGCAAACTGGCTCTTATTTTTGTCCCGTTGTTGGCATCAGTAATGTGCCTAGAGGACAACCAGTTTGTATTTCCTTTCCTTAAGCAGAATGAAAGTTATGTGGAATTAAAGAGGAAAGAACAAAGAGAGTGCAACGATTCAATGACAGAGAATAACAAAACCTGACGTGTTCCAGGCAGCATCACGCCGCACTCGTGCCACAATTGCCTTGTTGCTATGTTACCAACATCCTACTGCACGCATGTGATATTTACTTGAACATATCTTACACGTATCTTGCCATACTTTGATTGAACTCTACGTCAGACGGATCTCTTTGTTTTTATGTTATTTTGTGAAAAATGGTGTAGATGGCCTTCAGTGACTTAGCCAAATTCAGTACATTGTACAGATTTAGCTTGCTAAGAATAGTCTTCCACTGGATGATTACATCTTACACTGACTCTGTATCTCTGCCTGTGATTTAGCTGCTCCATTCTCAGCCAAGCAGTGGACCTCCGTGGTGCCTTGTCTCTTCCACACAGCCAGGCCCAGCAGGGTTTCACTCCCGCTGGGCACTGTCTCCGCATATACCTGGCCCCTCACAACCACTAACTGATCTTAAGGACCTTTTGTGAATATATTAATCCCCATTTTTAACCTTCATCTTGTGCATCTTCTTCCATGCTTCTCTGACAATTGAACATGTGTATGAACAGGATGAGTATGATCTTCCTAACTTTTTCTACCCCTTCTCATGTTCTTAATGCCTATGATCATTTATTATGCTTCATCCCTGTCTACCATGCTATTTATGTTTTCATGTTGTCTTATTTCTCTACTTTACAAGCAATTGTTGACTATTGATCACTGCATTTCTGCAATGATAGTATGTGACAGATAATGACAATGAGTGGCATGCTGTTCTCTTTCACAATGTTCAAAGTGTATTTGCCTCCATAGTTCACACAACAAAGCAAGTGAAATAGGAAATTAATACTATTCCTCATTACGTCCCCTCAGTGCCATCTGACTCCGTGCACAACCTGACTGCTCAGATCTTCAGCTCCACCGCGGTCATCATCAGCTGGGACCCTCCCTTGGAGCCAAACGGCCGTCCTTACTACCTGCTCACTCTGCAGGAGGCTGGCATCCTCCCAAATATATCTGAACAAGGCTTCCCAGTGGTCAACCAAACTATCAAGAAAACCACCACCGACACCGTCTTCCTCTTCACCAAACTGAGGAAGTATTTCCCTTATGTGCTGACTGTTACCCCGGCAACAGCAGCTGGCCCTGCCCATAACCACACCAGCATGATGTACTTGAGGACAGATGATGACGGTTAGTTCAGGAACACAAACATCACCCATCTACACCCCACCCTACACAGTACACATGGTTTGTGCATATGTGACCTTGATGTTTTGGCCTAGTCCCCAGTTCTGCTCCACTGCTGGTGTCAACAACTAACCTGTCGTCATCCTCCATCGCCGTTGTATGGCAGCGCCCTCTTGAGGCTAATGGGGAGATTACAGACTATACCCTCACACTGTTCAGCCCAGGAGGGTTAAACGCCACACATACCCCCAACAGCTCCTTTACGTTCACTAACCTACTTCCATACAAATCTTATAACCTGACCATCAGTGCTGCAACGCGTAAAGGCTCAGGGCCCAGTCTGGTGCTGATGCTGCATACTGATGAAGGAGGTAAGTGTGTGCAGTGACACTGTGCACCTTAACTATATGTGTGTATACATCCGATGTTTCTTTCATCTTCCATGTCATTGTGTTTCAGGCCCTATGTCCCCTCCGCGTAACCTGACTATTTCCAA
The DNA here is from genome assembly GCA_024372805.1 of Oostethus manadensis. Taxonomy (NCBI): domain Eukaryota; kingdom Metazoa; phylum Chordata; class Actinopteri; order Syngnathiformes; family Syngnathidae; genus Oostethus; species Oostethus manadensis. The sequence continues at coordinate 108,752 of QODF01000085.1, read as the reverse complement.
CCACACAGCCATCTCTGTGTGGTTGAGCTGGGAGCCCCCCCTGGAGCCCAGTGGTGTGGTGATACAGTACGGCTTCAGGATTCGAAACCTCATCACACACATCGTCACACACCAGGTACCGTCAATTTCACACACCGGAAGCTAGTCCGTAATAACAACAACTTAAGCGCACTCGGGAGATCCACTCTGCAAATGTACACACCTGTCACACAGATTGCTAACTCTAATTTCACACTCCAGATGCGACTCGAAGTTAACATTACATTCACTCAGGCGTGCATATATGTGTGATGATATAATAAGATATCAGTACTGCATTATAATATCGCCCATGTGTTATTTTATTTTAGATGTGTTTTTTTTCTGTGTGCACCATTTTAGAATTCATCTGGTCCATCAACCACTGAATACATATCTGGCTTCAAGCCTCATAGTACCTATGAGATCAGTGTTTACTCTTTCACCCGAATGGGCCACGGGAACCAGTTTAGCAGTCCTGTGACCTTCACCACTAATGAGTCAGGTAACAAATACACAAGCTTGTTCACACTCATTCAGGCTAGTGAAACTAATATTTATACGGTAAAAACACACACACAACAGAACATTAAAACAATAGTGTTTTGACCCTTCAAAAGATAACAATCCATATTATTGTGACTTAAACTAGAATCAAAATGGATGCCACGCACCTTGTGACAAGGTAGTGACTTTTCCTAGCAGATCAACTAAAAATAATTGACATTTCTTAGTTGGAAGGGGAAAATGATCAAGATAATGAGCGTGTCGTGTTCCCAGCTCCCACGAAAGACAAAAAATATCAAACTTGCTGACTGCAGGGAATGCTAAAAACTGGTTCCTGTAGGGTTTTTGTTATGCCAAATTAAGACCCCATATCAGTCTGTATAAAAAATGCATAAATGGCAATTAAGTAAATTAACTTTTGCTCTTTTTCCCTCTTATAGTGGACAGATTGCGTTACCACATTAACCACTCCTTTTTGTTTCTGCAGTGTCAGAAGCTGTTAGGAACCTGTCGTGCTCAGGGATCAGTTGGGATTCCATTCAGCTATCTTGGGAACTTCCAGTTAACCCGAATGGACATATCCTCTTTTATGAGATTCTAATGGAGATGGACTTTCAGTTCTACACACACCAGGTCAACTCACCAGAATACACAGTGACTGGACTGCCACCAGAGCAGGAGTATGTACTCAGTGTGGCTGCAGTCAACTCTGCAGGGCTAGGAGACCAAACAAACTGTACTGCCTTTACTCTTTCAGAGTCAGGTACACACTTATTGCTGCTTTCAGAGCACTATATGAGTGTACACTTTTAATCCTCCTTGTCTCTCTGTTTAGCCCCATCTGCCCCTCGCTTCCTCACAATTTCTCAGGTCACCACTAACAATGTGACCCTCCAATGGGATCCCCCCCTTTCCATCCCAGGCCTGCTAAAAGAATACTACATCATTGCACAGTTACTCACCACTAGCTGCGAACCTGACTACCTCACCGCTGCACAACCAGTCCAAAGTGAAGAACCAGATTCAGACTGTGTGGAATACATTGTAACAATGTCCATTAACGCTTCAGAAGAGGACCTTGGTGTCACAGTTCATCCTCTAGCTAAATACAGATACTACCGTTTCAAACTGGCCGCTGTGACTAATGCTGGGGTTGGAGAATATACACCATGGATTTATGCACGCACCCTAGCTGGCAGTAAGGACATTACAATATTCTTATGATGTTTTGGCATATACTGTATCTGATTCGTTTGTGGAGGTTTTGTTGTGAAGTCTGAATCGTACTGTAAGCTATACTCTTACAGGATACACCATTAGGTGCACATCTAATGAGACAATACAAATCTTAACTTTGCAAAGTGATTCTCAGTTTTGAGGTATTAGAAATATGGCATGAATACAATGTGATGTGTACAAAGGTGAGATGTAATCTAAGGTGTCTTTCTCAGACCCAGACGCCCCTCCACGTGACCTCAGGGTGACCTCCACCTCTAGCAGCCTTCATGTAGCATGGGACCCTCCAGCCATTATCTCTGGTCCAACATCCTATATCGTGGAGGTCATTCTTTGAATTATATAATATTAACACTGATGAAGGAGTCATTTATACTGAATATTTTGATTTGGTCTGTCCTATTAGGTGGATGGTCCTGGTTTTAATTACTCCACAGTTAGAGCTCCGGGGGAGTTGACGACCGTGATTGTGACTAATTTAACTGCTTTCTCACGTTATTTGGTGACTGTGACCGCTTTTACTGGTTCAGTAGAGCACGCCACTAAGGACGGGAAAGCTGTTGGGCCCATTCTGTTTCTGACGTTGGAGGAAGGTATGTGGAAAACTTGCTAACAAACCTAAAATCAAAATTTGCAAGAAAAACCCAGTGAGGCCACAGGCACCAGACCCAATAAAACCCTCATGTGAGTAGGTGTAAAATGTTCTGAGCCTACAATAAAAGGCAAATACAAAATATAAAATATTTTTAAATAATATAGTTGAGTATTTGGGAGTAAAACTTGGGAACTTACTCTTAAGAAAATAATAACATTGCTTTTTCTGAAAATACAATGATAATGAATTATTGTAGAATATTTACCAGATAAAAAAACAAGACAGTGTAACATAATAGTATTCCAGACAATAAAGGACAAAATATAGATTACATATGCTTATTATTGACTAACTAGAGGACTAGACAATGAGGCATTGTAACCATCACCAAATTACTGTATTACTTTGTACGCCTTTGAACAAGAGTAAACGTAAAGGGGCAATAATGGCTTCTTTTTCTCCCCCTCGTTCTTCTCCTTCTATGTATGCTGTTTTTTTATCTGTCCTCAGAGCCTAAAGATCCACCAAAAAACGTGATGGTTAATCTCATTCCGGATGAGGTAAACCGGGTAAAGGTGACCTTCAACCCGCCGGAGGAACCCAATGGACAAATCACGTCCTACTTTGTATACATCTTTGAAAAAGAACTGCTGGTTCGGAACATCAGCCTTAATACCACCCAAAACAACAACAGCATGCTGAGTGCTGTAATAGATGGCCTAAAAGGTGGTCATTACTACAGCATTCAGGTGAGGGGCACATACATACTTCATCTTTTCTTTACTGTTTAACCCATAAATTGTGTTTGTCTTTACTCTTCTCCTTGATTCATTTTGTTTTTCGGTAGATTTCAGCAAAGAACAGCGCTGGTAGGAGTCCACCTAGCCCGCATGTCCAGATAACGACTGGAATCAAAGGTACTATGTTTTTCTCTGTATCACTGATTCAAAGCACAACCTTGTTATTGCCATCAACTGCAATTTTACTGTCCAGTAGGAGAGCATGCAAGTCTGAGCTTGTCTACTTCTGACACCTTAACTCACATCTGTGTGCTTGTTGGAGAAAAGCACACTTTCTGTCACCATTCACATCATCATCTTTCAATTTATTCAAAAGAAATATACTGTAACTTGACCATAAACATTTTTACATGCAGGAAAAGATAACATGTGGCTCCACTTACATTATTATTATTATGTGTCATGGTGAATGTCATTTACTACTTCATCACTACTCATACCACCTGCAGAGCAACCTGCATCTGTAAAGCATCTGTAAAGCAGTTTACCCAGAAGTTTACAGAGAAAGTGCAGCTTTTTAGAGAAAATGTTATTGTAATATATCTAATTTTAAGTACAAAGAAATCCCCCTACCCCACCCAACCATAAAAGTCCTGTCCCTCAATATGGTATGCAATTGAAACTGAGGAGCATTATTAACTTTGCAAAGGCAGAATGTTTGATCCAGCTCTTGTATTGTCATTATCATAACATTGTGGACTGACAGTGTAGGCCTATGTGCATATTTTAATATGTGTGTATGTACGTCACTGTTATGATTTTTGTGTGCTGCAGCCCCGGCCAAGCCCACCCAAAAACCCCAGGCAGTGCTCGGCCATAGAGGTGTTGCCATGGTTACCCACAGGAGTATCACCATTCGAATGCCTGCGTGTTTCTATAGTGACGACAATGGCCCAATCGCAAAAATTCAGGTCATCGTGGCTGAGTCAGGGGGTATTAAAGTTGCTCACTTAGAGTTGAAGTTTGACTAGCACATACAGTTTGAAAAATTTCAGGCTGTTATTGTCAGCACATATTTGACTCATCTTGCCTTTTTTCCCTGTCACCATGTCATAGTGAAGGACACTTCAAACCTAACTAACTGGAGGAATGCATTCTTTGGCCATCCCGCCCCATATGTTACTGACCAGGGCTTCCGTAACCCACCATGTTCAAGCGACACGAAGAACGCACACAGTGTGTCTGGGGGCAAGCATCTTCTGCCAAGACACAATCACACTGTGTTGACTACCTATGTGATTGGAGCACATGATGAGTGTATTCAGGAGAACGACACTGACACTTTGTGTAATGGACCTCTAAAGGCTAACACTGTTTATGTGTAAGTGCCTCATCACTTCAACACCATCTTAATGTAAATGGTTACACTATGTTTTCCAAACATATATACTGTTAGTATATAAACTGTATATTCAACAGGTTTAAGTTCAGAGCGATGAACGTCATTGGCCAGTACACTGACTCTGAGTACTCTGACCATATTAAAACTGCAGGTATGTTTATTTTCAACATGAATACATGAGAAATGATCTCCNGTCACTGTTATGATTTTTGTGTGCTGCAGCCCCGGCCAAGCCCACCCAAAAACCCCAGGCAGTGCTCGGCCATAGAGGTGTTGCCATGGTTACCCACAGGAGTATCACCATTCGAATGCCTGCGTGTTTCTATAGTGACGACAATGGCCCAATCGCAAAAATTCAGGTCATCGTGGCTGAGTCAGGGGGTATTAAAGTTGCTCACTTAGAGTTGAAGTTTGACTAGCACATACAGTTTGAAAAATTTCAGGCTGTTATTGTCAGCACATATTTGACTCATCTTGCCTTTTTTCCCTGTCACCATGTCATAGTGAAGGACACTTCAAACCTAACTAACTGGAGGAATGCATTCTTTGGCCATCCCGCCCCATATGTTACTGACCAGGGCTTCCGTAACCCACCATGTTCAAGCGACACGAAGAACGCACACAGTGTGTCTGGGGGCAAGCATCTTCTGCCAAGACACAATCACACTGTGTTGACTACCTATGTGATTGGAGCACATGATGAGTGTATTCAGGAGAACGACACTGACACTTTGTGTAATGGACCTCTAAAGGCTAACACTGTTTATGTGTAAGTGCCTCATCACTTCAACACCATCTTAATGTAAATGGTTACACTATGTTTTCCAAACATATATACTGTTAGTATATAAACTGTATATTCAACAGGTTTAAGTTCAGAGCGATGAACGTCATTGGCCAGTACACTGACTCTGAGTACTCTGACCATATTAAAACTGCAGGTATGTTTATTTTCAACATGAATACATGAGAAATGATCTCCCGGCCATTTTGTCTGCCCTTTTTCTCTCCGCAGTTTATGGACTGTTGACCAGAGATGAGCAGATCATTTTGGGTGTACTCCTCTCCTTTTTTTTGGCGGTACTACTAATTGTCATCATCTCTGTATCTGTCAAGTAAGCAACAAGCAAGAAACACTTTGTTCACACATTTATGAAATGGAATTAATCAAAGCATTCTGGACGGGTGAAACATCTCTGTGAATTCATTTATGAATAATAGAGGATGAATGTACCAAGAGGCACATTATGAAATAAGACGAGCAATACTATTTTAAAAAATTTTGTGACAGCAGGACATTAATCTAATATTGCACGATTTTTGTTGGTATTACCAGAAAAACAATGTATTTTTTTAAATGACAGTCTAGTCATAGTCTAGTCATAGTGAACCTGCACGATAGCTACACCCCCAGACTTCAAATTTATGGGCAATTTATGAACCATTTACAACCATTTAAAAATCGTTTAAATGGGTGCAAACACTGTAAAATGGTACTGACAAGACAAGCATACGTTGAATGAAATGCAATGTATATATATGTAAATACAGTATATATTGTATATAATTACTGCTTGCAATGTGTTGACATGTTTTACAGGTTCCACCAGCGCAAGAAGGAAGGTGGAACATATTCTCCCAGACAAGCAGAGATCATTGAGACCAAGTGTAAAATGGATCAGCTGATTGCTGTGGCAGATTTGGAACTTAAACAAGAAAAACTCAACCGGTTGGTACTGTTCAAAAGATTATGCTTAACACTTTGGAAATCTGGAGCAGGGTGCACATTATGTGATTTTTATGTGGTTGCCCCAGATATGATTTCAAATTTGAATGCAACAGGACAGAAAATGTCTTTGCTGTTGCCTACATGATATACGCACCGTCGGTACTAAATCATTTTGTGTTAAAGATCAAAAATAGAAGCAGCAGCTCTGAAACAACGCAGCAACTTTGTATCTTGATATTTTCTTCTTTTTCCTTTCTTCTCTAGACATCCTTACTGATAAATAAATTTTATTTTCATAAATATATACAGTGGTGTGAAAAACTATTTGACCCCTTCCTGACTTTTTATTCTTTTGCATGTTTGTGACACAACATGTTTCTGATCATCAAACACATTTTAATATTAGTCAAAGATAACTCAAGTAAACACAAAATACAGTTTTTAAATGAATGTTTTTATTATTTAGGGGAAAATAAATCCAAACTCACATAGCCCTGTGTGAAAAAGTAATTGCCCCTGCACCTAATAACTGGTTGGGCCAGCCTTAGCAGCAATAACTGCAATCAAATGTATGTGATACCTTGCAACAAGTCTTTTACAGCGCTCTGGAGGAATTTTGGTCCACTCATCTTTGCAGAATTGTTGTAATTCAGCTTTATTTGAGGGGTTTCTAGCATGACCTGCCTTCTTAAGGTCATGCCACAGCATCTCAATGGGATTCAGGTCAGGACTTTGACTAGGCCACTCCAAAGTCTTCATTTTGTTTTTCTTCAGCTATTCAGAAATGGATTTGCTGGTGTGTTTTGGGTCATTGTCCTGCTACAGCACCCAAGATCGCTTTAGCTTGAGTTGACCAACAGATGGCCGGACATTTTCCTTCAGGATTTTCTGGTAGACAGTAGAATTCATGCTTCCATCTATCACAGCAAGCGTTCCAGGTCCTGAAGCAGCAAAACAACCCCAGACCATCACATTACCACCACCTTATTTTACTGTTGGTATGATGTTCTTTTTATGAAATGCTGTGTTACTTTTACGCCAGATGTAACAGGACACGCACCTTCCAAAAAGTTTAACTTTTGTCTCATCAGTCCACAAGATATTTTCCCAAAAGTCTTGGCAGTCATCATTTTGTGTTAAATTATGTTATCTTTGACTAATAGTTAACTATTTTTTATGAGTAGAAACATTTATTGTTGGCAGAGTCCGAATGGGCCGTATTCCGTGCCTCTATTGCTGAGGCAGCCAGTTGTAGTTGCGGCCGCAAGGTGGTTGGTGCCAGTCGTGGGGGCAAGCCCCGAACCCGATGATGGACACCGGGGGTTAGGGCTGCTGTCAAGGTGAAAAAGGAGTCCTATCGAGCATGGATGGCTTGCGGGACTCCCGAAGCAGCTGACAGGTACCGGCAGGCCAAGCGGCACGCGGCTTCGGCGGTGGTCGAGGCAAAAACTCGGGTGTGGGAGGAGTTCGGTGAGGCTATGGAGCACGACTTTCGGTCGGCCTCGAAGAGGTTCTGGCAAACCGTCCGACACCTCAGAAAGGGGAAGCAGCCCCCAGTTCACACTGTTTACAGTGCGGACGGGGGCTTGCTGACCACGACTGTGGATATAGTTGGTCGGTGGAAGGAATACTTCGAGGCCCTTCTCAATCCCACTGACATGCCTTCCATAGAGGAAGCAGAGTCTGAGGATACGTACGTGGACAGTTCTATCACCGTGGCTGAGGTAATTGGGGTAGTCAAATCACTCCCCAGTGGCAAGGCTCCGGGGGTAGACGAGTTCCGCTCAGAATTTCTCAAGGCTCTGGATGTTGGAGGACTGTGTTGGTTGACACGCCTCTACAACATTGCATGGAAGTCAGGAACAGTACCTCTGGACTGGCAGACCGGGGTGGTGGTCCCCATTTTTAAAAAGGGTGACCGGAGGGTGTGTTCCAACTATAGGGGGATCACACTCCTCAGCCTTCCTGGGAAAGTCTACTCCAGGGTGCTGGAGAGAAGGGTACGACCGTTAGTCGAACCTCGGTTAGAGGAGCTGCAATGTGGTTTTCGTCCCGGTCGCGGAACACTGGACCAGCTCTACACCCTTGCAAGGGTACTCGAGGGTATGTGGGAGTTTGCCCAACCAGTCTACATGTGCTTTGTAGACCTGGAAAAGGCATTCGACCGTGTCCCTCGTGGTGTCCTGTGGGGGGTGCTCCGGGAGTACGGGATTGATGGTCCGCTTCTACGTGCCATTCGGTCCTTGTACAATCGAAGCAGGAGCCTGGTTCGCATTGCCAGCAGTAAGTCGAGCTTGTTTCCGGTGAACGTTGGCCTCCGCCAAGGCTGCCCTTTGTCACCGATTCTGTTCATAATCTTCATGGACAGAATTTCTAGGCGCAGTCAAGGTGTTGAGGGAGTCCAGCTTGGTGACCTTAGGATCTCGTCTCTGCTATTTGCAGACGATGTGGTCCTTATGGCCTCATCAGGCTGTGACCTTCAGCGTTTACTGGAGCGGTTTGCAGCTGAGTGTGAAGCTTCTGGGATGAGACTCAGCACCTCCAAATCCGAGGCCATGGTTCTCAGTCGGAAACGGGTGGACTGTACCCTCCGGGTTGGGAGTGAGGTCTTGCCTCAGGTGGAGGAGTTCAAGTATCTCGGGTTCTTGTTCACGAGTGAGGGAAGGTTGGAGCGTGAGATCGACAGACGGATCGGTGCAGCATCTGCAGTAATGCGGTCGCTGTACCGGACCGTCGTGGTGAAGAGAGAGCTGAGCCGGAAGGCAAAGCTCTCTGTTTACCGATCGATCTACGTTCCCACCCTCACCTATGGTCATGAGTTATGGGTCATGACCGAAAGAATGAGATCGCGGATACAAGCGGCGGAAATGAGTTTCCTTCGTAGGGTGGCTGGACTCACCCTAAGAGATAGGGTGAGGAGCTCGGCCATCCGGGAGGAGCTCAGAGTAGAGCCGCTGCTCCTTCACATCGAGAGGAGCCAGTTGAGGTGGCTCGGGCATCTAGTCCGGATGCCTCCCGGGCGCCTCCCTGGTGAGGTGTTTCGGGCATGCCCAGTCGGGAGAAGGCCCCCGGGAAGACCTAGGACACGCTGGAGGGACTATGTCTCACAGCTGGCCTGGGAACGCCTTGGTGTCCTCCCGATGGAGCTGGAAGAGGTCGCTGGGGACCGGGAAGTCTGGACTTCCCTACTGAAGCTGCTGCCCCCGCGACCCGGACCTGGATAAGCGGTGGAAAATGGATGGATCGATAAAAACTTCATTTCAGTTTGCAACAATCACTGTGTTTGTCTGCTATATGTTATATTTAACTGAAATTTCTGATCCAAACAAGTGATGATTTATAAAGGAAAATCTTGAAAATTATCAGGGGTGCCCAAACATTTGCATAACACTGTATATATGTATATAATGTGGTATATACATATATATTCACACACATATACAGTATATGTATGTGTGTATGTACAATATTATGTTAGTTTAGTTAGTTAGTTAGTTTCTGTGTGTTCCTGATTTCCCCCTTCCTGATTTCTTACTTTTTAGCATGTTTGTCACACTTAATTTTTTCAGATGATCAAACAAATAAACAATAAATTAACGGAGAAAAAAAACCCAAACCTACACATCCCTGTGTGTAAGTCTACTGTATTTTCACATTGCAGCACAATTCCGGTTTCTTCAAATGCGATTCAAGGCTCATTCGTATGTGTAAATCGTATAAATCGGATTTGTATGCAATGCGACTGCAGTCTGAACACTCAGGTCGCATATATCTGACATACATCATTGAAAGGCATGTATTGTTGTGCTTACCAAGACTTTAAAGTTTAATACTGATTATAAAAATGTGTGGTTTATCATGTAAAACTTGGATAAAGGTACTCACCAACACGCACCTTGGAACAGACGTGGCAAGAAGTTGTCTACAAACTTCTTGTTCCTCTGAAACCTCAGAATGGCTGAAGAAAAACAAAAAGAAGACTTTGGAATGGCCTAGTCAAAGTCCTGACCTGAATCCTACTGAGATGCCGTAGCATGACGTTTAAAAGGCGGTTCATGCTAGAAAACCCTCCAATGTGGCTGAATCACAACAATTCTGCGAGGATGAGTGGGCCAAAATTCCTCCACAGCACTGTGTGACAAACATGCAAAAATAGAAAGTTTTAGTCCAAAGTTTTAGAACACCCCAATTCTTCCAAGTATTTATTGAAATTCAAGTCGTTCAAGTCCAATAAATAGCTTGAAATGGTACAAAAGGTAAGTGGTGAAGTGTCAGAAAAAAAGTAAGGTTACCCTTAACTAGAAAATATTGTGTATTTCAGAATTATACAAAGAGTCTCGTTTCAGGGATCACAACATTGGTCAACAAATTAAAGCTGTTCTGGAGAAATAGAGGTTGATCAAACCTTGGCAGTTGGTCTAATTCCTACAAGTGTTCTGGAGTTCCTTACTACCTCCTTTGTCTGCATAAAAACAGTGTTTGTGTGGTACTATACCCTCATGAACATCAGTTGCACAGCATTGTTCTAGAGAAAATAATTTACTGATACGAAAATGGCAAGAAAAAGGGAATTAACAACGGAAGACAGACAGACCATCTTAACACTTCAAAATGTAGGGTTTTCCTCCAAAGAAATTGGAGTGTTCTAAAACTTTTGACCAGTAGTGTATATATACATCAAAATTCTGTTGATTTATTTATTTATGGAATTACATTTTCTAACTGGTGAGAAACAAAACAACAATCACAATTTTAGTCAAGATCATGGCTGCATATCTTAAGAAGAATGTGCTTTGTTTTCATCCATTCATTTTATGCGATATAGTTCCTTTTTCAGAATTTGCTGTAGAAGACCAGCCAGTAAAAATAAAATGTGTTGTCTTCTGTTTCCCTTTGAGCCAATGCCATCACCCACACAACCAAATTAAAAGAACCCAAAAACAGAGAGATTTCTGTAGGTGTATAACCTGCCTTTTATATGAACAACTGAAGTCACACCTGTCAATAAAAGCACTTCAGTGTCTTTTACACTAATATGTGTATAGCATCATTACCTTGGAAAATATATGGCTTCTTCATTAAATATTTAAGGTGCCAGTCCTTAACATGCAGTTCATACATTCAGCTATATGCTCCTGGTAAGCCATCCACTCCTTTTATATCATTCTTTTTGAAAGCAAATATTTGAGGTCATTGCATATTAATATTTGCCTTAAGCTGCTCCTGTCTTCTACAGTGCATGCCTTTCTTTGAAATGTTGCTTCCCCTGTGGCCGTAGTAACTCCATCACTTCTTGGACAGAGCTGTAACACACTTATGCAAGCGACTTGACACAAAATGGCTAAACTAGCTTTGCATTCATGCAATCACATTGAATATGGAAGATAATTAGGTCTGTTTGTGTCTTAATGATCACTTTTCTCCCAACAGGTATTCTTCCTTCTTCTTTAGACGTAAAGAGATATATGTCATCCAGTAAGTGTTAATGCCATTAATTATTTGCCCATTTTGTGCACTTTTTCCTCCACGTAGGCATTGCACTCCACTGTTTCTCATTTGTTTATGCACTCGCTATCTTCAGCCTGCTTGAAAGGCTAAGTTGGTGTAGAGGGCAAGAAGAGGGACGACTTATCAGTTGCATTGTTTCAGAATTGAGACACCAGGTCAAGGCGATTAACCTCTTCAAATTACTGCAGTTCACAAACAAACACACACACACAGACATACATATATGTGTATATTAGGGACGTCCAATAATAACACCAAACTTGTGGAGTTCCTCGAGTCAAGTATTTCTCAGATGTTTGCTTACTCGAGTTGTACAATGTTGTTTACAGCCACGTCAAGAAGCTAATTGCTGAATCTATATCCATTATGTTCACGACAGATATGTGTTAATTCCACGACAGGATGAGTGATGTTACACATATCAGTATCGGTTGATATCGGAATTGGAAACTGAAAGTTGGACAATATCGGCATATCGGATATGGGCAAAAAGGACAATATCGGACAGGCCTAGTGTTACCTGTATGTTTACACACACATATATTAGGGATTTAAATGTCTTTGTGATAGATGCTTCTATTTAAATCTAGACACTATTCAAATGTTATATTATTATTTTATATTATTATTTTCAGATCACTATAAACACTAAACAACATAAAAGAATTAGTTTGAATCAGTTACTTGCTTTTTAAGAAACTCACAGAAACTGTCGACCTTGACTTGGACGTCTGCTGGCAGTTTTTGCGACATCATTGTCCATCATAGAGATGCAGTTGCATTGCATGAAGCGGTAACACCAAAAAGGTCCTCCTGCAAAGTCATTTATATTCATCGCTTTGGCAAATACCTGGACGTGGAGACGTAACTGCACTGTTGACAAGCACGTGGTTCAAGCACCCATTTTTGAACTTGTTCCTCTAGCTGTGGCCATTTAGCATTTAACCCGCAATTAGCTTTTTTTATTTCTTCATTGCAGTTTTTGCAATTCTTCCGCTTTTCCCCAGTCCCACACAAGTTTCTCCACTCCAAACTTTCTTTCTGCTTCTCAATTACAGTTTTGGGCTACATATTTCACTACTTGCAGCTTGTAATACGCAGAATATAATTTTCTTTTTTGGGGTCATTTGTGTTTTGTCTTTCTCAGTATCCTTTATACGTTGATGCTACCATTGTAAATATTCAGGAGTGATAACAGTAGCAGATAGAGCGCTCTAACAGCTGACAGTGTGAAAAAAATACTCTAGATTAAATAATCCTTCAAGAAATTTCTGGATCCAGACGGTGATCTGGGTCACCCCCAAAACGTAATCAGTGCTTCCATTTTTGAAAATTTCTGAAATATGTAAAGTTATTTCAGAACTATACAAGTTATTTTGAACACAAACATAAACGCCGGCAAGAAAGTTCCTAGTTTGTGAACTGTTCACTTACAATGGCAAAAAAGTTTTTCTGATTCTGAAAAACATAACCTCGCGCTTGCACTTTGTAATTAAGATGCCTATTACATGAAAGTGTCATTCTTACAGTATTTTCAAATATGTTAAAGAGCTCGTCATAGTCGAGTCACTGGCAAAAATAAAGTCAGAATAACATGTCATATTTACTGTTTAGACACAGACCAAAAAGACTTGATGAATGAACATCTTTTTCTTTTATGGGATCAATAATTTACATTTACATCATAGATCCAATATTTATACCTGTTAAATTTGGAACATTTAATGTCTCAATGTTGGTAGAAATGTTGCTAATGTTGCTACATTCTCGTCTTCAGCCGTGGCAAGTTACGGTGTCAATCCTTTCGCTGGCCGGCAACCCAGCCTAACACAGTGTTTATAAGACACTCTGTCATTGCTTCTCTTGTGATACCCGGAGCATGTCTCCACAATCAGTTCATCTAAAGATTTAGGGCTGATTATTATTCATCATCTTAATCGTTCGCTCCTCAAACCGGATATCCGCTCACATCGGTTTATCGTTCATAACCCTAACATACACACACACACATATATATATATATTTATATATGTATATATATGTATATATATGTATTTATATATACATACTTATATACACACCCACACATACTGTATATACATATATATATTATATTGATAAACGCTCAATCCAAATAACTCTTTTATGATTGTGTCTGCTGTACTCACATGCAGAAACAAGAACTGAGATCTTTATTTTTTCGGCTAACTGTTGTCTATTTGATCCAGACTCCTCAGCTACAGGAAATCACTCAAGTAAGTCATCCAGCATAAATGATGTATAAATATGTATAAATAATATGCTGACAAGGGCTGTGCTGCTTGGTGTTGTAATGTTACACATATACTTCATTAGATTTGATGAGGTTCATATTTTGTCCTGAATATGAACACATTTGCAGTCAATTATCTATTATTTTTTTTTTTTTAGGCCCATCAACAAGAAGTCCTTCCTCCAGCACGTGGAGGATCTATGCAGTAATGATAATGCTAAATTCCAGGAGGAATTTTCTGTAAGAAGATTTTAACCAAATCTGACCCTTTGCTAAGTCATTTGATCTTTTAAGTTAATAAACAATGTGGCAACATTTTGCCTCAGGAGCTCCCCAAACTGCTTCAGGACCTGGCCACCACTGATGCTGACCTGCCCTGGAACAAGTCCAAGAATCGTTTCCCCAATATCAAACCTTGTAAGTAAATAATTGTGTGCTGTATTAGCTCATGTAGTTCTTTAATTCCACTCATCACTATTAACAAACATAATAGCCACACAAGGCACACTGTGCTAAAGAGGGACCTCTGGGTGGGTTACCCATAAAAAACTAGGTTAGGGACCAGAAAAAAAGTGGTTCAACAGACCTCAATGAAAACAAAAAACAATGGTCCTAATTTTTCTTCACCCGGACACAGCAACCCCCTTTGGAGCCAGGGCACGATGTCAAGCGTATGGTGCCCGAGCCTGCAACCATGGAGCCAGGCATAGCCCAAAGAGTCGACGTGGGTCTCTCCTCCCATGAGTGGTGAGCTCATGGGACGGGCCAAAGTGGTCAGGTGCAAAGTGAGCTATGTGGTAGCCCAGAAGCTAGCTAGCTGCAGAAGCTAGTTCTTGGTACGTGGAAGGACATCTGTCTGGTGGGGAAGGAGCCTGGGCTGGTGGAGAACTTCTGGCTAGTAATAGTCAGACTCACTTTGGGCTCTGGAACCAGTCTTCTCAAGAGGGGCTGGACTTTATTCCCCTCTAAAACGGGGGGATGGGTTTGGGTGGCAATTTTTGTTGCCCCCGCTCTCAGGGTCTGTACGGTACATTGGAGTTTACCCCGGTGAACCATAGCGTAGTTTCCCTCTGCATTTGGGTGAGGGTATGTGTCCAGACTGTTGTTTGTGCTTATGTGCCAAACAGCAGTTGAAACCTGGAGAGGCATGATTGGGAGGAACGGTTCACCTGATCACAGGTTACATACATAACAAACATCATGTTCAAGCATAAGGCTGTTGATATGTGCACTTGGCACCAGGACACCCTGGGCCACAATGACTGACTTTGTGGTCATGTTGTCGGACTTGCAGTTACATGTTTTGGTTACGTCGGTGAAGAGAGGGATGACACTGTCAAGCGACTTGCCAAGCGAAACACATTGTGAGGCTCTGCTAGGAATGTCTAGCAGAGTCCCCTGTTAGAAGGAGTTTCACCTCCAGCATAGTTGTGACCATGTTCTGAAGGAGGCGGTGGGCATTGAGTTTCAGTGGGCCATGTTCAATGCCTCTATTAGCGAGGCGGCAATTTAAGCTGTGGCCATAAGGTTATTGGTGTCTGTCGTGGCGGTAATCCCATGTTGGGACTTGTTGGTGGACACCAGTGGTGGGGATACCATCAAGCCAAAGAAGTTCTGCGGACCATGGGGCTCTGGAGCCAGGTGACAGTTACTGGTAGGCTAAGCAGTCTGCTGCTCTGGCGGTCACCGGGTCAAAAACTTGGACATGGGAGGAGTTCAGAGAAGCCAACAAGAATAATTATAGATTCTGGAACACAGCCCACCATCTCAGGTGGGGGAAACAGTGCACAGTCAACACCATGTATGGTGGGGATGGTGTAATGCAAAGCTCGACTCGAGACGTTGTGGACTGGTGGAAGGAACACTTTGAAGACCTCCTCAATCCCACCGACACGTCTTCCAATGAGGAAGCAGTGCCTGGGGACTTCATGGAGCTCTATCTTAACTCTGGGGCAGAAGTTCCCCAGGGGTGGATGATTGTCACCAAGACTGTTCATTACTTTTATAGAAAGAAATATTAGGCCCAGTCAGGGTGTTGAGGGGATCCAGTCTGGTGGCTTCAGGACTGCATCTTTGATTTATGCAGATGATGTGATCCTGCTGACTTCATCCGGCAGTGACCTTCAGCTCTCACTGGATCAGTTTGCATCTGAGTGTGAAGTAGCTAGAATGAGAATCAGCACCTCCAAGTCTGAGTCCATGATTCTCGTCCAGAAAAGGGTGGAGGGTGGTGCCATGAGATCATTCCCCAAGTGGAGGAGTTTAAGTACCTCGGGTTCTTGTTCGCGAGTGAAGGAAGAATGGAACGCAAGATTGATTGGCGGATTGTTGCGGCAACTGCAGTGATGTGGAGTCTGCATCTGTCCATTGTGGTAAAGAGGGAGCTCAGCCCAAAAGACAATTAGTTTTCTCCACAGGGTGGCAGGGGTCTACCTTAGAGATAGGATGAGAAGAACTGTCATTCGGCTGAGCCTCGCAGTCGAACCGCTGCTCCACCACATTGAGAGGAGCCAGATGAAGTGGCTCAGGCATCTTGTCCGGATGACTCCCCGACACCACCCTGGGGAGGTGTTCAGGGTACGTCCGATTGGTAGGAGGCCTCGGGAAAACCCCGGACATGTTGGAGAGACTATGTCTCACAACTGGCTTGTGGACTCCTCAGGATCCACTGGGAGAAGCTGAACAAAGTAACCAGGAACAACTCTGGGCTTCCCTGTTATGTTGCTGCCCTCGCGACCTGACCTCAGATAAGCAGAAGAAGATGAATGGATGGCTGGATTATGTATTGTGCTAAAATTGTGCAATTTCTTCTGTTGATACAAATTACACATAATACATTGGGTTCACACTGTGCTTCCTCTTTTGTACCTAGATAATAACAATAGGGTGAAACTGCTGTCAGAACCAGGAACCACAGGCTCAGACTACATCAATGCTAGCTTTGTCGCAGTGAGTATCAGCTCCTAAAAAAAAAACAACAACAAAAAACATTGTTTTCAGGGCATTTTTGGTCATGTTCTTATTCTGTCGTGAATGTGGAACAGTGTAAATTAATAGACTATTTTATCTCCCATAGGGTTACCTATGTCCCAATGAGTTTATTGCAACCCAGGGTCCACTACCCAACACAGTGGCTGACTTTTGGAAGATGATTTGGGAAACGGGAAGTCGCACCATTGCCATGCTCACACAGTGTCACGAAAAAGGCAGAGTGCGTCACTGTAGATGTCATAATGTTTAATCTTGGTGGAGAGACTGTGCAAAAACAACGGTATATTTGTGTGGATGTCCCATCTAGATTCGCTGTCACAAATACTGGCCTGAGGACAACAAACCCATGTCCGTGTTTGGTGACATCCTTATATCCAAAGTATCTGAAGAAATCCTACCTGACTGGACTGTCAGAACCCTAAAAGTAGAAAAGGTAACTATGACAGTACAGTAGGTGATACATGACTAAATGCAGGTTGTTTTTTGCAGTTGCTTGGCCACTTGGCCAAATGCAAGTGGGTTGTAAGGGCAAAAAGTGAAAATACATTTCTCCCATTTGTCCACACCTTAAGCCTTACTTGTACCAAAACTGCACCAACAATTTACAAAGTTTCGTTGCATCATGTTAGTTTTGTTCAACTAACTTAGCAACAACTAAAACCTTTTGTCAGAGACATGCATATTGTGTTTATATCTGGTGCTAGTGTTACAAATAAGGGGTGGAAACAAATAAGCTTGTCTTCTTCCCACTCCTTTTCGAGCCAATTTTATATACATACATATACTGTATATATATATATATATATACCTGCGTATATATATATATATATATATATGTGTGTATATATATATATATATACAGTATATATTATACAGTATATATACTGTATATATACTTATTTTCTTTGTTATATGTGTATTTTCACTTTGATCTGTTTTGTATATTTTGTGTGGCTCGAAATAAAACACTCACTCACATTACGTATTTAGTGGAACATAGCTGAAATCTTCCTTACTTGAGCTGTATTTATTCCTCTTTGCAGCACGGCCATTACATTTTGGTTCGCCACTTCAACTACACATCATGGCCCGAGCATGGTGTCCCAGAATCCTGCAGCACCCTCATCAAGTTTGTCAGAGCTGTCAGAGCACACCGGCATGACAACACCACCATAGCAGTCCATTGCAGGTGTTGTATCTTTATAAATGGTGTGTGACCACAAAATGCTGTATAGTAATTGTGTGTGGGTGTTGTGTGGGTGTGTGTGTATTGCCTCAGTGCCGGTGTGGGCAGAACAGGTGTGTTCATCGCTCTGGACCATCTCATTCAGCACATCAGAGATCATGATTTCGTGGACCTTTACGGTCTGGTGGCTGAACTGCGCAGCGAGAGGATGTGCATGGTACAGAATCTGGTTAGTACACATCCAACGAAATCAACAAATTATTCCCGTGTAGAATTAACAAACTTTTGGAGAATCAACAAAAAAACGTAAAGAATCATGTCATAAAGAATATCTTCTTTGTGAAGTTTTCCTACTTTACACCTCATGCCCTCTTGTGATCCCTTTTCCCATGAGGAATTATTAGGAAATTCCCCCTGTCTGACAAAGATGATGTGGCAGTGGATTAAACATGTATTACCAGAAGGATTCCCCGTCTTGACAAAGCACTGCGCTATCCTAAAGTCACCCTGCTCGCTCATTACTTACAGATCACTTGTGTGTCTCAGTGTGTGCATGGATCTTATGTCTTCATTGTGGTTATTGTTTTGTCATGACATGTTGCTTTTTTACATTGTGGAGCTCCACATTTTCGCATTTGGTATATTTGATTCCTTGAGACCACCAGGACCATGGTGAAAGGTCTGTCCAGTCATTAAAGCCTTTCTGTTATTGTAGGTACCTTATTAGCTACATAAGGAGAGAAAACCTGCACTAAACTTATTGCAGTAGTGGCCAACTAACATAGTACACCTGTCACTGTCCTGGCTGTTCAGTACAATATGGCAAAACCGATAATAATTCAACACCAATAATAACAGAAGAAGAATGGTAAGAACACCTGAAAGTGCATGTACAACTTGTGATTGTGTTATACTATACTTCTACTCAAGTTGTATTCCAGTTTTATTTTAAAGCCACTATACTGTACATGGTTTAGGAGGGGAGAAGGAGGCAAGAAAGAAAACGTGAAAGAAAATGGCAACGATCACATTAACATTGACTGGGATTGGATATAAAAGTGTTTGCCCCCTTTCTGATTATTTTTTGTATATTTGTCACACTTGTTTCACACTTATTTCAGATCATCAAACAGATTTAAATATTAGTCAATGACAGCACTGCTGAACACCAAATGCAGTTTTTAAATTAAACTTTTTATTATTACAGGAGGAAAAAAATCAAATCCCCAAAAAATTGAAACAAGAACGCATTGCTAGAGAGATGCTAATCTGTCTGACTGCTGTTGCATTTGCCTTTCTGTTAATATATACAACAGAGTGAATTTCCCTTCAGGGATTAAAATTAGTAATACATGAAAATATGCTAGAATTTGGCCCAGTCAGCATGTACTGCTAGTGTTGGTTGCTATTTTCAGAAACGTGTGTGTGTGTGTGTGTGTGTGTGTGTCAGGCCCAGTACATCTTCTTGCACCAGAGCACATTAGAACTACTGAACAACAAAGGCAACAGCCAGTCCATCTGGTTTGTCAGCTACTCTGCTCTTGAGAAGATGGACTCCTTGGATGCCATAGAAGGTAACACATACTGCTTCCTTGATGATATTGTCTCACTGCATGTGCTTGTCTTCAGGTGATGTTGAACTGGAATGGGAAGAGACCACAATGTAGACGCTTTGCCAGATGAATGGCTGTGTTTATTAGGAGAGGAGGGGGGTCAAAGCCATCTTCTGAAAATTGCTGCTCCCTTCAAGGAATGTGTTGTTTTCGCGGCAAAGAAGTGGAAGAGCGCTCTATCACACTTTTGCACACATTGAGTCCACCGTGTATTGTCATGGCTGTATAATACTGTATACTGAAACCCCTTTGTGCTTTGGTAAGATAATGTATTCAGCCATATTTTTTTCTATGTCTTTGTAAATTCTGCTCGAGTTAAGGAATTGACAGCATTCCAGTTTTGGGTGTATTCTTTTCTCAAGAGTGCTTTGCAATAATAAAAGCAGTTGTATTTTTTTCCAATTTTTACGGCCTTTATAGAATTAGCTGCGCTGTTAAGGACTCAAAAAAACGAAGCGACATTATATCCTATTAAGTGTGTTTGACTTCTGCATAGAAAATAATCACACAGTTAGGTCCTTAAGCATTTGGCATTATAGGCAACAACACAATTAATTTGATATTAAACAATCAACATGTTGAAATGTAGACTTTCAGCTTTAATTTAAGAAGTGTCACAAAAAATATGTAATTTACCACTCAGACATTATAGCTTTAATTTTCTTAAATTTTCAAAATCTGAACAGTATCTCACAAAAGTGAGTAGCAACCAATCTTCCCAATTCTGTAGAAATGAAAGTTGGACATACTTTAGAGTAGTCAGTGTACAGTTTGTATAGCAGTTTAGTACAGAATCCACTAAAAATGACTTAGCACATAGCAATTATTAAATACCTGGCAACACAAATTATTTCAAAGTAAGAATGAGCAAATTGTACCCTTGGCATCAATAACTAGTGTGAGTACCATTCTTATGTAGCACTGCCTTAATCTACTGGAGTCCTCTTCAACTCCTTCGCTTGAATATGTCCCACAGGTGCTCTTAGGTGCTCACTGTCACCTTCATCTTTCTCAAAAAGGCAGTTGTCACAGTAAAGGTGTGTTTTGGGTTGGTATGTTGGAAAACTGCCACACAATTATCCTGTAAATCACTTGTGTTGCCAGCTATTTTGATTAGTATAGTGTAGAACTGTCCCTAGAGAAAAAAGGCTTGCTGAAATGTGAGATTTGTACGATACTGTACTTTTAAACCTCTAAAAATGGAACTATTCGTCATATTATGGCTGTAATTCCTAAAAGGTAAATGTCATTCATTCATTTTCTATACCATTTATCCTCATTAGGGTCGTGGGTATGCTGGAGCCTATCCCAGCTGACTTTGGGCGGCAGGCGGGGTACACCCTGGACTGGTCGCCAGTCAATCGCAGGGCACATATAGACAAACAAGCATTCACACTCACATTCATACCTATGGACAATTTTTAAGAGTCGCCAATTAACCTAACATGCATGTTTTTGGAATGTGGGAGGAAAGCGGAGTACCCGGAGAAAACCCACGCATGCACGGGGAGAACATGCAAACTCCACACAGAGATGCCCAACGGAGATTTGAATCCTGAACTTCCAGCCTGTGAGGCCGACGTGTTACCCACTCATCCACCGTGCGGCCGGTAAATGTAATTTTTTAGTAAAATATCTGAAATTAAAGCTAAAAGTCTACACTTCTATCACACCTTTATAGTTTTACTTTAAAATTATGTTGGTGTTGTTTAAAGGAAAAATTAATGATCCATAAGCTTATGGGCCAAACTGTATGCAGATAACTGCGTGCTGTCAGATCCAATATTGCAGCAGCATCCTATAATGATTGAGTTCAGAGCCTGTGTGCTAAAGACACAGGAAAACGATTACGGTTTTCCACCATAAATCCCCAACCCCAGCAGACCACCGACCCAACGATGTGCCCCCCTCCTGCAAATTCTTTCATTAGAGTCAATATTCACAAACAGAGAGTAAAAACTACTTTATTCTTTCATTCTCTCCAAACCAAACAAAAAATTAGAAATACTTGGATACTTTTTTTATAATAATAATAACAATAAACATGTTGCTCTTTTAAGAAATCTGATTTTTTTGTGTAGTTTTAGAAATACAGTGAGGGTGCAAATATTCATCATGACAGTGCTCCACAGTGAGGATGGATGAGGCGGGTGCATCAGAGCAGGAGGAGGGTTGGCGGGGTCGGGGCCGGGGGCGGGGGGAAGCAGGACAGGGAGGAAAGTAAAGCAAAAGAAAACACTTGCAGTGTAGAAAATGACATCAATCGAGTGGACTGCCCTGACGACAGCGATACAAAGCTCCCGTGTCACCGAAAACAAACCTAACACAAACATGCTGAATCCGCTCAGTTGGTATAGTTCACGGAAAAGACCAAACCAAAGCAGGGAAAGAGGACAAGCAGTTGCTAAAACGGATGTCTTACTGCTGCGCGCGTGTCCACCTTGACCAAAACAGCATAGCCCTTTACACATCTTCTCTTAATAGTCCTGTAATAACATGACACGCTACCGTAATGACGACTGTGTTGCCATGGTAACTGCTCCAAAGTCTATAAAAGCCTCCTCCCTGCTCGCGCTAAGATTTAGGACGTTAGATGGGACTAATAACAGCAAATATCTCCTTTTTTGTTTGAAACTATGAAACTATTCTTCTCTGTACAAATTCAGACGTCGACGCACACGCACACAAACAAGGGGTCACTTTCTCAGAATAAAATCTATATATTATATTTATATCTATGTACAATATATTATATTCAGTATATTCTGCGGTGCAAAAGAGGTTACCAGACGTGCTCAGTGCGTCTCATATTTGGATGCGTCTGCTGTACAAAGCGGCTCAGACACGGCGATGAAATGACAACAAGTAACGATTATTTTCACGCATCATCTTGCCGCTCCTTTTTCCTGATTTGACATTCAGCACATGAATGCATCTCTGCATTTTTGGAATATATTTTTTATGTGCAACAAAGTAAAAGTGCAAGAGCGGGTATGATGTGTTTGTCTCTTCATTCTCCTTTTGAATGTCCTTTGTTTCAACTAAAGCTACTAGTGAGAAACTAGTTCCTGGCTGACAAATGGCCTTAATGGAAAGGTAATAAGAATATTCACACTGGAGGAAGCCAGTATATGCAGGCGTCAATGTACAAGGAGAGAGGAGCTTCATTGTGATGAGGAAGCTAAAGGAAGCACTTCCTGCTACTTCCTGTAGCAAACAGTATTAATCTGCCAGAGTATGAGGGCCACATGACAAATAAAATGTGTCAGATGTCATATTGGAAGAAAAAAAATCTAAATTTTTCAAAAATAAAGTCATAACTTGGTGCAATTGTGATATTTATTGAGGCAAAAAGTGTTAGGATTATGAGAAAAACTAAACAATTGTTTTATGAGAGTATCGGTAAATTCCACTTATGTTATTTGAATAGCCGACATGCACAGACATGCAAAAATTAAGTCATAATATTACTTAAAGTAATAAGTTTACATAACAAAAGTTGGAATATTACTATAAAAACATTTTAGTTTAGTAAAAAGTAAGTCATGATATAATAATAAAGTCCTCATTTGGTGCAGCATTTAAAAAATGTATTTATTATTTTAATGTATTTTTTGGTTTGTTTTATGATGAGGCATACAGTTTCATGGTGTAGTAAGAAAAAAGTTGGAATTTTAGGAAAATAAAGTTGTAATTTTTTAGTTGTAAACATTTTTTTTTGCCTACAATGTTATTTTAATAGCTCTAATATTACAAGGAAAAGATTGTTATTGTTTTATGGAAAAATCACATTTCCTAGAATTTTACAGGGATTGGTTTAAGGTGGGTAAAAAATATACATGTTACCAAAAAAGAAAAAAAATGTGTTTAACTAAAATGAAATCTTAACTAAGACTAAAGTTGCAATAGTATTGGAAACATATTCTATTATTCTAGTAAAATAAGTGATATGACGAGAAAGTCGTAATAACCACAACATCACATCATATAAAGACAAAAAAGAAAACTTAGAATACATTTGAAAAATTTGTGAGGGTTTTATTGAACTATTGAGGGATATTGTAAAGAAAGCCCAAACGATAAGGTCATATTATTACTATAAGAAAAAATTTAATATATCAGGATAATAGTAATAATTTTTTATAAGTCCTAATTATAGCAAATACAACTTATTCTAAAAATAATTCTGCAAAAATACAATCAGAATATTATGAAAATTAAATGACTTTACAACAATAACTATGTAACATTTCGGACCATTAAATATTATTATTAATAATAAAATGTAATTGTAATTTTGCAAGAATAAAGTCGTAACGAATAAAATAGGGCCCATATTCACAAAATTTTCATCGCTTTACATAAAATTTGAAGTAGTTATCATTGTAGTTGTGTATTGAATTGTTTATCACAGTTTTACATCCCTCCTTATTATGAAAAAAAACAAAATTCTATCTGCGATTAAATGTGATTAATTATGAGTTAACTATGGACACGGTGTGATTAATCATGATTAAATATTTTAATCATTTGACTGCCCTATTTATAACATCAATGTAGTAATTGTTGACTTTGTTCAATAATAAATGTATCAAAATTATATTAGCTCATTAATTTGTAACAGCTTTACAGTCTATAAGAAATGTATTCCTTAAAGTTATGACTTTTTAGAAAAAATATGACTTTACTGTTCTTTAGTGACATTATGTTCTTTTTCTTGTTTTTTTTTGTTTTCCATGTGGCCCTTATACTCCTCTGTGTCATGACATTGTGCTTTTTTGACAAAGAAGTGAAAAGATATGACAAGTGTATGTATGACATGATACTATACATGCAGGCTGGACGTGGTAGAGCAATTTTTTCGCTCCGCCTTATCTTATCCTTAAATAGGCAATGACACAGATAAGCTAATTAGCGAGATAGGAAGAAATCATTACAGCACTGAGAAGCTCCATTTGTTGTGCTGAGATTATACATTTCAGTGCGTGGGCTAAATCAAACTGTATTCTTTTTTCTTAATAACATCCTGTGGAAAGAAATAAGCATATGTCCTTCATATTTATATAATTCTAATGTTCTTTTGGGGATCAAAATCGTATTTTCAAAGAGAGGTGAATCATGGAAAGCCATCTTCAGCTACCATGTGACATGAACTGTTGGCGTTTGCTTTAACAATGCGTCCAATTTGAAAATGGTGATTCAGCTCTTTGTCCTTTTGTTGAACTCCTACGGCAAAGTTGCTCTTTTGGTTGTTTCTTAATGCTTACTACTCAAAGAAGGGTGGCAATTTGGCAATTGCCCCAACATGTGGGCTTGGGAGGCAGGGGTCTCAGACGATGCTTCGGGAGCCACTGGAGTTACGCCTGCGAGTGAGAGGCATGGTGTGATGGAGCGGCATGGGCGAGTCAGGTGGGCAGAATTGATGGGGGTGGTTGTAAGGGGGCGGGGGTGGCGGCAAAGGGGGCTGAGGCCCGTCCCCTTCCCTGACGTGCACGGGGGTGGACATGGCTGACTGAATGAGCTGGTGGGCGGCTGGGCCTTGGCTGAGGAAGGCCTCCATGCGGCCTCGCCCGCTCTGGTCCACCACGATGACCTTGACAATCTGCTGGCATTGGATGAGCGTCTCCGGTCGGAGCTCGGCAGCCTGGGTAGGGCTGAGCAAGGCGGGCGGGGCGGTCAGGGCCAGGGGCGTAGCCTCAATGCTGGGCTGGCTCAGTTGGTAGGTCTGCAGCCTGTTGTGAATTGACACCTAGTTTAGGAACAGCCAGAGAACGCACGAGGAGTTACCAGCCTGAACGCAGCCTTACGCAGCCCTCTGGTGTGTCACGCATGGGGGCATGCAGGCATGCACAGAGTTGGCGTGCACAGTGAGCGCATGCAAAACACACACACTCACATTCACTTCTTCACAATCTTGTTTCCTTCACAACCCTAACGATAACAGGTTTGATGTTGTGTAAAATGTTTATGAACACCAAATACTCTCATAAACATGTATTATTCATTTACAACACGCATGTTTGATACATGTCACTGTTTTTATTTCCATTTTATTTTGTTTTCTATTTTTACTTTATACTGTTTTACTACCACTGTTACACAAATATTTACTGTATACTATTTTTATTTTTACTTTATGTTTACTATAAAACATTACTATTATTTGATTATAATTTGATACTACCCTATCCTTATTTTGGTAATAAATAATAGGGTTAGTGTTAGGCGTTGGACCGCCTTTAGCTTTGACTACGACACACATTCACTGTGACATTGTTTGGATAAGCTTCTGCAGTGTCACAAGGTTTATTTCCGTCCAGTGTTGCATTCATTTTTCACCAAAATCTTGCATCGATGATGGTAGATGATGATGGTAGATGGTAGAGCCTTCTCGAGCACCTCCCAAAGATTCTCAATGGGGTTCGTATCTGCACTCCATGTGTGAAAATGATGACTCGCTCTCCCTGAACCACTCTTTCACAATTTGAGCCCGATGAATCCTGGCATTGTCATCTTCGAATATGCCCACGCTATCAGGGAAGAAAAAATCCATTGATGGAATAACCTGCTCATTGAGTATATTCAAGTAGTCAGCTGACCTCATTCTTTGAGCACATAGTGTTGCTGAACCTGGACCTGACCAACTGCAGAAACCTCGCACCTATTAGCGTGTAGTGTATTTCTTTTCTATTTTTACTATTTTATTAAATAAAGCAACATAAAAATACCAAAAACAGCAGATAAAATGTAATAAATCATATACGGTAGTAGTAGGACTTTGTTGCGTAATTTATATTTTATTTTGGGTTATATTATTGGTAATATTTTTATTTTAAATTTTTTAAATATTTTTATTTTTATTTCTACTGTATGTTTACTATGTCATGACATAGTCAATACTATACTTGAAAAATAATAATATTAGTAAATAAGATATAAATAACTAATACGAATAAATACATTATTATACTGTACAATAGTGCATTATGTATTTATATTTATCTGTATTTGTATCTGTATATGAGTGTGCACTCTCTTAGAAATGTCTGTGTGGCATCCTAAATATGCAATTTCTATAGGATATGGGGTGTATTTTCATTGGTATACATGCTTGTTAGCTAGATGACTCCTTCCTCTTCAATGTGCTATGGGATTTATACTCAGTGTTGGACCACATCCAGAGTTAAGTCCAACTTGAAGCCTTTAAAACTCATGGATGGGAACGTCAGGACAAGATAAAAAACTACGTAGTGAGTGTTAAGTTTGTGCATGTTTGTGTTCTGGTTGAATGGGGGGCTTGCCGTTTGGGAGCCACTGTTGTTCTGGTCCTTTTTTTCTTGCAATGATAAGCATGATGATCAAACTTCTCGTAGTTTTAATAGCGCCTGTGCAAACGTTACAGTATATAGGATTTTCATTCACTTTAATATCTATCTGCACATGAAATGTCATTCAAATCTGGTGGTGCTAAATAAATTCTTTCATACTTTGGTTAGAGAAGTGAATGAAGTATCAAATTAAAGTTAGTCATGTTTTATCCTCCATCCATCCATTTTCTATGCCGCTTATTCTCATTAAGGTCGCGGGGTCAAGTTTTATCAGAAAGAATTAATCATTCAACCTGTTAATTAATTCATTGTTAATTCAACATGAAGTGTTGGTTGCACTTTACTCACATAAAAAGTGTATGCATTTGCCATAAATTGTTGTTTACCTTTTTGTTTATATCCATAAATAATGTATACCTGATTCTCTTGCAAAAAGCAAAGGGAAATTAGAATACTTACTACACTTGTACTGTCTAGTATCCAGCTATTTATTTCACCATCAGAATTTTTGGCTAAAAAGTGACTGAATTAATGTAAATATCTTTTCGGACCATATTGTTCTAAATGAACCAATATTGTCCTTGAATTGAATCCGCAACCACAAATCGTGATATGAATCAAATCGTTGTTAAAACGAATCGTTACACCCCTTTTATTATTTGTTATTTCGTATTATGTAATTTGTATTTCATTTTATTACTTCACAAACTAATTGATAATACCTGTAATGTACCTAAATAACAAATAATAATAGTAAATAACATTTAAAGTAATCACATTTTTCAGTATACAACAGAAAATTACTTTTATTGTTTATTAAAATTCTCATTTAGAATTTGAAGGTGGCAAAATGTTTTAAAATATTTAAAAGAAAATAAGCATGGTAAGTTAAGCTCTGCGCATACTTACATGTCAGAGATGTGACTGGGTGTCAAAAGAGCATGTTTAAGTGGTAGAGAGCTTTCTTTAATATTATTTAATGTACACATTACATTGACGGCTTATTACCTATTATGTTGTTGATAAACCAACAAATCTATTAAGAACTTTGGTACATAATTCACATTTTACACAGCATCCCAACTTCTTGTCCTATCACGCACTGGTCTGTAAAGTGAGGAGAGGTGGTAGGTGGGTACGTGTGTGATTCTTGTGGGGACGGGGTGTGTTTGGTAGAAGACAGAGGGTCTCGTGTCAGGATAGAGGATAAAGTTGACACCGAGGGCGTGGTGCCTCCCTACCAAAATAACTGACATGTCTCAAAGGACTAGCCCAGATGGGAAAGAAATGGTCAGGGGGGAAGAAAAGGAAGTGACACAACAACAAGAAGAAGTCATGGTTGGTTATTACGCACACACAAACAACCCCACACGGATCAAGCCTCTTGTGCCGATACAGCCTGGCTTACGTTGGCTTGCATAGGCTTATAGAGTGAAGCCTCTGGCAAGAAGCAGCTGCTGAAGAATGGACGTCAGCAGAATGGCGGCTCATCCGTTCATCCACTCATTCACCCATCTAGTCATCCACACGTGAGCCACAGCAGCGTCACAACCTCACAGGCCTCTCAGCGCCCTTTGTATCCTTGACGACATGGCGGTGATAACCCTCAGGTACAGCTTTCTTCGCTTCTTCCTTTCTGGAGGATGAGACTAGGCCTTGCCTAACTACACACACTTACAGACACGCACACCACTCACAGAGCTAAACAAGCACGCACTTACCTGGGGGAGACAAGAGTGGTTTTGGCACTTACCTCTACTGTGTTGTTGTTGCCGGTTTTATCGTACACGTCCTGTTGACCTGTGGGCACAAAATCAACAGCCAGTACTGTATGTGCATATTGGGACCTCCAGCAAGGCATATACTGTAAATTGCACAATTGGCACATGAGAGTATGTGAAGTGTTTCATATGTTAATTTGTCCAAATCAGCGTCAGTCTCTGCAATCAACTGCATGCAGTATGACAAGAAAGAGGTAGTCCATAGTAAGACAGAAATCTCTGTCCTGCACACAGATAGTAAACTTACAGTGCAAAGTAAAATGTTTAATAATAAAGACATAAATTCCAGGGTGGGGGGGGGGCACTTTCATTATGAGCCAAAAAGCAAACAAAGAAAATAAATTCCTCTAACAAAAGTGAAAACATATATTTCTGTTTAACTGTACAGTATATTAGCTATCAGGCACTTCTTGGTTCATTTCATATAAACAGGGTTCCTATGGACTTGACATTTCCAAATGGCATACTTTTTCCAGACTGACTATGACAGTCAATATAAATAAATGATGGAATTAATTGTTTCATTATTCTTTTCATTATTCGGAATATGTATGCCGTATAATTTCCTGGAGATTATAGCTAGGTAATGTAGCTCATACAAAAAAACCCAAATCCCACATACATTGCCGGATTTGGTCTCACGCTGGGTTGTGTCAAAAACATAGGGACACAAACGTAGGGGTGCTGCAGGAGATGGCGACCAGACAGTATTTTTTCCCCTCGCATATGACTCACTACCGCCGCCACAACTATGTTGGACATGTCAAAAGATTTAACACATGGATTTAGCTTTTTGTGTCATTTTGGCTGTTTAGCCAGTTTTTATATTTGGGATTTTAAAGTCAGAAAATGCACATTTGCCGGTTATGGATTCCGTCCAGGATGAGGACAGAATGTGTGTGGACATAACCTGTCTGTTGAAGCAGCAGTAAAACGTGAAGACATTTGCACAAGCCTTAAAATGGGTTAGAGGAGAGTAAGAGCAGACAGCTTGTCACTCTTCCCAAATGTTTTCCGGAATGGGTCGTCCACTATTTACGTAAACATCTTCGATGCCCTAGAAAGAGCCTTGGAAAAATATTCTTTCTTTTTTTTTTAATGCATAACTTTACTAACAGAAAACAGCAGAATGGTAATACTCATTAATATAATTTCATACTTGGCTTTTCATTTTCCATTATGTATGTCAAATTATTAAAATGTTTAAATCAGATTAATTTTTTAAATCAATTAATCATGATCAATCAGTGGGAGGAGGGTGGCGTGATTTCACATTCAAGTAGTACGAATCGGTTTGCCCGACTAGTGACTGCCGCAAAGTAGGTTGACTGGATGTAGATGCGTTCTGCATGTGCGAAGAACCGATCCCGCTTCCGGTACAGACTGCGCAAAGACAGGCAGGACTGTGTATGTCATATTAAGGGACTGTACCATTTTCCATTCTAGAACAGGGGGGGTGCTTCCAGAGTGACTGGAACAAGTGAAAATGTGTATTTCTGTTAGTTACTCCCTGGTTCATGAAGGATGACAGATAGCAGGACTGTAACTTTTTTTCTGTAGGGCAAGGAGGGTCACTTCGGGTTGACTTAAGGGTGAACAAAGAAAATGAATTTGGCCATTTCTGTTACTTCCTATGTACACTAGTGTTCAAAATAATAGCAGTCCAATGTGACTAACCAGATGAATCACTGTTATTATTATATTTTATTGCTACATGGCAAACAAGTTACAACTAGGTGCAGTAGATTCTCAGAGAACAAACAAGACCCAGCAATCATGATATGCATGCTCTTAAGGCTGTGCAATTGAGCAATTAGTTGGAAGGGGTGTATTAAAAAAAATAGCAGTGTCTGCCGTTCACTTTACAAACTCAAAACT
The DNA here is from genome assembly GCA_024372805.1 of Oostethus manadensis. NCBI lineage: Eukaryota > Metazoa > Chordata > Actinopteri > Syngnathiformes > Syngnathidae > Oostethus > Oostethus manadensis. Next base: position 77,968 of record QODF01000085.1, on the reverse strand, counting down.
ATTTTGTACAAACTTTTTTGGTTCTAGGATTTGGCAATCTTGTGAATCACTAAATTATTATTTTGTTGCATGAGCACACTTTTTTAAAAAATGCTTCACATCTGTGTGGCATGGAGTCAACCAACTTGTGGCGCCTTTCAGCTGTTATTCCACTTTCCATTCCATTCCATTTTCTTCCGCTTATCCGGGTCCGGGTCGCGGGGGCAGCAGTTTCAGTTGGGAAGTCCAGACTTCCCTCCAGCGTGTCCTAGGTCTTCCCCGGGGCCTTCTCCCGGCTGGGCATGCCCGAAACACCTCACCAGGGAGGCACCCGGGAGGCATCCGGACTAGATGCCTGAGCCACCTCAACTGGCTCCTCTCGATGTGAAGGAGCAGCGGCTCTACTCTGAGCTCCTCCCGGATGGCCGAGCTCCTCACCCTATCTCTTAGGGTGAGTCCAGCCACCCTACGAAGGAAACTCATTTCCGCCGCTTGTATCCGCGATCTCATTCTTTCGGTCATGACCCATAACTCATGACCATAGGTGAGGGTGGGAACGTAGATCGATCGGTAAACAGAGAGCTTTGCCTTCCGGCTCAGCTCTCTCTTCACCACGACGGTCCGGTACAGCGACCGCATTACTGCAGACGCTGCACCGATCCGTCTGTCGATCTCACGCTCCAACCTTCCCTCACTCGTGAACAAGAACCCGAGATACTTGAACTCCTCCACCTGAGGCAAGACCTCACTCCCAACCCGGAGGGTACAGTCCACCCGTTTCCGACTGAGAACCATGGCCTCGGATTTGGAGGTGCTGAGTCTCATCCCAGAAGCTTCACACTCAGCTGCAAACCGCTCCAGTAAACGCTGAAGGTCACAGCCTGATGAGGCCATAAGGACCACATCGTCTGCAAATAGCAGAGACGAGATCCTAAGGTCACCAAGCTGGACTCCCTCAACACCTTGACTGCGCCTAGAAATTCTGTCCATGAAGATTATGAACAGAATCGGTGACAAAGGGCAGCCTTGGCGGAGGCCAACGTTCACCGGAAACAAGCTCGACTTACTGCTGGCAATGCGAACCAGGCTCCTGCTTCGATTGTACAAGGACCGAATGGCACGTAGTAGCGGGCCACCAATCTCGTACTCCCGGAGCACCCCCCACAGGACACCTCGAGGGACACGGTCGAATGCCTTTTCCAAGTCCACAAAGCACATGTAGACCGGTTGGGCAAACTCCCACATACCCTCGAGAACCCTTGCAAGGGTGTAGAGCTGGTCCAGTGTTCCACGACCGGGACGAAAACCACATTGCAACTCCTGTAGCCGAGGTTCGACTAACGGTCGTACCCTTCTCTCCAGCACCCTGGAGTAGACTTTCCCAGGGAGGCTGAGGAGTGTGATCCTCCTATAGTTGGAACACACCCTCTGGTCACCCTTTTTGAAAATGGGGACCACCACCAAGGTCTGCCAGTCCAGAGGTACTGTTTCTGACTTCCATGCAATGTTGTAGAGGGGTGTCAACCAACACAGTCCCCCAACATCCAGAGATTATTCCACTTTAAGATTCTTTCACAACATTACACTATTCATTAACATTTCTTGGTTTTGCTTCATAAACAGCATTTTTTATGTCACCCCACAAGTTCTGCATTGGATTAAGGTCCAGGTATTGGGCTGGCCACTCTATAATGTTAATTTTGTTGGTTTGGAACCAAAATTTTGCTTGTTTACTAGTGTGTTTGGGGTCATTGTTTTGTTGAAACAACAATTTCAAGGGCGTGTCATTCAGCATAAGGCAACATGACCTCTTCAAGTATTTTGACATATGCCAGCTAATGCATGATCTCTGGTAAGGGAAACATGCCCATACCATGCTTGCACCACCATTCTTCACTGTCTTCACTGTGTACTGTGGCTTGAATTCAGAGTTTGGGGGTTGTCTCACAAACTATCTGCTGCCCTTGGACCCAAAGACAACAATTTCAATCCACAAAATGTTCCCCCATTTCTCTTTAGGCTAGTTGAAGTGTTCTTTGGCAAATTGTAACCTCTCCTGCACATGCCTTTTTCTAACAGAAGGACTTTGCGGGGGATTCTTGTAAATAGATTAGCTTCACACGGATGTCTTGTAACTGTTACAGTACTCACAGGTAACTTTGATCACCCTCGAACTGATCATTGGCTGAACCTTTGCCATTCTGGTTATTCTTTGATCCATTTTGAAAGTTGTCTTTCGTTTTCTGCCACATGTTTCTGGTTTTGCTCTCCATTTTAAGGTACTGGAGATCAGCCACATTTTTTTCACCTCTTTATAGGTTTTCCCCTTTCCAATCAACATTTTAAATCAAAGTATGCTGTTCTTCTGAACAAGGTCTGCAACGACCCATTTTCCTCAGGCTTTCAAAGAGAAATGGATGTTCAACAAGTGCTAGTTTCGTCTGCAAATAGGGGCCACCTGATTCACACCATTTTTTCACAAAATTGATCACTGATTACTGATTGAATGTCACACTGCTATTATTTATTAACACCCCTTTCAACTTTTGCCCAATTGCACAGCCTTAAGAGCAGGCATTTCATGAATGCTGGTGTTTTCTGAGAATCTACTGCACCTACTGGTAACTTGCTTGCCACGTAGCAAAAAAATATAATAATGACAGTGATTCATCTGGTTAGTCACATTGGACTGCTATTATTTTGAACACTACTGTATGTTAGCTATCAGGCTACTGCTGGTTAAAAGGCGTTGTACAATTAATCATTCCAGAGAAGGAGTGGATTGGTTCCATAATAACTTAGCAAAAGTGAAAATGTATTTCTGTTAGCAGTAACAGACTACTTCTTGGTTCATGAAGGAGGACATACATTGACAAGACTGTCCATTTTTTACTCTAGTGCAGGAGTTTTAAGGATTTTTGTTACAGGAATCTTGCAAGGAATAAATAAAAAAAACATTTGGGTTTTTTTCTCATTAAGTGAGATAACAAGATTTACCGGGCTTAATTTTTGCAAAAAATTACAGTTTTGCTTTAAGGAAGCAAAATTGTGCCTAAAATGCACCTGATTATAACTGTCACACAAAAAAAACAGTTAAACAAACTTCAGCTTATATGCTTAGGCTTTAGTTTCTTTTTGCGTAGTTTATATCACTGAAAAATAAACCAGCGACAAAAAAAGGTGCTGCCTATCAAGTTTGAATGAGCTACAGTATTTGCAAGAGGTGTCAAGTTGGTGAAAATATGTACAATATGTACATTTGTGCATACATCTTCAGTAATTTGTCACAATGAATTGCATTTATTTACAGTGATGGAAAATAGGCGACCCCTACAGGTTGTGGTCAAAATGCTTTGTAAGACATCCCACCATACATGGACTACAGATATTTTCAAAGTTTTATAATCAGGAGATAAATGGCCAATGACTTATAAATGATTCGTTGTTATGTCCTGCCCGAGCAAAGATGTTTTGGAAGACATGCTAGCATACCTCTGATATACTGTAGATATCATCAAATGTTTGTAATCATCAGACATACTGTATAATCAATGACTTATGTGCAATTAGTTGCTAAGTCCTGTTTCTGCTCCGACCGGGTTGGTCACAATAACGAATTTTGCTTTACGACAATTGTCCTACAAATTATTGTCGATAATTGATACTATTGACAACAATTTTAGAGACCATTTTTCATTTTTTTATATGGCATAATATTGAGAGTACATCAGATCAGAAGCAATAAACTTTAATTTGTCAAGAGTATTTAACATTGTAATTGGAATGTTAAGAGCTCTTTGACTAAATTAAATTTACTTTGCTGACCAAACGCCTCAGGAAGCGATGACTGTCGGGAGTAAGACTCTGCTGCACCTTCATAATAGGGCTGCGGCATTCGGCTTAGAAACCATCGCTTTTGTGCCTTCATTCATATTAGTGGTAGCTCTGCTTATCCACTCATTAGTAGCCCCGCTCCACGCACTGGGACAAAGAGGCTACATGTCTGACATGAGGCTTCACTCTCTTCGTTCATTCCACTATAGAACCAGTGCACACAGACACACAGTGAACCCTGTTGTCATAATGCCTGTGTGGTATGGAGAGACGCTGCAGACGAGGACATCAAACATGCATGCCTGCACATGTCAATTCATCAAATCCAGCATAATTATCAACTTAGTTGTTTTTTTTGTTCGATTTATTGATTATTGACAGGCCTAGCCTCAACAAAGATGTTTTGCTTGACAGCAGCCACATTTTTCCAGCAGTCACATGTGCCTGTCAGTCTTCCAAGGGTGTCGCCCAAATTTTGTGGTGATTCGTCTAAACACCTAAAAGTTACAGTGAGTGTTTAGACAAATGTCAAGTCAGTCCGGCCTGTGTGGACAAACCTTGGTGTTTAATCCAATGCCACCATGTGGTGTATTTGTCAGAAACAAAAAATAGCACCAGCAACACAGTAGTAGTACATGTTTTGACCAATTTTCATTTTGTTCTGATATGCTTCTCAAATAGTGGGTTGGTCCCACCTGGGGAGGCGCGGTGAACTGTTAGGGGAAGATTCTCTATATTAGTGCAGTCCTGCCAACATCCATGAATTTGTCATACTCAGCATGCAACTTGGCTCTTGGACAACCTTCTATGTTTCACTGCTCTTCATTTTGTAGCATTTTGCTGGTTTAACTTTTGGTTTAGTCTGTACAGATAAATTAATAGATCAGTTTCTTAATAGTATTTGAAATTTCTGTCCTTCAGTGGGGGCATGACAGCAAATAATTGAGAACTATGGCACTGCATGATACGCATACCTGAGGGGGAGCCATGTCCTGTGCGCATATCCACTTGGCCGCCATTTGTGTGTATGCTGTGTGGCTGGATGCCTTGTTGCCTCTCCAGTTCCCCTACAAACACCAGAAAACAAATAGCTCTGAATCTCTGTGTTTGTTTGTATATAACACTCCAGCGTGCAGAAGTTCCACTCCTTACACTGGATGTGTATGTGCTCCATCTCGTTGACCTCGGAAATAGCCTCTCGGAGCTCCTCTGCAAATTTCCTGAGCTCCTCCCCGCTTGGCGAGCAAAAGCTGACCAGCTGCTTCTTCTCTGAGGTAAAAGGGCTCAGCATGGTGACGCCGTGGGCGTAATCTGGTGGGAACAGAATCACAGGATGTTTTTCAAAAATGTGCTGCAACAACATTTGCTACACTTGCAAATAATACAAATAAAATGCTAATACAAATACTGTATAGAAACATTCTGTTTTTTGCATCTGCATCTTACATTCATTGCTGAAGAGGTGAAACTGCATCCCCAGAAGACCCATCGCTTTACAAAAGGTGTAAGATGCTGAACTTTTCTTCTTAGGGCACAGCTTCAGGATCTGTAGACACACACACCCAAAAACACACAAAAAAATACTTGAAATCTGCGGAGTAAATAAAAGAACAAGAGAGCTGAATGAATCAAATATGTTTCACTGGAAGGTTTAGGGGCATATGTTAGATTACTGGAGTATGCGCACCAAGAGCAGGTCATTGAAGAGGAAGACCTCTCTCTGGAGCTGCGATAGTTTCTGTTTGTGAGGTTTGTTGGCATCGGGAACCTCAAACAAGCGACAGCAGCACACCAGACGTCTGTGGGGTACAGCCAGGATCTGTGGAAAGTAGGCAGGTAGGTAGGTTGTAGGAAGTGCTCTATGGCTACGCTCATACTGCAGGGTAGGATTCCCAATTCTGATTTTGTATTTAATCTCAAATGTTTTATGTGGTCGTTCACGTTATCAAACAAATGCGACTTGTTATGTGAACACAAAGCGTCTGGAAAGCGACGTGCATGTTCAGAAGCAAGACATCACTCACATTTCCGTGTGTTTATAGAAGTAAAGACTGCTGCGGTGTGTGCTTCAGTGATGTGCTGTGTTTTACTGTGTAAAATTCCGTCCGGTATCAGTTCTACCAAATAAATACTGTCCATCCATCCATTTTCTATAACCCTTATCCTCATTCGTGGTCGCGAGTATGCTGGAGCCTATCCCAGCTGACTTTGGGCGGGGGTACACCCTGGACTGGTCGCCAGCCAATCGCAGGGCACATATAGACAAACAACCAGTCACACTCACATTCAAACTCTAATGGACAGTTTAGAGTCGCCAATTAACCTAACATGCATGTTTTTGGAATGTGGGAGGAAACCGGAGTACCCGGAGAAAACCCACACGCACACGGGGCGAACATGCAAACTCCACACAGAGATGCCCAACGGAGATTTGAACCCCGACTGTGAGGCCAACGTGCTACCCATTCAGGTACCGTGTGGCCCATTCAATACTGCGTGTCTGGTAAATTTTTAAAAGCAGTGTACAGTATTTCAAATCACAGCATAAAGAATACAAGACATCATAGTAATTTATTGATTTATTTTATACCCTGAAGTATACTGAGATAGTGGAGTGATTTAAAATATAGTCAAGCTAATATACAACATCAGAAAAGCAACAAAAGACAAAATCATGTATCTGTAGTAGTAACAAAAATATCACTATTTTGATTTCAGAATCGATTTTATAGCATAAAGAGCTGGTATCGGAGATATCGACATTTCAGCACATTACTAGCATGCTCTCCTTAACGCGTTTGTGGCAATTTCAAGGATTTTATGCAACGTCGATATTTTCTCAACCAAAGGATTCCAAGTAGAAGATTAAGACAAAAGATGGCAAGAATTTTGGTATGGCCGTTTGTAGACAACTTGTTACCATGTCTGTTCCAAGGTGCGTGTGGGTGGTGCGATATCGACGACATTGCCGAGAGCTGGTTCACTAACAACTTATAAAAATCATTTTCAGATGAGAAGAACTTTTGCTTACATCGGTAGCAGCAGTGTCTTTATCCAAATCTTGCACGATAAACTACGTCTTTCCGTGACTGCCTACCTTTAAAGTCTCGGCAAGCACGGCAATGCACGTCTTTCGATGATGTATATGTCGAATATATGAAGCAAAATATCTTTTTCGGGGCACAAATTGCCAATTGATTATATGTCTAATGATTACAAAACTTTGATAGCTACCGTATATGTACTAGTGTGTCCTACAAAACATTTGGACCACAACTTGGGGTGCCACAAATGTCATTTAGAGTCAGCCCATGGGGTGATTTCACCTCAGATTATAGTACCCGTTACTTCAAATCAACAAATTTCTCTAACATAGTATGAAAAATGTATGGGTTTAAAAAAAATGTATAAGATATTTTTCCTGAAAAAAAAAGTCTGAAAATAACTGGTCAACTTATATTTGGGGAGTCAGAGCTTTTTTTTCTGTCACTCACACACATCAATGAGCTGGAGAGAAGCAAATTTGCAATGAGATTTTGGTTTTGCTTTCCAAAAATGAGCCTTGTATATGAGAGGTGATCTTATATGGGTCACTGTGGTAAGTAATCTATTTTACCATACAGCCAATACGGATACAGAGCTAACATTTTAACTTCCATGGCATCAATCGTTAATATTGATGACCAATGCTATGGACCGCAGAGAGTGCGTAGCTGCAGTATTTCTGGATTTGACAAAAGCCTTCGATACAATTAATCACAATATCCTAATTACAAAAGTAGAAACGTATGGAATCAGAGGGTTGGTTTTGAGATGGGTGAAGAGCTACTTAGCAAACAGGAAGCAATATGTGAAGATGGGAGAATATACATCTGCGAGCCTAAACATATTTTGCGTAGTAACCCAGGTCTCCATGCAGGGACCAATCTGTTATTAATGATATCTTTAAAGTCACAAAGTCGGATTGGAACGGATCGAGTAAGTAACTCAAACATTGCACTAAAATGAGCGATTACAAGTACAAGCGGTTGATGTTTACAAAGTACTACGCTATGGAGTAGGTGGACAATTGTATGGTAATTGATGTGAAACAAAGACGGGGTACACCTGAATGATCTTTGCTTCTTCCTACTCCTTTTTGGACATGTGCAACGGTGAATTGTACAATGTCATGTGATTGCAACATAACTTGTAGGCATGTCCAAAATGAACTAAACCAATACCGATACTTTCTAGTGTTTGCAATGTAGATACAGTATGTACATTGAGTAGATAGACAAGGTATTAGGTATGAGGGTAAAACAATGTAGCACTCACGGTTTTCAAGCCCAGGATGGACTGCTCGACTCGGCTAACATAGGTAACATGGTCTTCATTGGATCTCAGCTCTCGTTGTTGAATCCGCTCATAAATGCCAGCCACCATCTCTCTGGGGATGTCTGCTCCATCATCCACACCTCAAACGAGCAAGCATCCAATTAGATAGTTGAGATTAAATAGAATATTGTCGACATGGGTACTAACTGTAATATTCCAGTGTATCTTTAGCTTGTAGTTTCCATGACAACAAAATAGCTCATAGAGCAGAGATTGCGTCTGCAGTCACTGATGTTGACTTAAGCGAAGTGTGCTGAGTAAAGGTAAATAGAAGTCAAACTGTTCTACTGCCAGGCGGGCTGGAGCAGAGCGGAGGTGAAGAGATGCTTCTGGAAAATACGACCTCGTATCGTTAAATCTCAATGAGCTGCAATTAATTGGCAACAGTCTCTGGGGCAGAACTTTCAGGATTCAAGGATATCAGGGATGGCAGAGGCGAGGAGAGCGAGCCCTCTTGGAGAAATTGACTTTAAGTGATTTGCAAGAGATGATAGGGCCAATAATTTCAAGTTGACTTTATTCGAATGAATGTGTGCATGGCCATAAATGCTGCATCATGGCTGCACATAATTAAAAAACATATAAATAAATGTGCACTTGCTCACCTCTCAGGTTGCGTATGAAGTCGTCCAGGCCCATCTTGCGCTGCGGTTTGATGTTAGGCGAATACATGTCAGTGTTGAGGAGGACCACAGCAAAGGCCAAGATGAAGATGGTGTCGGGGTTGTGGAACTGCTGCACCACATCCGGATTACACATACAGTAGCGTTGGCTGTCAGGGACAAAACAGGACCACATACATGTTAAAGACACAAATATATAATAACTTTTACAGTTTAGGTTACCTAGCCTTGTGATGTATTGATGAGATGTGTCTGAATCTTGCATTTTGATATACTGTATAACATATTTCAATAATATTAGAACTAGTTCAATGAGTAATATCATTTTTGTGATAAAAAAAAGTATTTTAATTTGTGAAGTTCTTTTCTGGAATTTTTTTATTTAAATAAGTAATAAAAATTTTATGAAATAAAGAAAAACATATTCTATTCTTCGTTAGTGAAATTAAAAGCATTTAATTGAGAGACATTGTTTTTTGTAGAATAATTTATATGCACGATATTTCAGTAAACCATATGTTTTTATTTTTTTAAATACTTTTGAATTTGAAAGATTTAGTTTCTGTATTTAAAAAAATATTTTTTTTTCTTACTCAGTATGTAAAATTACAATCATTTCTTTGAGTAATATCATTTTAATATTTTGTATACCATATTTCTAAAAATCATATTATTGAAAATCATATTAAATGAAAATGTTTTTTTTAATATAAGGTATTTCAACTATTTAAAATAAAAGTAACATTTTTTTCAAAATCCAAAATATTAATAATTGATATGATTATTCTGGATTTAAAATATATATATTTCAAGTGATACATTTTATATAATATTTCAATTAGTTATATGACTTTCTGCACTGTCTTTATTTTTTACTAGCGATTCAAACCTTGCTATACACAAAGAACAGTTAACAAAGGAATAGGCTAAACAATAACTGTAAGTTTGGATTGTAAGTATACCAAAACATGAAGGCATACAGTATCTAGCTTTTATTTTATTCTCTTTACTCACTGCATCACGTTGTAAATAACATACACAAAAAGCAACCACTACAAAGTGAATATAGACACACTGGCCACAACATTGGCTGCATCTGCGCTGTCATGTTATGAATTTTATGCAAAAAAATATTAGGAACATCTCCCAGTATGATGCAGTGCACATCAACACTAAACCACTGCAACCAAAATAGTAAATGTATGGTTTAATGATTGCATTTCCGACAGTATGAATCAAAAGTGAGTCGGATTATGCAGGAGTACTTAATGAAGTGGCCATTGAGGGCATAATGTATAGGAAGCCGCCAAACTAAAACCTGCAAATTCTGTCAACTTTAATATGAAGTGTTGCAGAAATGCTTTAATATTCACTCCACCTCTCTTGAGTCACCTCCCTTCAAGGATGGACTGAATATTAGAAACATAACATCTTTGTGTGAAGCGCATTTAACTTAATGAAGCACCCCCTGACTTCATGCTTCGTGAGTTTATTGCAAGGCAGATTTATCCTACCCTCAACTCTCCACATTTTCTCTCCCTCTCCTTATTTTAGAATATTGTTTGTTAGCGGCTAGGAAGTCTTGGGATTTGAGTCAATCCGTAGGGCGCAATAACAGCAGCTAGGAAAAAGTGTAGTCGGAAAGTCGATGCAAATAATAAATACTGTGAAGGCAGCATGAGACTTGAAGCTTGTCTAAAAAACCTACGGACTATTATTTAAATGGTGACTGACAGCCAGGAGCAGTGATGTCACAATGACAGGACACATTTGACAGTGCAAAGTGCTTTGGCCCTTGGTGAAGTAACGCTACACGTCATTGTGGCTGCAGCAGAGATGGTGCAGTTTGTCTTTTCCATTGCTGCCCACAGGCTTCAAAATCTCTCACTTGCACCTCCCTCTCAACTCATTTACTGTCACATACGCTTACACAGCGGTCCGTTTTAACATGAAGGAGGCTTTTATCACCACAGCCTAGACAAGACGCCGAGTGGAGAGTGGGTCGCTTTGCTGCATGGCACTGTGGACTTGTCACATACAGTAGGTAGACAGGTAGATAGAGCCTGTCATATACAGCAGATCCCCGTTATTCACGTTGCACTGCATGTTTTCAAAGCACTTCACCTCAATGCAGTTGAACTGCACATTTTAGAGTGACCTTTTAGTGTGGCCAGCCCAAGGCACCCCTGTAAAACAGTCATGCCGTTTAATCTTGTTCTTGATTTGCCATGAGGTGGATGGATGATTTCAGCAAAGAAGAAGAGCGGACAGAATTAGACATATTTGTGAACAATATTTGCAAGAAATAGGTCTCTTGAGTACATAAAAAAGTATTTTTACATAGGTGTTTTTTTACATCTTTGAGTTCAGCTCATGAAAAATGGGAGCAAAAAACAGAAGAGTTGCATTTACACACTTAAGAAAAATATAAATGCAACGCTAATTTTACTGAGGTTACTTCCTGGTTCACAAAAGATGTCTTAAAACAACAGGACTGGAACAATTTTTATTTTTGGACATTAAGAAAAAATTATAGCGAGAAAATTAGTAAAAGTAAATAAAAAAAATAACCCTGATGAGCCATATTGGTGTGAATGAAAGGCAGGGGAACTATGCTAAATACTAGGGGTGTCAAGAGCGCCCAACTCACTAGACAAATTGATGCACAAGATTGGGTCCACGACAGAGGAGCGTTTTGAAACTTTTATTGTCCCACAAACTGATGCAAAAGTAATGTATATTATTGCTAACATTTTGATACCAAAAAAACACTGTTAAAATATATAATAATAAGGGCTGTCAATCAATTATTTACATATAGCAATATTACATATATACAATATTATTACATATTACATATTTAATCACGATTGATTGCATTTGTTTAAAATAATCTAAAAAAAAGACTTTGTGCTAAACAATTCAATATGCAACTACAACAATAACTAGATCAGATTTTATGTAAAGGGATATCAATTTTGGAATTACAGGCCATTATTTTATTAAAAAAACAATATACTGATAGAAATCCCTCATTTCTTAAATGTTTAATGTGAGTGGTGATTTGTCCCAGTTTGTCCTGCACACTTTTAATATTCTCAGATGCTGCACAGATAGACTACTATACTGTATTGCCCCCCTTCTTTCACATCATATGTGGTACTGTTACTATAGGGGTATGCATAAAGGTTAGGTATGATGACCTTATCGAGTGCTAAAGTGCATGTTTGTTCCGTACCTCTCTGAAAGACAAAGTCCAGGCTCGTGCTGGTGGAAGGTGGCTCTGTATTCATTTTGTGCGTGATGTTGTTCCTGTCACATTTTTATACAATACATAATAACAAGGATACATTAAATAGCTATAACATATGGATGTTTTACTGATGTGTTGAAATTATTTCCCGGTGACTAACTAGTGTGCTGTTAATGCTATTTACAGTTTATATCCATTTTTGACTTCAGTCATGGGCACATTGATACAAATTCATCTAAGTAGCCCAAACTTCCAGCTTGTTATTTTTACTTGGGCTTTTAGTTCATTGCCTAGTCCTGCTCAACTTAACTCTCATTTAGCAGAGATTAGTGAACTCAGATTCAAGCCCCGGCCAAAGTGCAATGTTACAATGTTGCCGTAACCCAGATGAGAGTGAGATTTAGCGCGGGGAGTGTCACGGCATAGCTGGCATAGCTAGTGCAATATGTAGGTTGGTAGACCTCACTTCTTGATGCCTTAAGTAACCGTGCTGGTTAACGAGTTGACAGCTCAGGCTTTAACTTGTTGGCCAATGCTATTCAGCTTAACTCTCATTTAACATGAATTTGAGGGTGCAGGTTTGAACCCGGGGCCGCACGGTGGATGAGTGGGTAGCACATTGGCCTCACAGTCAGGAGGATCAGGGTTCGAATCTCCATTGGGCATCTCTGTGTGGAGTTTGCATGTTCTCCGCGTGCATGCGTGGGTTTTCTCCGGGTGTTCCGGTTTCCTCCCACATTCCAAAACATGCATGTTAGGGTAATTGGTGATTCTAAATTGTCCATCGGTATAAATGTGAGTATGAATGTTTGTCTATATGTGCCCTGCGATTGACTGGCGACCAGTACAGGGTGTACCCCGCCTCCCGCCCAAAGCCAGCTGGGATCGACTCCAGCATACCCGCGACCCTAATGAGGATAAGCGGCATAGAAAATGAATGAATGAATTCCAAAAACATGCATGTTAGATTAATTGGTGACTCTAAATTGTCCATAGGTATGAATGTGAGTGTGAATGGTTGTGAGTGAATGGCGATTGATCGCATGAACTGTGTTACACATTGATGGAAATCTTTTGTGAGTTTTTTTTGTAATCCTGGACGATGGTAAAGAACGTTTGGATAAAAAATATCCTACTTGCTTAACACAATGAGCACATACACATAGACACTCCCATCCCACACACACATTTCTTGACTTGCCTACTTGATGTAATATGCAGCAAGACTCGATAGTTTGAAGACAAACTCCTCTGTGTGCCTGAATGCATCACTCCAACCATCATTGCATGTTTATGTGTGAATAAACAGTCCTGTTAGTAAATAACACACGGGGGTTATCCAAGTGTGTGTTTGCGTCTTGTTCACTCTTGGCTCCCCATCTTATGTCACCAGTCTGTTTTGAACACCAGCTCCCTGGCCTCTATTGGTCGTCATATCTACGTATGAAGTCGACACGCCAGCTGGCACTAACTACGTTTAAAAAGAAACACTCCCCGCGACGAGTGCAACACGCTTCAAACAGATGACATAACAAGTGTTACGTAACACCCTGCGTCTCACGTCTGGATGTTTTGATATTGCTCGCTCACTTTTGACCTATACGCCTAGCTACAGCCACGCACACACACTACACAGCACATGGTCTATGTTAACTGGTGAATGTGTAATGTGCACCCGAGGGCCCAGGCACCTATGACGAGCTGGATTGTGATTAACTCATGACAGCAGCGCAAGTTCCGATTGGCCTTCAAATCAAGAGGAAAACAGGAGTGCTATGACTCCTTCCTTTTCCCCGCCATCATCTCTAAATCTGGCTTTGAGCAGGAACACACTCTCCCTAAAGGAGAGTTAATATATGTAAACAAAAACACAGGGAGACTTGGCATCATCCCAAACTTCCATCCATCCATCCATCCATTTTCTATACCGCATATCCTCATTAGGGTTGCGGGTATGCTGGAGCAGATCCCAGCTGACTTCTTGTTTGATAGAATTGAGTTCAGGGTTCAGTGATGTTTTTCCAAACCAAACTCATCACAGTCACAGACCCTTAGTCACTTTGCTTTGAGAACTACCACACAGTCATTCTGAAATAGAAAAGCAGCCCACCCTAACCCAATAATTTATTTTAAATTGCCTTAATTTTATTTTTAATTATTATTTTATTTAAATGTTTTTATTCCATCCATCCATTTTCTATACCGCTTATCCACATTAGGGTCGCGGGTACGCTGGTTGCCTATCCTAACTGGCTGGGTACACCCTGGACCGGTCGCCAGTCAATCGCAGGGCAGACTTACAACCATTCACACTCACATTCATACCCATGGACAATTTAGAGTCGGCAATTAAGCTAACCTGCATGTTTCTAGAATGTGTGGAGGAAACCGGAGTACCCGGAGAAAACCCACGCATGCACGGGGAGAACATACAAACTCCGCACAGAGATGCCCAACGGAGATTCCAACCTAAAACATCCTGACTGTGAGGCCAACATGCTACCCATTCATCACCGTGCGGCAAATTTTTATTTTAATTATTTATTTTATTTTATTATTTACCTTAATAATGATTTGAAATGCATAAAAACATATATTGTACAACACAGCAGCAATAGAACCTATATTGTAATAGCACTAAGAAAACTGCTCAGCCAGCATTAATAAAAACAGTACAGCAAGTGTAGCACACATGGGTGTCACACCAAAAAATAAGTACCACAAATAAAATTTTAAAGTGCATTTAGAGATAAACCGGTTTATAACACTTCGAATGCCGCTACTTACATTTTCTAGAGTTAAACTTGATTTTCTGGGGTTTAACTAATCGAGTAGGTTGTCTACAGCTTCAGCAATTGACAATGTTTTTTGACCAGCCTCTAACTAGAGACCCCAGCAGTTATTTGCTTTTCTCCACCACGTATCTGGCAACTAGACAAAACTCAGCAGTTAATTTCTTAGAAGAGTTGAATGGCGGTGGTGGTGTTCGGGGGTGTGGGCCGCCGGAATCTCCTACAGTGGCGCGCATGGTGGCTAGTGTGTGACATCTGGGTGAGGCTGCTCCCGGACTGCGGTCGCTGGGCGTCCGGGGCCTATGGATGGCCTCGCCTTGTGCCGGCCCCTGCCCCGCGGTGGGTCCCGGGAAACAGGGGTGCCTACTGCCCAATGGCCCGTCCTCTGGGAGGGAAATTATATATTTTTTTCCCTCCCAGTCTTACTATCCCTCGCGCCCTTGCCCCCCTACTCCCTGCAAACAAGCACATAGGATCTTGGGGGGGGCGCGTGCTCCATGGGTGAGTGGCAGGGGGGGATCACAAACATGACCTCCTTCTGTGATGCCCTGGGGGGCGCAAACTCCCCAGTTTTAATTACACTCATTCACTATACATAGACTCACAGACACCTCGCATTCATTTTTGGGGTGGCGGGACTCGTGTCACAGGGTGGGCAGAGCTACTCAGCCGTGCTCAACCGGCGGAGTGGTTCTGCCCATGGTGTCACCCCGTTTTCGGCTCCTCAATTTTAACTGCCTACACACACACATCTCACACCTCAAAACACTTTTAGTTGGGTGGGGGGGGCGTGGATTAGAGGGTCCTATTACACCCCTGTTTACTTGGACGCTCCCTGGGGTGGGGACAGTAGGGCGGGGGTTGTTTTGGCTTCGGGTCTCAGTCGGCAGCAGTGTTGGGAGGAGTGCCTGCGTGCGTGCAAGCGTGCGGGTGCTGTGTCTGTGGAATTCCCGGCGGCCGGGTTTGGTGGTATGGCCCCGTGTCTCGAGGGAGCTCGCGGTGGTGCTGTTCGCTGCATTGGGAGGGTGGCACATCCAGGTGCATATGTGAAAATGTAGGTGTGTGGGTGTATGCGTGTTGGCATGTGTGAGTGGGGAAACAGGGTTTGGTGTGGGTACTGGGGCTGGGGTGTGTGAGCACTGTGGGTGGGGTGGACGGGTCGGGGGAGGGGGGGTTAGACCCATGGGCCCTCTACAGGCACCTGCCTCTGGCGTCGGGGAAGGCGATAGCCCGTGGCAGTTGTGTCTGGGGGGCCTGGAGCTCCCGGGGTGTTGAGTATGGCCCCTGCTTTGGGGGGTGGCTTCTGGGCACAGGGGCTCGGTGGCGGTTGTCCTGTTTGCCAGAAGCTGGCCGGCCCCCGGCGGGTGTTCCGGCGGTTGGCACCCGGCCCTCCCTTGTGGCTCTTGCTCAGCTGCCGAGTGGCGTCCAGCCGGGTCTCCCTTGCACCTCTTCGGAGTGGACTCGCGGTTTCCTCTTAGGGGGGCGAGGTCGGGAGCCTGCTGGGGGGCCAAGCTCCGGCGTCTTCCTAGTCGGACCCTCGCTTTTGGAGGGAGTGTGGTTTGGGATGCATGGCTGTGTTCACCACGAACATCTCCTCATTCTCTGTTTCACTCTGATGTAGTTATCCTGTCACTGCAGAGTAATGTAGATTTAATGTAGATTTGTTGCATGTGTCATCTGGATGGTCATTGTTTAAGAGGTTCTGTTTCTTTTCTCATTGTTTTTCTTTTATGTTTATCATTATTAGTAAATATGTATCTATGTGTGTATACATATATATGCACACTGTATGTGCATAGTACGTGTATGTATACGTGTACAAATATGTGTATATATATATGTGTGTGTGTATGTATATGTATATATATATATATGTATATATATATGTGTATATATATATGTTTTTTTCTTTTTTATTTTTTTCCCCTGTATTTTTCCTCATTTTGCTCTGTGACTGTTCTAGTTGTTGCTGAAATTGTGATTATCATGGTTGTTTATAATATGGTTGAAATATGTTTGTGAGGTTCTTCTGCACCCTTTCTTATATCCCCCACACCACCGCCACCGGTCCCATTTCAGGTCAGGTCAGGCATTGAAATGTGGCGCAACAAAATTCTTAATAAACACAGTCAAATGTCAAGGGACACTCATTTGGATTATGAAGTCTCCCTTGGCAAAGACATTTTGCTCAGCATTTAAAGGCAGCTTGACTCCCATTCAGCTGTTATGATGCTGGACAAGACAAAAAAAAAAAAAAGAAGAGGTAATTGGAGCATCCAGCCAGCCATACTGTAACTGTCTGACTCACGGTGTCATCTTAAAAAGAACGCAAAACTCATCACACAGCAGTAAGTAACTAAGACAGTAAAACAGTAGCTAAGAAATATACAAGACAAGTACCAATACGAGTTTAGAATTAAAAACAACCAACAATTTTAACTTCTTCCCAGCAAGGCAATTCATTGGCATTGCATGCCGGGGGCTGAAATGACTCATTCAGCTGCCTGTGTCAACCAGTGGGAGCTTCATAGGGAGCCAAAGTGGACACTCATTTTGGTACTTGTCTTGTATATTTCTTAGCTACCTTTTGAGTGTTAAAGTGCTGGGTGTTGATTTCAGCGTTGAGTTGAGTAATGACCTCCCGTGATTGCCAATGGGTTAAGCTCGTTGTGAGTATTTCCAGCTCATGATTGTCTCTTGTCAAATAGGTGCTCACTGACTCGTGCACGCCACTATATGCTATTTTTGATATAGTATATGTATGTACAAATTATGATATCTCGTTACTGTTAGCGCTGACCTTTTTCATTGCCAAAGCAAAAAAACACCTTGCATTTGTCTATTTCAGATTCGCCGTTTTAGATTTCTTTCAGAGTGTTGCTTGTTGGCAGCTGAGCTGGGAGCTATCTCAATTTATCATGGCTCCTTCCAAAGATGTCTGCTCACTTTCATCTTAGAATCATCCTTATTTTGGGGCACCATGGCAATGCATCCTTTCGTACAGTGACTACACTAAAGTATACCCATTGTTCATTTCTATTGTACTTTGAAGATGAGATGTGGGTGGGGGTGTATAGACAATCTCTCTTGTGAGATACTGTACACGCGCTGCTACTTTACTAGGTGTAAACTTCAAAACCCTTCCACATAACACAAATCAATCACATGCTTGAATCTGAAAGGCCGCACACTTTTTTAAAATCATTGCTGCCGGCGTTTGGTGCTGATCTTACATACTCTGCACTAAATGTAAAAAAACAAAACACAAACTTTGATATCATGTAGAAGCCCTGGGCTAGCAGACCTACCCTTAAGTGCTTCTGTGAGCTCATCATGACAGGTTCTGATGAGACCGAAGCTTTTTATGATTAACAAATTATACTGATTGCCTGTAACCATGGTTGAATGCGGCTGTGTGTTTGATTGTCAGCCAATTATACCCCGGATGCATACAGGCACCAAAATAGACACTGTCTCTTCTTCCCAACCTCTCAGTGACACTTTGAGGAAACATCTTTGTGTTTGTTTGCATGTGTTGCAAGGTTTTATATCATGCAAATGCACAAATGAATATGCCATCAGTGCTGACTCATTCCTCTTTTGCTAAATATTTAGCAACATTTTCATTTGCAAAATCAACTCCAGTGGATTTGTCACTGTCACTTTGTAGGTCGGGAAGAACAAAAACAAGCTTTTTACTTTGTGTCCAAAAGGTGTTTGAAGCTATAAAGGGGAAGGAAGTGGCCAGACTAATATTCTCTGCAGTGCTGCCCTTGAAACATCCTGGAAGTATGGGAGGAAAATTGCTGCTGTGATTTAGTGTTATAGATGTGCCAGAGTCACTGAAATACACTGTGTGTCCTTTTTGCAGAAGGCATTTTTGGAAAAAACAATTTATTGTGCTATTTTTTGCTGCTTGGATAAAAACTATACTCTATATATCTTTATAGATATAGATAGAGGCATCCCATTACGTGCATTCTTAGTTGCATCTTTTTAGCTGCGTTTATATCTTTAGAACACACAGAAAAGACAGAGACGGTTGTTCATGTCTCACATAACAATTGTGGCTGAAAAATCCAAAAAAGTGCAGTTTTCCCTTAAGTGACCTCCCTGATGCTACTTCCTGATGATTAGCATTGTCTTGCTTTCCATTGAGGTTGTCCTTAATACAGGCCATCAATTAATCTTCTGTTAGAAATGAGCTCTTCTGATTGGCTGGCATCCAAATGGGAACTGAAGGGCTCTTTGCTTGAATATTGTATATTTATTCTCTTTTTGCCACAGTTAAGAGTGAATGTTTGACACAGTCAGATATATAAAGAAACATATGCCAATGTACACAAAATGCAGAAAAGTCAAAGGACCCCTCAAGACCAGAGGGTTGCACACAGAAAATCTGAAGCATGCGAGGTTAGATTTGATATTTATCACCTTTTGTATACAGTATTAAACACATCAATATGAATGGCCGGTCAAGATGCAGTATGCTCATCGATATTTAAACAAAAAACATCTTACAAATATATTTTAGAATTTATATAAGATTTAAACCATTTCTAATAACCTCTTAAAACATCAATGGGTAGCAAATGGCTCACGAGTCATAAATTGGACACCCATGCTCTGTGTAGACCAGGGGTGGGCAAATTGCGGCCCGGTGGCCGCATCTGGTCCGCCAGGCGTTTGAATACAGCCTGTCGGATGCTTCCAAAGTGTTGTATAAATTTTTAACATGCAAGCTGGCAACATGACTTGCAAGTAGGCAAAAGTCAGTCTGACACAACATTTTTATGGTTTTAGTAGCTTTTCACATGCAGGAATCCAGACAACTACCCACGGTGCCGAAAAAACACAAGTCAACCCATATGTGACGCACAACAACAAACCTACCTAATGCACTGTCTGGGAAGTAAAAACATTGGGACGTCGACATACTAAATAGTCAATGTTTTATCCTTCATAGTTCATATTGTATATTACACATCCTTTATTCATGCATATTCTGGTTGTCTTATTCAGCAAAAAAACAAAAAACTGTACAATTCTTTTTTGGTATTCAATGTGGTCTAATGTTCAAAGTGCGCCTGAAAAAAGTACACAAGAACATATAGCAGATTGTATGCTACTTTTATAAATAAAATAAGACAAATAATTCCAGGTGAATTGTTTGAATTACATAAATAAATTGTGTGCGTGTATCAAATACAGTCTGACCCCTCGTCCAATTTGGTTAAGTCAGTCTGGCCCGCGAGTCAAAATAATTGCCCACCCCTGGTATAGACCAATCTAAAATCTATTCAGTGTAAATGCTAGCATGTCGGCCTCACAGTCAGGAGGTTTTGGGTTCGAATCTCCTTTGGGCATCTCTGTGTGGAGTTTGCATGTTCTCCCCGTGCGTGTTTGGGTTTTCTCCGGGTACTCCGGTTTCCTCCCACATTCCAAAAACATGCATGTTAGGTTAATTGGGGACTCTAAATTGTCCATAGGTATGAATGTGAGTGTGAATGTTTGTTTAAGAAAAAGTTTAAGAAAAAAGTAGCTTATACACGGACAATCAGGTAATTGTTATGGCAGTGTCATGGTCTGGGGTTGCATGTGTGCTGCCACCACTGAGGAGCTGCAGCTCACTGAGGGGAAATATGTACTGTGACATTGTGGAGCAGAGCATCATCTCAAATATTAGAGGGAGGTAGTGTAGGCAGGATGTCGAAAGCTGCGTTCCGATGTAAATAGTGTGACATAATAGCAGCATTGTACCAAAAAGTGGTATAAAGCACATCTGTTTTTTGACCCACTTTACAATCAAAATGGACACTTTGCAATTGAAGTTTTTACCTGAAGGCCTCAATGAGTCTTTCCACTTTCTGCGCCTCGCCCTGCACACGAACGTGAGCCTGAAACTTTCTCAACGCTTCGTCCAACTCCATGCCGGAGAAATCCATCTCATCCACGACACAACTGTGAAGTGAGAAAGCAGACAAGACAAGACATAAAAAAGCAGTTTAGCCGACAATTTAGTACGTGCATGCACTATGGCATCGCCAAGTGCTGATAGCAGACCTTCTTCTTACAGTCATACTTCCATTACTGAGCCACTGAGCTGGAAGACACACACAGAGGCAAAGTGTTTGCACACACACACACGCGCACACACACACACACATTAGTAAAGAAGAACGGCTGTGATGACAGCGGGAGATAAGAGGCAGGCAAAGAGATGGCCGAGTGAGCCACAAATTGACTTTCAAGGGAAAGGGGACGAGAGAAGAGTACGTGAAAAGATGAGAGGCAGAACATACAATACATGAATGTGTTGTGCATGTATGCCTGCATGGGGGGTTACGCACCACTGAGAGTGAGTCTTAGAGTGAGTGAACGTGAATGTATGAGTGTGTACGTGTGCAGTGCAGTGACCTATTTCTACCATCTCTGCAACAACCTCAGCAAAAGCTTCCCTCTCTATCCTGGATCTGTCTCCACATGAGGATGGATGCAAAACAGCGGAGGCGGATAACTTTTTAATAAAAATCTGTTACATTTATGCATGCTAGAGTGCTACTAGCAAGAACTAGGGACACACTGGAAAGAATATGGCTGTCATTTCACGAGAATAACATCACAAAGTTTGGAGAATAAAGTTGTAATATTCCAAGAATAAGTCAAACGTTGAGACAAAAGTTGTGCATTTACAAGATTAAGGATGTTTCTTTACAAAAAAATGATGTTACAAAATGCAATGTTACACAAGAAAAGAATTGCAATGTTAAGAGAAAAAACTTGTTGTAAAAAAAGTTGCACATTGACGAGAATCAAGTCATATCTTTCGGAGAAAAAATATCTAAATGTAGAAGAATTAAGTCGTAATATTCTGAAAAAAATCCTAATGTTACAAGAATGGTGTTACAAAGTTAAGACAATACATGTGCTAAGTTACAAAAAAGTTTCATATTGACTAGATTAAAGTCATAGCCTTATGAAAACATTAATTCATTCATTTTTTATACCGCTTATACTCATTAGGATCGCGGGCATGCTGGAGCCTATCCCAGCTGACTTTGGGCGGGAGGAGGGGTACACCATGGACTGGTCGCCAGTCAATCGCAGGGCACATATAGACAAACAAAGACATAAAACCATTTACACTCTAATGGACAATTTAGAGTCGCCAATTAACCTAACATGCATGTTTTTGGGATGTGGGAGGAAACCGGAGTACCCGGAGAAAACCCACACACGCACGGGGAGAACATGCAAACTTCACACAGACATGCCCAACGGAGATTCGAACCCTGAAATAAAAGAATGAAATTGTGATATTACAAAAAAGAAGTTGTAATGTTACAACAGTAGTGTTAAAGTTACAAAAATATACTTTTAAAGTTACAAAAATGTTGCACTTGGACAAGAATAAGGACATAACCTAATGAGAAAAAAATGTAAATTTACTAGAATAAAGGTGTAATATTAACAAAACAAATGTCATAAAACGATGACCATATTTTTTAACAGAAACTTTTTTTGAAATACGTTTATTAAATCAAACAAGTCTAGTTGCTCTGATTTAACACTCAGTAGGTACGTTTAATGATAATAGGAGACCACCCCTCTGCCTGGGCCAATAGATTCGATCAATAGATCGAATAAACACTATCTTCCTACTGTACCTGGTAGTCTTCATTGTGGGCAGATTCCCCCCATACAACACAAATTGAGCTCCTGTTGACATGTAGCTATCTAGTTGTGACCAAGTCGCCTATAAAAACGGCACGCACTTTGCAGTGGCAAATAGCACCGACGCGCAGTCAAGGACTTTTCTTTGGCAAAGACCCTGCGACCCGCTGAAAACTGGTCCAACCCACAAATTGGAATCACTGTTCTAAATGGTTAAATAAAGTCGCAAGATAGAAATAAAAGAAAAAGCATAAAGGGTTAATTACAAGAATACATTTCTAATGTATATGTCTTATGAGAATAAAAACATAATTTATGAGAAAGACTTGCAAAGTTCAGAGAAAAAAAGTTGCCAGTTTATGAGAAAAACACTACTACCAGAATCAAGTCATATATTTTTCAATAATGAAGTCTTAAAATTACTCAAAAAATGTTTTAATGTAATGAGAATTAGGTTTGAGCTTTAGAGAGGCTTGAATGTTGTAATGAAAGAATATTACAAGAAACTTATATAGTAAAATCTTTCAAATAATGTCACAAAGTTGTGAGAAAAGGGCTCTATACTCATGAGCATAAAATCACAATGTTATGGGGGAAAAAAACTGTTATTAGTAAAGGTGTAACGTTATCAGGAAATGTCACCAAATTCCTACCTTGACTCATTGTGAACACCTCATTCATTCTTTGATTTCGCCTTCTTTTGTTTTTGTTTAGTCTATTTTTGGCTCATGACCTTTTTTTCAATCCCCATTGAAACATTTGAAAGATGGCCAATGTTCAATTGCTGAAAAAATCCTTTAATGGCTCACATAGAGTCTGGAAAGCTAAGGTGAATTATTTATATGAAACTTAAGTTGTCTCCATGGGAAGCAAAAAACACAACAAAACAAAAAAAGCCTCTAGACTGTTGAAAGCTGCATGTCAAGTACTAGAAACTGCCCGTTACACTGAATGATTGAATAATTATGATATTGTACAATCATTATATGGTATCATCATCATTATATTTAATGCTTTTGCTATATGAGTTTTTATACTATGTATTTTTGTTGCGGCGATTTACATTTTTGCTCTTTTTCAAGCAAATGTAGATAAAAATGACAATAAGACTACATGAATACATCCTACCAGTGATTTTTATGTATATCAAAATGACAACAGACTTAACAATTGTCTTATTAGAACATTGAAGTGTTTTTAAAATAACAAAGATGTATGTAGGCCTACTTATATACAGGATGAGGACTCACTCAAGAACATCTCTGTTGAACTGCAGCTTGCTGTTGCCCAGAAACTCTCCAATCATCTGCCTGCTCAGACCTTTCCTCTGCAGCAGAAAGTGAGCCACGCCGATGGCCGTGTCTGGGACAAAGCCACGCGTGATCAGGAAGTGGATGCCTTTCTCCGGGTTCCTGACAGAAGACACCCGGAATGCAAACATGATTACATTTTTAATATATTGTTTTACAATACGGTTTTAAAAATACTTTTCTTTTTAAAAAATAATAACCCTTTATGAAGTGAAAATATTGTAAATGGATAAAAATACTTGACTCTGTCTTGGTGCTTTGTGTGTGTGAGAAGAAGGAACGGCTTATGAAATACAGAAAAGAAAAGGAGAATGCATTCATGCACAACAGCCGTTAGCTCTGGATGCATGAAACTTAATCAGGTTTAATTCGTAACAACTAATAGAAATAATAAGTGCCGGCCAGTCGTGCAGGCACTCTATTTATGGTTCCTTTCACAATGTTCATGCCCTCCTTGGAGCGCTCTTCCATCGCCTCGGTGCCTTAGCATTTTTTTTTCCTTTCATGGCTTCACGACAAAGAAAGATGGTGAACACAAAGAAAGAAGAGCTCAAAAAGTGTGTGTGTGTTGTGGTTGCACTCACACATTGAAGAGGTTGAGTCCAATACGATAGAGACGTTTGCGGTGTGTGTCCGTGGAGAGGGTAGGAGAGCGGCATGAAGCTGGATCCTGGCATCTGTCCCTGGGCAAGGAGACCACCAGAGCCTGCATGGTGTCAGGGCTGGTGCCCGCTGCCATTTGCTGGGGGTGAGTGTAGTGGTATTGCTGGTACTGGGTGTAAATCTGGGCAGGCTGTTGGTTAGACTGGGTCGAGGTGGCAATGGTGGTGGGTGTGGAGGTAGATGTGGACCCTGCTCTGTCTAAGATGTTCTCCCCCTCTATAAATCCTCCCACCCCTGGGAGGGGCACAGCAGAACCCCTCCTTGATCCAGGATCCACCATTTCCAATTCCTCGCTGGGAGGAGGTGCAGGAAACTCTGGATCGATTCCCTCCGCAGACAGCCCGTCCCCTCCTCCAAATCCTACTCCGCCCATCCCGCTCAAGGAGGTCTTCCTGCTGCCTGCCTCGGCTGCGTTGCCCAGAGAGGTGGTGGTGGTGGTAGCGGAGGAGATGGTGTAGGAGCTATTGCTGTCAATGTGGACCGTCACATCCCTGAAGGCCATGAGTAGAGAGCTGGCACTACGGGGCAGGCAGGCACTCTCGGCAGCTGCTCTAAGCGCATTGGGGTCCATGAGGAGGCCTTTGCCTTCTCCACCTTCCGACATGCTCCAACCACGGAGGGCTTCATCTATCGACTGTGCCAACGAATGAAGCTGAAAGGAGCAAAAGAACAGTCGTAAGTGTGGGATGTGACACTCCCATCATTTGTACTTTTAGGGATATATTGTACCAACGAAGGTTATCTTGCAGTCATGAGTGTACATTGTAACCAAAGTGGACTTTCAATTCCTCTCTGGCTAATGCTCTGCCCTATTGTAAGACTAGTGGGCCAACATGAATGGTGACAATGTCTGAGCACAACAGTACAACATCCGCTCAAAATGCCTGTTTTTCCGATGAATGTTAAATTAAAAGGCAAAGAGAAAGGAAAGGTGAAAAAAAGGTGCCAGCTGTTACTTTTTGGCAACATTGGTGGCTGCACGTCATTCAAGGAGCGGAAGATCATTTTTCTCCGTCCGACATCATAAATATATTTATTTATTCATATTTAAATTCTCTTATGGTATAAATGAAAAGAAAGTTGTGACAGTTACCTGTGATAGGCTGATTCTGAACAAAAGATGAAGGTATTCTAGTGCATATTTAGTCAATAAAACAATCACACAGCAGTACATATTTCACCACTTTTTGCAGTCTTAGAGCAATCACCACTGTTTGGCACATTTCTCAGCTAAAAATGTGAAAGTTACTGATTGGACAGCATGAGAGGTGTGCCTTAGGTTGGCCACAATAAAAGGCCACTCCAAAATGTGCAGTTTATCTATATTGGGTCCGGGGGTTTGAAAGCCACTCAGTATCTTCTGCGACCACAATTTGCTTCTAATTGAGTTCAAATACATATGATATAAGCCCATATAATCCAATACAGTTACAGAGCATATCTGGAGCGGCCTTTTGTTGTGGCACACTTGTGCAATGTTCTAACCAATAAATGAATTACGAATGCTCACTAACACAGATTCAGACAGATTTGTGACAAATATTTGAAAGAGATAGACCTTTTATCTACATGGAAAAGTCGTTGCGTTGAGTTCATTAGAAATGGAAGCAAAAAACATGTGTTGTGTTTTATATTTTTGTTGAGTACATATATATCAATGAGCTACATTTTTGGGCTATGGTTAATGTTGCCATCAATGAAACAGGGCTAATATCACAAAAAAAATTAAAAGAAAAAGCAACAAAGCAAAATGTAAAAATAATCCATTAGATCAGTGGTTCCCAAACTTCTTCAGATTTGACTGGAAGTCATGTATCCCGTACTGTACATTTATACTACAGTATACACTGAACCTTTGCTATACGGTACATGAACCACACAACAAATCATTTTTTATATATGTATAAATATTAGGGATGTCCCGATCCGATCTTTAGGATCTGTATCGGCTGCCAATACAGGAGAGCCCAGCCACCCGACAGACAAATTTTTCATTTTGGCCGCTTGTACCCACTATCTTGTCCTTTTGGTCACTCCCTAAGGTGAGGGTAAGGATGTAGAACGCCCGGTAAATTGAGATGTTACACATAAAAGTAAAATTATTAATAATTATTCAAACAAAAGAACATAATGTACAGAAATCAATGAGGAAATTAATTCAATTACGAGGGTTATTACTGAGCCAAATGGACATTGGCGCACAAATAGCATGAGTTTATGCACCAAGCAAACATGCACAACAGCAGAGAGCTAACATTATTCAACCTCACCTCCTTAAATGTACGCATAGAATTAACATTTGTGAACAAGGACGAGGTGAAAGGAAGAATAGAAATTACACATCTGCCTGTGCAGCATCGAAGAAACTCATAAACATAAATCTCAACCTGCTTCACACATGGTGTGCCTAAGGACCACCAAAAACAAAGTGGCTGCGACGCCTGAAGAAGACACATTGTTTGTGAAAGCATACATTTTCCTTACGTGTGCAAAATTGGTGGCTTTCTAACATAGTCGGTGCATCCAGTTAAACAAATGACAGGCTCAAGCAGCTCAGAAAACGCACTGAAGTCACAGCACCATGTAAGACGACCAGCTTCCATTTAGAACACAATATTAATTATCTTGAATAATCTTATAGATTAAACAATTTTAATGCACAACTTTGTCATCAAACTTGCTTGATTTGCTTATTTGCTTATTTGCTTGCTTATTTGTTCATCTAACATCTATCAACAAAGAACAACTTCATTCTGTCATTTTTCTTCAGAACTGTACTACCCGTGCCTTCAAGTGGATTATGTAAATCTCAGTGTTTAGCTCTAATGTGGTCAAGCTGTTAATTTTTTTCACGTATCCCCTAGAGCAATCTGCGCACAACTAAGGATACATGTACCCTGCCTTGGGAACCTAAGCATTAGATGATGATGGTTTGAACTCCAAGTTTTGTTTAATTTCTGAGGCATATTTTTCCTGAAAATCTTGGTTGGGGTGCTTGACCTGTTCCATTGTGTTCAAAGATGAATACTTTACTCTTAAATGTAATCAAATTGTGTATTTTGATTTAGGTATTTGTTCTGATTTATTCCTGTACTCCACATATTGAGAAGACAAAGGTATCTCAGTATGATACTGTGGATTGTACTCCACAGTAAACTTAAAAAACAATAAACATGTTGATAGATAAATCCAAAAAGATACACTGAAAATCCAGCTCACTTGTTCAGAGAAGCAGTCCTCAAGCTGTGAAAGTGAGGGTCCAGGGCTTTGAAGGGGAGCTGGTCCTGAGGCCGGAGGGATAGTTGCTGCAGAGGCTGCTGGGGCGGATGCAGGCGAAGGGGGTAGAGATGTAGAGCGGCACGGTGGCGGCGGTGGCGTTTTCGAACGCAGCGGTATCTGTCCTCCTCCCGGATGAAGAGAGTAACTATGTCTCTGAGCGCTATTCCGGTTTCGGCCCGAGGGGTTAGGGTGCCGCAGGGAGATCCGGCGGGGCAACTTGCTCTCCGAGAGGGAGTTGCGGATCTTTTGGAAGTTTTTGCTGAGCTGGTACTGACGGAAAGCTGTCTGGATGCGACGGGCGGCCCGTCTGGCAATGAGGTGACCTCCATACTTCTGCTCCAGCTCTTCTATCTGGTATGAGGAGAACGTTATAATTCCAACAGATGATGTACTGAACTGGTTAAAAATTTATTATCAACTTTTAGCATGATGATAACTGTCCATTAAAATTAAAAATGATACAGTCACTGGCCACATCATAATGCACAGGACAATATAATGTCATCCAATACAAGATCCCTTTATGAGATAATGCTCCGTTTTGATTGACACTGTCAGATTTAAATTGCAATGCACTACACTGAGAACTTTTTCTAATATTCTGCCTCTTATAACGTACCCAAAATATTACAAACAGCTCTCAGTATGACATTGTGCAGTTCTACATCATAATAACAAGCAGTAACGAGCATCAGTGTGTTTTAAAGAGTTCAACACACACACACACGCACGCGCACACACACACACACACACACACAGTTAAAATACATTCTTTGCTAAAAGATCTCCAGCCTTTAGAAGCCGTTATTAGCTGTTACCATGGCAATATAGCACCTTTCATGCTCCTGTCGCTACGAATGTAGAAAAACCAGTGGGTTTTTTTCATGTCAACAGAGACAGAAATAGATCTGAATGTTTTTAGTGGGGCTTTTTTGTGTCATGCAGCACGCAATGTCACCCTGGCACGTTCTCACACTAAAAAGATAAGCAGCAATCATTCCTGTCTGTCCCGCCGCTGCCAAGGGTGAAAAACACACACAGACATAAACACACGAATGGGATGTGTCACCCTAAGTGGAGAACGTACCTGTTTGTTTTTATTCTCTAGGGAGATCTCATACTCGCTGGGCCCCTCCCGCTTGGTGCCCTCCATTTCCTGTCCTCCAGAGGACGTTCCATCCTCCAGGCTCAGCAACTGGCCACTATCAGGAGAATAATAGCAGATAGCGATCATTCGCTGCATCATGACCTTCAAAGACTCAGGTCACCATGCCTGTGGAGGGCAGCAGGTGGAAAATGATTGTGGATGCTTAAGGCTAGGAGGATGCAGGATGCAGTTTGGACCGAATATTCTAGCCTCTACAGCAGCGGTCACCAACGCTTTTTCTTGTGAGAGTTACTTTTAATAAACGAAAATGGCAGAGAGCTACTCATTTGTGACTTTTATTTTCGTGGCTTATGAACTCAAACAAATATGCATATGTTATTATAATATTAACATAATGTTGATATCTACAACTTACATTTTGTATAACAGAATGCATTTCTTCCTAATGTTCTCACATTATTAACAGAAAACATGATTGAAAATTATGCGCTTGCGGGCGCCTCGTGTGTGTGTGTGGGGCGGAGGCAACCTGTCATGGCAACCTGACACCCGTGGGCACCCTGTTGGTGACCCCAAGAATTTACATCCATTCTCCACCCTTAATGAAAAACACATTTGATTACATTCAAATTAGGGATGTCCAATTACAGTATATCGGCCCACCGATATTATCGGCCCAATGTTGGCATAAAAATGTAATATAAGTAGATATTGGTATAGGTTTTTTCCCTATAATGAAAACCAATTTTTTAAAATGCTGTATATTTAAATTTACTTTAATTTAAATTTATATTTATTGCTCTTGTATTTTTCGGCACACAAATGATGACCTCATCAAACCGTGTCTGAATCGTGTAAACAACCGTGTTTACCCAGTAACAAGATTGCTCTCGCTGTACCTTATTAACATTAAATTTGTGGTGTCTCCTTGGATATTAAACTTAAACCAAGATTTACCTTCAACAGATAAACTAATAATACCTTCAATTCTTCCAATTACCAGGGCAAAAGCCATCATTTGGAAAATCATGGACTGTATTGACTGTATCATGGATAACCAGCCCTTTTCTATCGTGCAAGATGCTGGATTCACCCAACTTGTGAAGTTGCTCAAGCCATGCTGTCACGGTTAGGCGAGAGCATTGCGGCGACGACCCCAGGACGTGAGAAACTCATACCCAAAGCAGTTAAAGAAAGTGTTTTAATAATATGTTATTTAAACTGTGCCTGTTATGTGTTATGTTATGTTATGTGGCCACGCCCCCAAGTTTGACATATTCACTGACATATACACACACATGTGTGCAACGCGACGTCACACACCTTGCCGTGTGTTTACAAATGTGAATGCGCCAAAATTTGCATGTTTGGGACAATCTAAAGGATTTTGTGCAACGGGAGTCAACATTTGCTTAACCAAGTTATTTCATGTGGAGTTTGAGAAAAACAGACCCTTGTTTAATACAGTAGCTCCACCTAGTGTTGAATAAAAAGTACAAAGCATTGGCTAGTGGGCCGTAGTTTGAACACACTTGGGTTACAAAAACAGGCTTCACTACACATCATAAATAAAGTATGCCAACTATACAATAGTCAGCTACATACATGGGAGATGTTAGTTTCACCATTTTATTTTTCTTCAACAAATAGGCTAACCCAGCTGCTGTTAAAATGTTAAAATGTGACCATAATGTTATCCCAAACGTTGACTTGTCCTACTGCCCCACTCCTTAACCTGATGTTTTATCTGACTGCAATTGGCTCCAGGGTGTACACCGCCTTTCGCCGAAATAGGCTGCGATAGGCTTCAGCATACCCCCGCGAACCTAATAAGCAGCATAGAAAATGGATGGATGTTGTATGTGATACATGGCATCCATTATGTTTGGCAAGTGCAGTTACAGTCATTAGGAATATGTACCTATTTCAGATAGATAGTATTTGTGTGTTCTTTTTTAAATGAAGAATTTATGAGATTGTGAATAATGTTTATTTCACTCAATTAATGAATCTCTGCTGTGTATTGAATATGAAATACATATAGTGCTAATGAACTAGTGATTTGGTGTATTAATTATTTCTTCTGTATAGAAATAAAAGTGTATTTTCACAATCTCTCTGTTGTACAGATTATTTCACATTGATGAAAATGGCTGCAAGCGCTGCACGATACAGAGGGACAATATCCTCAAAGTCAAACACTACTTGCATAAAAAATAGAGGGATAACTCAATCAGCCTGTGCAGAGATTTCACAAGAAATCATCTGTGGTCCAGCACAAGCTTGAAGCAATGAAAAAATAAAAAATATATATTTTCCAATGCAGCTTCGACATAATTTATTATTGGAGGCAACCCGTCTCTAATAAACTGTCCCATTCTCCACTTTTTTAATCCCAGCTCATGTCCATTGTTCTTTTACATGACAGTGGTATTGAAAATCTGACAAAGGCAAATGAGGTCACCACAAAGAAATGCCTGACTGGCATGTAAAAAGGTTCCATTATAGTATATTTCCTCAATTTTAAATAAGCCTCAGAGGTTTAATGGAAGTGTGTTGGCTCAAACCTACCCTTATTGCTGGAATTTAGACAGTTTAAAAGTGCCCTATTGTAAACACATCATTTCGTGTGTCTGTAGTTTTAATACTAATGAGCTGTGTTTGTATATGCCTTTTTCCGGCAGTGTGTGTGTCTTCAATAAGCATTATTTTGACCTTAACCCACCTTTTTCATATACACTGTAACACTGCACTTGTCCAAAATATTCGATGCCATATATCACATACCACAGGAGTGTGCAAAGTGGGCCCCCGGCACAATATCCATCCGTTTTCTTCCGCTTATCCGAGGTCGGGTCACAGGGGCAGCAGCCTAAGCAGGGAAGCCCAGACGTCCCCCGCCTCGGCCACTTCGTCCAGCTGAAAGACATAGTCTCTCGAGCGTGTCCTGGATCTTCCCTGAGGCCTCCTACTGGTTGGACGTGCCCTGAACACCTCCCCAGGGAGGCGTCCGGGAGGCATCCTAACCAGATGACTGAGCCACCTCATCTGGCTTCTCTCAATGCAGAGGAGCAGCAGTTCTACTCCGAGTCTCTCCCAGATGTCAGTGCTTCTCACCCTATCTCTAAGGGAGAGCCCACCCACCCTGCGGAGAAATCTCATTTTGGTCGCTTTACCCCGCGATCTTGTCCTTTCGGTCACTACCCGAAGCTCATGACCATAGGTGAGGGTTGGAACATAGATAGACCGGTAAATTGAGAGCTTTGCATTTCGGCTCAGCTCTCTCTTCACCACGACAGACCGGTACAGAGTCCGCACCAATCCGCTTGTCCATCTCGCGTTCCATCCTTCCCTCACTCGTGAACAAGACCCCGAGGTATTTAAACTGCTCCACTTGAGGCAGGACCTCACCCCCGACCCGAAGATGGCACTCCACCCTTTTCCGGGCGAGAACCATGGACTCAGATTTGGCGGTGCTGATTCTCATCCCAGCCGCTTCACACTCAGCTGCGAACCGATCCAGTGAGAGTTGAAGGTCACTGCTCGATGAAGCCAGCAGGACCACATCATCTGCAAAAAGCAGAGACCGAATCCTGCGGCCACCAAACCAAAACCCATTCAACGCCCTGGCTGCGCCTAGAAATTCTGTCCATGAAAGTAATGAACAGAACCGCTGACAAAGGGCAGCCCTGGCGGAGTCCAACTCTTACTGGAAACGGGTCCGACTTATTGCCGTCAATGCAAGCCAAACTCTGACACCGGTCATACTGGGAACGAACTGCCTTGATTAGGTGGTCCGATACCCCATATTCCTGGAGCACACCCCACAGTATTCCCCGACGAACACGGTCGAATGCCTTCTACAAGTCCACAAAACACATGTAGACTGGTTGGGCAAACTCCCATGCACCCTCAAGGACCCTGCCGAGTGTCTAGAGTTGGTCCACAGTTCCACGACCAGGCTCCTCCTGAATCGGAGATTCGACTATCCGGCGGATCCTCCTCTCCAGAACCCATGAATAGACCTTACCGGGAAGGCTGAGGAGTGTGATCCCACGATAGTTAGAACACACCCTCCGGTCCCCCTTCTTGAAAAGTGGGACCACCACCCCGGTCTGCCAGTCCAGGGGCACCGACCCTGATGTCCACGCGATGCTGCATAGTCGTGACACACCCATAGCATCCAGGGCCTTAAGGAACTCCGGGCGGATCTTATCGCCCCCCGGGGCCTTGCCACCAAGGAGCTTTTTGACCACCTCCGTAACCTCAGCCCCAGAGATAGGGGAACCCGCCTCAGTCCCCGGGCACTGCTTCCATGTTGGAAGACGTGTCGGTGGGATTGAGGAGGTCTTCAAAGTATTCCCTCCACCGGTCCACAACATCTCGAGTCGAAAATCAAGCAAAAAGGCATAATGTGATGGTTGGACTCTGTCAGGGCTGCCCTTTGTCATGTTCTGTTCATTACTTTCATGTACAGAATTTCTAGGCACAGCGAGGGCGTTGAGACGTTCTGTTTTGGTGGCCGCAGGATTGGGTCTCTGCTTTTTGCAAATGATGTGGTCCTGTTGGCTTCTTCGAGCCTTGACCTTCAGCTCTCATTGGATCGGTTCGCAGCTGTGTGTGAAGCGGCTGGGATTAAAATCAGCAAGTCCGAGTCCATGGTTTTCGCAGGGAGTGCCATCTTTGGGTCGAAGATGAGATCCTGCCCCAAGTGAAGGAGTTTAAACACCTCGCTGTTTTGTTCACAAGTGAGGAAAGGACGTAACATGAGATGGACAAACGGAATATTGATGCAAATAACAGGGGTGTAACGATTCATTTACTAGCTCGATGCATCGTTTAATATTCCTATGATCCAACTCCATCGATCTGTGTTCATCAAATTGCCATTCCAGACCACTTATAACGAGCTAACATCGTTTAAACGGTAATCAAGGGATTTAATCGATACTAGGAAATAAAGCATTGGATTTAAGCCTGGAAAGTTTGATATGGCTGTGTGTTTTTTAGCTATTTTAGTGATAAAGACATTAAGACATTAAACAGTTTGATTTGTCGTAAGTCGATTAGTCATGCCTGTTGACTGGGGCGCACGGATGACGTCATGTGACACTGAGCGTGCACGCTTTGTTAGAAAAGTCCGTATGGACGTTCTAAAATATGCAATTTTTCATAGGATATGGGGTGTATTTTCATTGGTATACATGCTTGTTAGCGAGATGACTCCTTCCTCTTCAATGTGCTATGGGATTTATACTGAGTGTTGGACCACATCCAAAGTTAAGTCCAACTTGAAGCCTTTCAAACTCATGGATGGGAGCGTCAGGACAAGATAAAAGGTACGTAGCGAGTGTTAAGTTTGTGCATGTTTGTGTTCTGGTTGAATGGGGGGCTTGTCGTTTGGGGGCCACTGTTGTTCTGGCGTATGTTCCATTTTTTCTTGCAATGATAAGTGTGTTGATTAAGCACCTTCTCGAAGCTTTAATAGCATCTGTGCAAACGTTACAGTATGTAAGATATTCATTCACTTTAATATCTATCTGCACATGAAATTTCACTCAAACATGATATTGTGAAATAACTTCCTTAACACTTTGGTTAGAGAAGTGAATGACGTATCGAATTAAAGTCCGTCATGTTTTATCAGATAGAATTTATTATTCAGCCTGTTCATTTATTCATTGTTAATTCTACCTGAAGAGTTGGATGGACTTTATTCAAATAAAAGGTGAATTCATTTGCCATGAATTGTTGTTTACCTCTTTGTTTATATCCTTCCTTAATTTATACGTGATTCTCTTACAAAAAGCAAAGGGAATTTAGGAAACTTTACCTGCACAGTCCAGTATGCAGCTATTTATTTCACCATCAGACTGCTTGAATTTTTGGCTAAAAAGTTACTGAATCGATTTAAAGTTACTGAATCATTTCGGATCGTATCGTTTTAAATGACCCAATATCGTCCTTGAATCGAATAGGCAACCATGAATCGTGATACGAATCGAATCATGGTAAAAATGAATCGTTGCACCCCTAACAAATAACTAATATAATAACAGAGCCTTCCCTGAAATATATATACAGTCATCCCTTGCCACTTTGTGGTTTAAATTTCACAGCTTCACTTTGTTACAGTTCATAAAAATATATTCATTAATAAATTATGCCATTTCGTGGTTGAACACGAGCTATTAGTAAAAAAAAAATATGCATATTGAAGCACATTTTAGGCTTGCGGGACTCCCAAAGCAGCTGACGGGTACCGGCAGGCCAAGCGGCACGCGGCTTCAGCGGTGGTCGAGGCAAAAACTCGGGTGTGGGAGGAGTTCGGTGAGGCTATGGAGCACGACTTTCGGTCGACCTCGAAGAGGTTCTGGCAAACCGTCCGACACCTCAGAAAGGGGAAGCAGCCCCCAGTTCACACTGTTTACAGTGCGGACCGGGGCTTGCTGACCACGACTGTGGATATAGTTGGTCGGTGGAAGGAATACTTCGAGGCCCTTCTCAATCCCACTGACATGCCTTC
>QODF01000085.1:16909-41285 GCA_024372805.1 Oostethus manadensis | reverse complement strand
GGTGAGAAGCACTGTCATCCGGGAGAGACTCGGAGTAGAACCGCTGCTCCTCCGCATTGAGAGGAGTCAGATGAGGTGGCTCGGGCATCTGGTTAGGATGCCTCCCGAACGCCTTCCTGGGGAGGTGTTCAGGGCACGTCCAACCGGTAGGAGGCCTCGGGGAAGACCCAGGAAACGTTGGAGAAACTATGTCTCTCAGCTGGCCTGGGAACGCCTCGGCATCCGCTGGGAAGAGCTGAAAGAAGTGGCAGGGGAGAGGGACCTCTGGGCTTCCCTGCTTAGGTTGCTGACCCCGCGACCCGACCTCGGATAAGCGGAAGAAAATGGATGGATGGATGGATGCAATCTATAGAATTGAACATTAAATACTAAATATGAAATATACAAAACAGGAATGAAAATGGAAGTGTACACCTAAACAGTGAGGGAGGGTTGGCATCTTCCTCACACTGTGTATCATTTATCTTAGCCTTTTTTCAAAATTAAAAATATATATATAAAAGCACCAAAGTGGCCCCCTATATCTTCTGATTTTTCAGTGTGCGGCCCTCTGCGGAAGTTTGCACCATTAAGGAAGTGGTATCATGCCATGAGATTGAGTTGTTTTTTTTTATACATCACAAAAACTGAAACTTCAAAAGTGACATTTTCACTCCTGGCAAAAGTAGTACAAATAAGATGATGTTTGGTAGTCATAAACACGCTCTCATGAGGCACATCATTTGAAAAAAAGTCTATTCTGCAGAATAGATGATTTTTAAACTTGCCCATCTTTAGAGATTTTGACATAATTATGATGACATAAACCACTTTTGAGTTTATAGAGAATGGCAACATAAATAGATTGTGCTTTGCTTCTTTCCAGCCAAAAGTGCATACTTTTATACTATATTTCTATACGCAGAAGGCCAAGTTAGGCAAGTTAAACATCCTGTTTAATAGTGAAGTTGCCTCTCATTATTTGTATAAATATTGAATTTTGCACTCATGAACACGGTTATGGTGATGCATTGTGTCTTCTAAATGAGCTAGGATCACAGAAAAAAAAACTGAAATAGAAACACAACATGAGGAAACATGAGCACCAGCACTGCATGGGAATATATTTGAGTGCATGAGAATACATTAGAGGGTTTAAACTAAGAGTAGAGCTATATATACATCTGGAGAGCAACAAGCATCTGTAATATGCTTCACCACACCACCTCCTCCTCGCTCCTGCTAACAGTGTGCAAATGGGACATGATGCACAAATGTACATCTGTCAGATTGTGTCACTCAATCCCAATGAGACATATATAGTGCTTCACATGCACACAAACAGGTTGGGGTAGATGAAACCAAAGCAGGGTTTTTCTGCTCATGACCTCATAAGAAAGCAAAAGCGATTATCTGCGCTCTAGTGGGCTTGTCAAATGATTGTTAAACATGGAAGCGGCACAGGTCGCAGCCGCCATGCAATGCAATGTCACGTGATGGAATTTAAAGGGATACTCTCTGCTTTTCATCACAGAATAACTGTGGTCTTGCGGTTTAGTCATTATAGAAAAGAGAACAACCCCTCACAGACAGAAGGTGAAGTCCATGTCATGTAATAATGAAGAGAACACATAGGTGACATCCTTATGCAGAATTTCTGCTCAATCCAATGGAAGAGAATGTGATAACAGCTCAGCAAAACTCAACAAATTAGTTGATCCGACAAGATTTGACAAGGATGCATTATAAGCCTCAAAACATGTTTGATGCACTTTTCAGTATTAAATTTGAAATTGATGCCAAATATGCCATCTGGATCAGATCTGGAGGAAAGTTGGCTTGTGTGTGTGTTTTGGAGTGGGGGTTCGGGGGGAGGGGTATGCTTCACAGCTCTCCGTTTTGTTGCATTTTCCTGGTTTCAGTTTCAAGTTCAGTTTCTGCAGTACAGATAAAAAAATAGATATTATAAGTTTTCAATAGTATTTTAAATGGGGGGGACGCAAAAACATTTCTGTCCCCTAGGGGGACGTGACAGAAAAATAACTGAAAAGCACTGTCATACAGATATGTTTATACAGTATTTTGGTTTGGCCCATTTTTCATCTCTATTAATATCACCATGGACTTTTTCTGTACATTTTTTACAAAATGTACTTTGCACATCCTGTAAATAATACCCACCATCAATAAAAAACACCCACAATAGAAATGTGTTCCCGCCCAGGATCCAAAATATATACAAATATATTGTTATTAAATGAAAAGCATGTATTTATAATTCTTATAATAAAATGGGAAAATACAAAAAACAAAGCATGTATTTTCCCATTTTATTATAAGAATTAATTCGCAATATTATGGAGAAAACAATAAAATTTTATATATGTACTGTTATAACTCGCCCGAAGACATAGGGTGAGGAGCTCGGCCATCTGGGAGGAGCTCAGAGTAGAGCCGCTGCTCCTTCACATCGAGAGGAACCAGTTGAGGTGGCTCAGGCATCTAGTCCGGATGCCTCCCGGGCGCCTCCCTGGTGAGGTGTTTCAGGCATGCCCAGCCGGGAGAAGGCCCCGGGGAAGACCTAAGACGCTGGAGGGACTATGTCTCACAGCTAGCCTGGGAACGCCTTGGTGTCCTCCCGATGGAGCTGGAAGAGGTCGCTGGGGACCGGGAAGTCTGGACTTCCCTACTGAAGCTGATGCCCCCGCGACCCGGACCCGGATAAGCGGAGGAAAATGGAATGGAATGGAATATGTACTGTTATACTGTACATACTGTATTATACGCACACACACACACACAATATTTTGGGTCATGACTGCATATATTTTTTTAAAGACAAATGTTTTTGCAAGAGATTACACTTTTAATTTTGTTGACGGTTGACAAATATGTTATTGCCATCTAAATTAGAGATAAACAATATATATGAATTAAATATAACAAACATGAATCCAAAACCCTGCACAGAAAATGTTCTGGCAGTAAAACAAATAAATAGGACACATAAACAGATAAACAACAGACAAACCAATGAAAAATAATACATGTTGTTTTGTGTTTACTGCTGGCAGTAAATCAAGTTTCCTTCTAGGCATAATGGAAATAGCTTAAACCTCCTTAAAGGTAGGCAAGGAAAAAAACAAAAAGAAAATGAACGTGACATTGTTCTTAGGTTGACATTGTTAGGTAATGATGAAGAGAGGTATGCTCACAAACACTAAACTGAAGATTCTGTCCATTCACACCTCCTGCACCGAGACATCGTTTACACACTCCAAGTTGTACTGTACAACATGTAGACAATCTGCCCACGTGAAAAAATAGAAGGCAACGGAATTTCTCCTTCCCTTGTTACTATGGTGGAGATGGCCATTGCGTCATCACAGGGTTTCTATGGGCGATTGTGTATTGAAGCTTTATCGGTTCTGAGGTATTCAGAGCTCATTGCTCTGACGCGTGCCTTTGTTCAATACCCCTGAGACCCAAAGAGCTATTTGTTACACAACGATTAATGTGGCTCCTCCAACAGCAGTAACCACACAAGCACACTTCTACACACCGCACACACACACACTGAACATAATGTGTGTAGTCAGAACCATGTCACACACACGCACGCACAAAATGTATCATAATAAAGAATCTAATGGTCATTTTGGAATGGTCATTTTTGTTGTTCATTCTATACAATAAAGAATTCAATAGGAGATGAAAACATCAAATTGATTACATGATTGTTGTAATTCCACCAAGCCACTGTGTTTTCAATGTGAGGATGGTCAGATGTTACATTGTCAACAGAACTCAGGCAAGGGCCACATACCCTACAGGAAAACTGAAATATGCAAAGCGCCACATTGATACATTTTGTGTATTAAAAGTGCCAAAACCAATCCAATGTAGGTCATTGCATACCAAGCAGATCAAGAAAACATCCACATCTTACCTTTGTGTAGTAGGTGACAAAGCTAATATGTCTAATATCTAATAATATAGTCAGATTCGGCAGATGGCTCGCTCAAAAGGATCAAAGTTATTTGTGTGGCTGTGACTTGAGTTGTCACAAAGTACGTTGCCTTTGGGAGAAGTGATAAGTTACTGGCGCACTGCAGGTATTGTTTTGTAATATATACAGTGTTACCTTGGCATAAAGTGTCCCGACTAACTTTGAACAATGCTATGTCATTGACACTAGCGTCATAGCAATCGGACGTACATTATAGCAATCTAATTGATCTTGTTTAGTAGGGATAGTCCTGACCTATGACAAGAACAACATCAAAATTAAAGCAGTAAATGAATACAAAACCACCATCCACCTGCAGTAAGTGGTCATAGAGGTTGTGTATCACAAATATGCATATTAGCAATCACTAAGGTCTTCAAATCTTACTGTTATGCATTCCCACATATTATCAGCATTTGGGACCAATTATGAGATGAAAGAAAAAGTGTAAAAATACTTTTTAGTACTCTTATCTGTGCAGAGTGTAAGAAAAAAGAAGGTGCATTTAAGGACTGTCAAACAGTGGGACAAATCGCCATTCACATCAAACATGAAAATTTGGGGGATTTCTAGCTGTATATCATTTTTGAATAAAAGAATGCGTTTAATTAAGTAAGTAGGTAAAAAGCAATACATATTTAAAGCTTTGTCTTTAAATACATGCTTTGTGTTATTATTGGTGTTAACATTTCAGCCTTTTGTCATTGTACTGTACCATTTGCTCTATTTTTACAATTTTAGCTTTTTTTTAATTGTATTTTACCATGCTGTGGTACACATGAGGCACCAAATGCGTCAATACAGTGCGCCACGGCACGCAGTCGCAGAATAAGCACATCATCATTTACTGTATATCGTTTTAAGTCATTTTCTTATCATTGGAAGAATTTACATCATATGTAAAAATTATCGCCCCCGGCCTAGGTGTTGGTCCAAATGTTCCCTGCGATTGACTTGCAACCAGTCCAGGGTGTACCTCGCCTCATTCCCTAAATCAGATGGGATTGGCTCCAGCATATCCCCGTGACCCTATTGAGGATTAGTGGCACAGATGGATTTTAGAGTGTCTGGAATATATTAATTGGATTTTGATTATTTTTTAGGAGGAAAATAGGTTGGTTTTTGGGAGGGTTTTTGTGACAACTCAAAAGCTGAGGTACTAATGTATCTCATTAATAATGAACTTAATCATTTTAATAATGAATAAAAACAAGCTGCGGACTGAAAAGACCCCAGACTGCTTGATATAAATAACATAACATTAGGGAGGACATTACTAGTTTTTAGAGAGAAGTCAGCTGGAAAGTGTATACAGTAATTCCACCCTTAAGAAACTTACTGCACTTGGTACTTGTGTTACTTCAGGGACCCACAGCACTTTCTGGGTCTATGTATCTAAATACTGATACGTTTTTTTTTTGTTTGTTTGGGGGGTTTTTTTACCCGCAAGGGCCATTGTAGAGTCAGCACATATTGGGAATACAAAAGTCCTAACAAGCCCCATTACAATTATGTGTAGTATTGTTGTCCATTTACATACAAAAAATATAGACTTTTAAAAAGGAATGGGAAAGTGATGTCGTCAACATAGAAGATAAGAAGTGAGTGAAGGGATAGATAGCCAATGCTAATAAGACACCTGTGTGACTTTGAAACATTATGTACTACTACGCCCATCACCAATACTTTTGAAATTTTGAGGCACCCAAGTTTTTATTACCCTCCACCGCCTACACTACTCCTCTACAAATCATCCATGTTGGTTTGTTCATAGCAGTTGGTGCAAATATGGTTAGTGTTGCTTTGTGTTCAGTGTCCAAAGTGTGGTCCGGGGGCCCTCAGCTCATTTTTTTTTTTTTTTGTAAAAATAAAAATAAACCCAAAACAGGAAATGGGAAAAATAAAGAAATAAGGTAATATAAAGAGAAAAACTGTCATAGATTCTAATAATAGCACAGCCATTTTGTTTAAATACATATTTATTGTATTTAATTAATATATTTTTAACGCATCCTTTGTTTTTTAAATATGCAGCCCCCAGTGGAAAGGGTTTGGACACCCCTACTTTACATTGTGGCACTGCCTCTTAGTTGCCTGGCATGCATGTTACAGTTTTCGTTCATACGTATTTGCAAGTTTGTGTGAATGTTTTCACCATGCTATTACGTGCATGTAAAAAACGAGTCAAGCAGTGTCAGTCTTACCTGGCAGAGCTACTTGTGTCGACTTCAGGATGCTCAGGAGCAGGGCAACAGAATTGATGCAACACCGTCTCGTTTCTGTAAGAGCGGGAAAACAACAACATCATTTGTTTGCCTGTTATTCCAGCATCTTGCCAACACTTTGTCCAGCATTTGCCCAAAGAACCATCATTAAACTACTCGGGATTATTTGGCACTGATCCCTTGGTAAATACCTTATGTAGGTCAAATCTGGGGCCGAGAACACTTAGAGTGTGTTGATAGCAAAGTCCAGATGTGCTTGTTTATCAGCACCGTGCATCACACTGATGGTGGTGATTTAGCCATCATTCCGAATGAGTGTGACAGATGGTCGCTCACAACTGTTTCCCTACTCATAAACCTTACACTTTCATTCATATTTTAGCAGAGATCCAACTGATGAAAAAGGACTGAAAAATACGACCCATTGAAGCTCACCGTTTGGGTCCTAGCGCTGTGAAGTGTAAACATTTGAATTGAAGTGAGAGCTGGAAATGACACAAGAAAGAGTAAAAGAACTGAAAGAAAAAGATTCACACAAGATCGCAGCATATTTTGTAAGACTGTAAAATAATTTGCTTTTTTTTTAGTTTTTTTGTGTTTTTTCCAATGTCTTGCTAACATCCGGCACATCCTTGTGTAATGGATGCCAGCTGCCGCAGCTTTGTGAAAGAATGCTGGTAAACTTGACTCCCTGACACCTTCAAACGCTGCAGCAGACAACAGGGTTGACAGCTCAGGTTTTTACCTCATTGCCTAGCGCTGCTCAACCTTAACGCTCACACTTATATCAATAAATTGATTACCCTGGGGGTGTAATGGTACATGGCGCTGCGTACTCAACTCCAAGCCAGGTCCCAAATTCTAATCTTTGGAGATAGATGAGAAGGTTGAGAAGGTTGCAACTCATGTTATTGATTGGATGGTAGGGGTGGATCAATCTACATTATCCCTACCAAGAGTAGTGTCAGTGTTGGATGGATACAAGTTAGTTTTTTAGTTTTTTGTATGTTTTTTTTTTTTTTTTTTTACAAATATCAGTAGATGTGCTGTTCATATTGATACTGTGTTAATATTTTTATACTTATATAGTTACTTTAAGAAGTATGTTCTTTGACACATGATGGCTTTGGGGCCAAAAGCTAAAAGATTTGACTGACAGCCAATAATAGTATTCGTTTATTTACTTGTTTTCCCCTGGGGAAGACCTACGACACGCTGGACGGATTATGTCTCACAGCTGGCCTGGGAACGCCTTGGTGTCTTCCCGGTGGAGCTGGAAGAGGTGGCTGGAGACTGAGAAGTCTGGACTTCCCTACTGAGACTGCTGCCCCCGCAGAGGAAAATGGAATGGAATGGATTTACAACTAAATTTACAGTAAGTTGTCCTGGACCATAGTCTAACAGTGCCTAACTTATTTGTACACTTGTTTTGGTTACTCAAAAATGGCCTGGTTGTACTCTGGTTTTATGTATTTTTATGTGGATAGCTTGACTCTGGAAGTGGTTTTGTATATTTCCATCATTTCCAACTGGACAAATTAGATTTCAAATTCAAACAAATGCATGAACTGATTGTGTTTGATTTTAGTGTGAGCTTTTCCAAACTTACGGTCAGGGTAAAACTGCAGTTTTATTGATCCTCACATTCATGTTTTATGGTAAATTCACATCTTTTGCATTCATGTTCATGTTCTTGCAATATCTCGTATATTTTCAAATCAAGCTTTTGGTCTTGAGCTGAAAAAATCTGCTGTCGAGGTTTCGAGGCATAAACTACAGTGTATCTACTCATTTTATATTTTGTGTGGTCCTGTCATAAGACAGACGCACACACCCTGCTCTCTCTCTCTGTGTTTGTACAAGGGCTTCACATCCACATTCAAGGTGGCATACAAAGAGAGAAAGGTGAATATTTTAAAGGTACATGCATTCTGCTGTTGGACCGCGCTCCCTTCCCTCTCTCACACCATGGCTCACCTCTCCACTCTTTTGTAAGACGACTTACAGCCCAATATGTTCAGTCACCAGTCAGCACCACTAAGAAGGCCTCACAAGCAACAACATGGGCTCAGGATGATGCCAGTACATTTTTGTGCACCTTCCCAGACACCACAGGAGTGTCCCTCGGTGCCTTTATATGTATTGTTCTGCCAGCAGGATAGATAAAGCGAGTAGACAGCTATCCAAAAAGCAGCCTTTCCTTTTTTTTATTTAGTTTTGTTGTCCTCTCCCTGCACCTGCACCTCTGAGCTGGACCATTCGAACGTCAGCATCACGCTCCTTCAACAAAACTCCTTCATGGGCCTCCATCAAAGAGTGTTACAGAGCGTGCATCTTTCTATTTCTCGCTGCCTCTCTCCCCTCTTGAGAATGGCTGATTACCGTTCGCTCCACAGGCTAAGTGGGCCAGATAGGAGACTCAGCTGGAATGAGAGAGAGAGAAAATGCATGGAGGAGAGAATCTCTGCCCCCCCTCCACACTTCCTTTCAAACGCCCCAGAGGCGCTTACACGTGCACCGGCAACATTGGCAACAATGCAAAATACACAAACATGCAGCCACAAAGTCAAAAAGCAGCGCTATACACAAGCCCACGTGTCATTTTGATGTAAGACTCCAAATTATGACATAAACGTGCGTGCAGTCAAGGCAGCAGCAGCCATTTCATTAGGTACACCTGCACAAGAAGAGACCCAGTATAATTCTTTTCAAATATCAGTGTGACACTGTCACACAGGTGTCAATGTATCATTATATAAGAAGTATGACCAAAGTATTAGGCAGACCAGTCACTTTGACAGTTACACTATTTTAAATATTAATGAATATGTGGATAAAATCCTCACCAGATCCATAACGGTATAAAATCTTTTAGTACTTTAGTATATATATATTCACTACATTTATAGTCTCCTGACACGTTTTCAATCCACGAAATTACGCAAATTGAAAACCAGCTGTCAATGCAACAAGTTTTATCTCAAAAGTTGAGTACAGCACTGACATTTCAGCGACCATTTAATAACAGTATATCACATCAAAAGACAAGAGTTTAGAACCCACAGTTGTATTTATAAAAAGTTGTATTTACTTTTGAGTATTCAGTGTATCCCTGTGATAGACTGGCCACAAGTCCAGGGTGTACCCCGCCTCTTGCCCAAAAATCAGCTCCAAACCTGAATCCAATTGAGCACCTGTGGGACATCGTCAAGCAGAAGGAAGGTAGAGAAGCGCAAGGTGTCTGGCATCCACCAGCTCTACTAGTGATCATGGAGGAGTGGAAAAGGATTCCAGGAACAACCTGTGCAGCTCTGGTCATTTCCATGTCCAAGAGGTGCAAG
This sequence comes from Oostethus manadensis, assembly GCA_024372805.1. NCBI lineage: Eukaryota > Metazoa > Chordata > Actinopteri > Syngnathiformes > Syngnathidae > Oostethus > Oostethus manadensis. The sequence goes on along the minus strand of QODF01000085.1, from coordinate 31,731 downwards.
AGAGTGCTACATAACAATGGTGCTCACACTAAATATTGACAATTTGGACACGGTTTGGACATGTTCCTTGTGTTGCCTGCTATTTAAACAACAATGTCTGTTTGCTGACTTATTTTCAGTGGCTAGTACATCTATACATTGCCATACAAGATGTACACTGACTACTTTAGCCTTTGTCCAAGCTTAATTTCTATAGTCCCTTGAATGGAAGTAGTATCTCTATCAACTTTACAAAGAATTAGGTCTATGACAAAGTCAATCAATGCTGTGCAATATTACCGAAGCAAGGACATATTGTTTGCATTATCCATCCATCCATTTTCTATGTCGCTTATCCCCATCATATTCCACGATTACGCTTTTGCTGGTGTGCCTCATAAATTGACCAGTCAGTGAACACATCATCATCATTAGTAACACACGCTGACACAAAAAAGAATGCTATGCGTCGCTGCTCCAGATGGCACATCTGAACTCTGCTTGGCTGCACTCGGAGGATGCAACAGGCAATGACAGGAAGGTGAACTCTTAAACACCCACCTGCTTGGCATGACATGACAAGCACAAACAACTAATTATTAACAATTATTTATACTATTTAAAACCATTCACCTGGTGTTCATAAACTGGAGAGTGTGGCGGCATTTAGGTACTACACTGTCACCATGACTACTGGTACCGTATATAGTACCTGTACCTGTATGTATATAACTACAGTATGTAGCGCTTCCTGCACTCCAACACCACCTTCATTTGGGGTGGTCTCCCAAAGAGACCAATCAGGACAGGAGATGGGCAACACACCTTACACACACACACACACACACACACACACACAGTAAGATAAAGAAAGTGGTTTTGCTCTCATTAGATGATGTAGTGGGGTACCTCTGAGGCAAGTGTGTGTATGTGTGTGTTTGGGTGGGAGGTTGTTCATCTATAAGACGGGAACATCAGAGGCCCATCCATTCTCCCGTGAGACCTGTGCAACCTGCATGGTAATTAACAGAGAAGCAGGCATGTAGCAGCAGCAGGGACTCATCACACGCCACGATGCCCTGTCTCCAGCCAACACACACACACACACACACACACACACACTACATACATAGTACATGCACGCTTGTGCAGATGTTTGTTACGTAATCATCCAGTGATGGTGATCCAGTTTCTCATTTAAATAATCCACCACTGTCACTCTCTCTCAAATGTTAAAACCATCTTTTTTAATTGAATAGCTCTCAATTAACGTATGCGCGTGCATGTCCAAGATGGCAACGTTTTGGCCATGATGGTGTCGAAAAATGAAGAATGGGAAACGTAGCCTACTCACTCAGATGTCTTAGCGAGGGCCAAGGATCTGCAAAGAGTAGTCGGGGTCATCGGAACCAAAGAACGGCAGCTAGTGCAACTTCCGCCGTTGTCCGGGTCACTTTCCACAGGCGAAACCGTGGTAGGGTCGGCCGGAACCAGCTGCATGTCCCCTGGGTCCAGGGCTGGGGGTTGGACCACCGCAGCACCCTCGACTTGCTGTACAGTTGGAGCTTCCTCTTGGTCCGGCAGTGAGCTTGCACCAGTCTTAGTCTGGAGGTCTTGAACGAGGTGAAAATGATGGAGGCAGCCTGGGTTGGGGTGATGGTGATGATGCAGGAGATGGGAGAAGGAAGGGTATGGATGCTGCTGCTGCACTCGGACATCTCGCAGGTGCCTGTTCTCGCCAATGAGCTCATCCACCCGCCGGTCCAACTCCTCAATACGGGAGCGCTGTGTCTGGATGAGGCTCTGCTGGTTCTGGACGATGGTGGTGAGCTCCCGCAGGTACAAAATCGCCTGCACAGGATTTTCCAGCAGGCTGGAGCTCATCATATATACAAGAAGAGGGTAAAGAAGAACAAAAAAGACGCAGGAGCACAAAAAAAGGATGGAGGATTTCCTTCTTGATTTTTCTTCTCCTGTAAATGAAGGATGCAGCGACCGTGCTCGCCTCCACTTGTGTTCCCTCCCTCCTGTCTCCCTCTCTCACTGCGATGAGAGCTGCTGATGAGAGAAACTAGATCCAGCGGTGACAGGAGGGAGGGGGAGGAAGAGGCGGAAGAGGCATGCGTCATTACGCACGGTTACCATCAAACTCCCGGGCAAACACGCACCCTATAGGCTGTTCATCATCAGAGCAGCCTTTCCGGGGGAAGGTTAGTTTTTGGAGATACATCCACATCAACTTTGGCCATTTGGTGCACTACTGTCCTCTCATGTAAAGAAAAGTATTATTGGAACAAAATTGTTGTTTGCATTGCATGTAGCAGCAGGGCTTCATAAGGTAATTAGAATGTAAGAAACACCTATCGGTGTGACGTAGTAAATTTCCACATGACTGCAAACTAGAACCATTACATATAAGGAATGTATTTTCAAATACATAGTTTTTGATACAGCTTCTGCATTTGAAGTAATTGCATGGTGCAGAAGTATACCTAATGATGTGGCCTGGTGTGCACATTTATTGTCTTCCTCGCCGTCATCCATCCTAACCTATTATCATATATAATGAAAAGCAGAAGCATCACAATATGTTCAGCACGCTTTAGGCTGCATACATTTGGATATATAAATAACAAGAATACAATGAAAAACTGCTTTGGGCTTTGAATCCATTTATGACACATTTATGAAAGGCAGTCATTAATTGAGTATGAAAACGTCGCCTTACAAAAGGATAAGAACACAGCATTTTATAGGTACGAATGCTTTCACTCAAACTAATAGTAAGCATATTACACTACCAAACGACTAAAGCAGTTGTCAGGTTGTATATTCTCTCACGATGTCAAGGTTATTTTTGTTCTATGGAGGAGGATGTCGAGCAATTCGTCACTCGGTGAAATTTCCGTCTGAACTTGAACGCTTCATCTGAAGAATGGTAAGTCACATGACCCATTGAAGCGGAAGTACTCTGTCGTTGTTATGCTAGCGCTAAGGGCTAGCTTTTCCTGCCTGCTACACACGTTCTGGCGTTGTTAACAGGTGCACGACATCAATGGTCAGGTGAGAAATTAGCTTTTAAAATGCTCGATGTTATAAATGACACTTGGCGTGTAACTGTTAGCATCCATAAGCCTTACGGAGTTTGTTTTTAAAGTACCGTACTGCTAACTTTTTCTGTCGTACATCAACGTGCCTAGATTAGCACATAAATCGTGGTTTTCTTGTTTGCATGACGTGTGTTAACTTTAAATTATAAGTCGACAAACATTTACAGGACTGCCTGATTGTCAATATACACACTTAAATACGCAACGGTGGCTCATGTGTTTGCATCAGTCATGTGAGAGTCAGATGAGAGTGAAGCACAGAACATTTGAGCTAGTTTACAAGTCTGTAAATGCTTTCTCTCATACTTTGTATACAAATGTGTGATTACCACCAATGGTAAAAATGGCCCATGGCATTATTTCTATGTTTAGTAATGGAGCGCAAATGCTTTAGACTTTTACATTGATGTTGTTTTTTTTGCAGGATGACCCAGAAGCACTACCTGGAAGGTCAGGTTTACTCAGTGCCTCTCATCCAGCCAGACCTGAGAAAGGAGGAGGCTGTTCATCAGATAGCAGATGCATTACTCTACCTGGAGACCATCTCTACAGATATTTTCAGGAGGTAAGCTCAACAAAAGAACTCTTAACATGTGCTTAAATTATTCACAATTAATTTTACAGCCGATTTGCTGCAGGTTGTGGGATACTGGACGTCCCCGTACATCACGGGTTCTGTACTTTCCCATGGTAACAATGTCCGTGTTGCTTTCAGGGTGTCGGAGAGTGTAGACCAAAATCGCCGGCATATGCAGAGTGTCACTGACCGGATCCGACTAGTTCAGGCGCGCGTTGACAGGATCAAGGGCAGTAAAAAGGCCACCAAGGTAAGCCAACAATTTAACATAAGATTTATGTTTGACATCTGGGACACACCTGAGCATAAAAAGCCTAAATAATCAAGATATCATTAAGATATCAAATTCTTCTCTTAATAGCTGGGTTGTGTTTCTAGGTTTTCTCCAGTGCCAAGTACCCAGCCCCAGACAGACTCCAGGACTACTCGTCAATCTTCACTGGAGCGGCTGACCCTTCACTACAAACCCGTCCTCGACAGAGGATACAAAACAAACTTCGACCATTTGACGAGAAAACCCTAGAGGTGAGGCATTTTTTCCTACGGAATTACCTTAGGAAGGTGATAATGGGCACTTACTGAGGCGATGCTTGTCAGTACACATTTTTTTGATAAATTTTTATGATATTGCACATATATACATATATAAACACATATTGCCTTTTGTAGCATTGCTTGGTTTTGCTCTGAAATGTCTCTTTGGGAGAAAAGGGAAACAAATGAAAACACATTTTGCAAATTACTAAAGTGCAGGATTGCATTATTCATTCGCCATTTGATTTTGTACCGCCGCATTTCTTGGTCAAGATCAAACTGACATTTTACAGGTCGTCACCTTGCATCCCTTGTTTGCCTCCCTCGCAGGAGAAGTTGGTCTACCTCCCAGTGTGCGTGGGCAATAAGAAAAAGTCTGAGGACGAAACAGAGGAAGGGCTGGGCAGTCTGCCACGCAACGTCTCCTCCGTCAGCTCGCTGTTGCTTTTTAATACCACAGAGAACTTGTGAGGCCATGTGCACAAACACACAAGCACAATGACAGACAATAATGTTAAACATCCTTCTTTTGTGATAAAAGATATAAGAAGTATGTATTCCTCGATCCTCTGGCGGGAGCTGTGACAAAGACTCACACGACGATAGAAACTGAAAAAGCAGAGAAGCCTTTTGATGCTCCATTGTCCATCACAAAGAGAGAACAGCTGGAAAGACTGGTAATCTTCTCCAAACACCATATGGACAAAAGTACTGGGACACCTGCCCATTTGCTTCTGCACATGTACATTTTTTATATTCAGCCAGATAATTATTTGAGGTCACTGATGTTTGACAAAATTAATGTATGCAAGAGATTAATTCTTCCACACCAAACACATCCAGGCATGCTTTTATGGATGCCTACAGTTGTTCAAAATATGTTGCTAAGATGAATATTAAGATTCAGGAGGCCTCAAGTGGTCTTAACTGCTGATTCATTGAACTGATTACAAAGTGTACACCAACACGTTTGTCCAAATACTGTAATTTCTGGAATAGAAGCCATTTCCTTTTTCTCATTCTACATTTCCTGTTATGGTTAGAGTGCAGCTTTGGGAAGTAGTGACGTGGAAGCTAATATCATATTTTGAAGTCTTAAGCAGAAATCTCTTGACACATATTAAGTAAGTTTGAAGTGTAGAATTACTACAGCTTCTGTTTGGACTGCTTGGACCACTATCACCAACGGGTTTCGAAAGGCTGAACTACTGCGTGAGGAAGACGATAGCTCCTGCTAAATAGCTAATTTGCCTTGAAACAAAAGACAAAAAAGAAACTAGCAAAGTGTGTGACAAAGGAATTAAGAGGCAATTACGACTCTAAAGAAGATGACTTTAGTGGTTTTAGTTCCTTGTGAAAGAAGGACAGCGATGAAAGACTTTTCTGCTAAGCTACTGTTTATTGATGCGATGTTACATGCCCTGTTTGGAAAAATAACTATTTAATCAGAAGTTAAAAACATCTTTCTGTGTACTAAATATCCCATGTGACGACATGGACACCTGTGGCTTACATTAGTCGGGATATTAAAGTAATGTACTTTTTTGTAGTTGTGATACATTGAAAATCGATGTTGAGGATCTATCCCATTTGTCACCACTATCCACAGACAGCGGAAAACTATTTCTATGTACCAGACCTGGGTCAGGTGCCCGAAATTGATGTCCCTTCCTACCTGCCAGACCTGCCTGGCATCGCAGATGACTTGTCTTATAGTGCCGACCTTGGGCCAGGTTTTGCCCCGTCAGGACCCATACACATCATGCCTGAGCTGCCGTCCTTCTCAGTGGAGAGCAGCGCAGAAGGTAGTCACAAACACACACACACCTTTAGGTATTTTCATAGGAGCCCCCACAACTGAGCCACACAGTAGATTTCTCCATTTGTGAGCATCTTTTATATTTTCATTATTATTTTCAAGTTTTAACATAGTGTAAAAAGAAATGTACTAACAATAGAACATAAAGACCTGCTCACCATTTTGAAGAGTCTCCAATACAGGGTTCATTTCTGGTGCTGTTGTCATTATCACACTTTGAATTTTTCCTTCACTGGCAGACGAGTAAAAAGTAGAACAAGAAGCTTTAGATGTATACTTGTATCAGTGGTGGGTGCTGGTCATTCAAGAAGGGAAAGCTCTTTTTTTTAAACACATCATAAATGTTTTTTTTTTTATTTATACCCTCTGTTCCCAGTCTTTAGCAATGACAAAGTCATATTTATTCAATGAAATGTCCACACAGCAGCACATATTTCACCACTTTTTTAAAGACATTTTTGGGGAAGATGAGCTTCCCTTGAAGTGTTAGGACAATCGCCACTCAAGTGTATGTGTATTTTATATGTAATTGTTTGCTGACTGTCTTGTCCTGTTTATTTCAGGTGTCCAGCCAAATGTTCCTCCTCCTCCTCCGCCACCACCACCTCTTGAACCTGCCAAAGCCACTCCAGCAGGACTGCCTGCTCCACCACCTCCTCCTCCACCACCACTACCACCTCCTCCTCCTCCTGCAGAAACATCCACAGACAGCTCTGGAGTTCCTAACTCAGGTTTGGAAGAGCTTACTTTAGGATACTGGAAATGCAGTTATTACATTATAAAAGTGACCTCACCATCCTGCTTTGACTTTAAGGTACAGTGTCCGGTGCCCCCACTGAGGTGGTTGAGCCTTCAGACAGCCGGGCCAGCCTCCTGGAGTCCATCCTTAACGCCGGAGGCATTGGTAAAGCCAAGTTACGCAACATCAAAGAGCGCAAGATGGAAAAGAAGAAACAGAAGGAGCAGGAGCAAGGTGTGAAAATGTTCAAGCAAGGAGAGAAGGGGGATGCGGTTGTGCCCATGTTTTATTAACAGTTACAAGAAGGCAACTTTATTATAATAATAGATTCGATTTTATATAGCTCTTTTCAAGGTACCTAAAGCGCTTCAGTGAAGTAAACCCATTATTCATTCACTGCTCAGTCACACTCAGAGACAAGTGTGACCAGTTAGCAACCTTATTTAGCATTAGAAATTAAATGGAAGTGTCACTAAGTACACTTTCTGTGAACATGCCCCATTTTGAACGGTTAATTTGCCAATTAAATATATTGGTGCTGACTGTTCAAAATGCAGAGCCTTCTTTCCATGTGTTTTTTTTCCTATATGGGAAAACTGGGTCCGTTGTCGATGGGCTCACCTTGCTCATTGGGTATGAAGCCGGAATATTCCCATGCAGGAGCTTTGGCATTTATCTTTGCAATAATCCTTTTACCCTCCTAATTTCCACTACGTTACCTTTGCTCCGCACAAGGATTACTTGCTGAACTCTGTGTGTATGCTAATGGCCCCTCCTCACCCCACAGAGATAAAGCGACTGACATAAAAGAGGTCTCTGAAGCATCTAGGTGCTGAACCAATGCACAGAGTGAACTCTTACTGCCTGTTTGAAGGAGAGAGATGATGAGAACACACACGAGATTAATTTATTACGGCAAGTTTGTTTCTGAATGAGATATCTCATGATGTTTTAATCTTGTGAGAGTTTTGGGACACCCAATAGAATAATAGTCATTTTAAAACATTGCCAACGGCAATCACAGTGATGAATATTGTTTAACTAATAAATAAATATGGCAGGGAGGCAGGGGACAGTTAGAATAGAGCAAATTGATTGGATTATGCAGGTGAACCTAATAAAGAGTTTCTTCAGGTTGTAAACTAACATTATTTGATGTTTCACAGCAGTTGGAGCAGCATCAAGTGGTGGCGACTTCATGTCTGATCTCTTTAACAAACTTGCCATGCGCAGGAAAGGTATTGCATTGGCCCTATGCATGGATATTTGGGAAAAGTATGCCACAGTAAGGACGTATCTATCCTCTTTCAGGTATTTCTGGCAAGGTTCCATCTGGTGGAGAGTCAACTGATGCTCCCAGTGGAGGTGGAGGAGCCTTTGCAAGAATGTCAGACGTCATCCCACCACTTCCCTCCCCACATACGCCAGCAGACGATGACGACTGGGAGGTGTGACATTGTGAAAAGCAAGGATTTAATGCACTGACAATAAAAGCATTTGATAGTTTTTGGTAGCTAGTGAATGTACCTAACTTAGAAGTATTACATAAAATGAATGCAAGGTTTATAATGCTTGTGAATCACGGACACATTTTACTCAGATATTTCTCTTCAATAAACCAATGTTTGCATTACATAACATGTTAAATATTTAATGTTGCAAATGAAAGTTGTGCTTTGTGTCTGCATTGTAGCTCCTTCAATAATTTATTTCAACATGCGGTATTTATAAATGTTCAAAACATGTTACGGACTAAATCTGGCTTGTCAGAGACACTGTGGACAAAAGTACTGAGACACACATCTGTGGAGCGGCTAGTGGAAGTTATTATGGCTGCAAATGGGGAAACAACTATTACAACTAGGAAACAACTACTTCCATATTAGCTTCCTTCTGTGTAATGACCAGCTGCTCAATACTTTTATGCATATATTCACTTCCCCGAACTTCAAACAAGCAGAACAAAACAATACTGAAAAATGAAGTTCACTGTAGTGAAAACAGTACATCCCCTGAGACCTCATAAGTGTAACATATTGTAAAATGTAAGCAAGAACTTTCTATCCTGCATTCATTTGTCAGCACTTTTGGGATTCTAGAATGCTCAGTCACATCACGTTTGAAGCTTGTTATTCTTCAGCTTTTTCTCCACAAAGAACTGCAAGAGAGGCATGATCGATGAGTTTTGTAAGAGTCTAAATAAAAGCTAAATAAACCATGTTGTTGCTGCTCCTCACCTTGCGAATGGCGGCGAAGGCGGGGCCAAAGCTTTGGTGAGTGCTGGTGCGGTTTCTGATCCACGCCGGAAGTTTAGCAAGGGTGGAGGGACGAGAGTATCGCCTGTCGCACAGCAGTATGGAGGAGTAGTCGCCACGGTGACGGATTGCTCTACCTTTTGGCAGGAAAAGCATATACAATTTAAATGTAACTACTTGGATCGTCACAGTATTAACAGTTAAATAACATTAATCTATAATACCTATTGATTGATTGACAGCCTTCATGCAGAGGTTATCTATTAATGCTTGGCCAGGGCTCCTCCCTCCGCTGTGTGGCTGCAACAAAAAGTGCACGCGGTCATTATCGATCCATCTGACACACAAATAGAAACAAGTAAACTACTATGACATCTCACCAGGTGTTTGTCCAAGTAAGACATTTTTTCCTGCAGTTCCAGAGATTTGATGTTAGGATAAGGCATTCCCACCATCACCACGCACCTGTGTTGAATGTACACATGACAGTGTGACATCTACAGTGGAGCCAGAAACAAGCACATAAACACACAAACCTGCCCAGGTCATCTGAGAAATTGATGCCCTCGCTCATCTTTCCTCCAACCACGGAAAAGAGCAACGCTCCTGTCAAGCCGCCATCTTGCTGAGAACACCTCTGAGGAAAAGAGAGAAGCAAAACATAGAGAATACTGCTAGATGCTTATCATGACAGTCTGAACGTCAGAGGCATTGGTCCTACCTGGATACAACGCGAGAATTCGCCCAGTACCTGCTCCACCTGACTGGCCTTCTTTGGCTCCTGGAAGATCTGAGGAAATCAGGTTGCGTGCTTTAGAGGGAACCAATTTAGAGCAAATACTTCCTTTTCCCTCTCCATGATATTATTATAATTTTATCATACTGTGGCAAACTTGTCTTTATTCCACTAAGACAGTCAGAATTGTTAAAACCTGTATAGAACACTGTCTGCATAGTTAATGTGTTATGATTGTGACAGATTTCGACGTGAGGCTCCACAATACTTATAAATGTAATAATGGCCACTGCAAAGATTCATATAGTACCTTCTTCTTGTTAGCAAGACGAGTCAGAACACCGCTGGACTGCCAGTGTGACACGATGCGCCTGCAGTACTCGTACGAGGGGAAAAAACACACAACTCCGCCCGGTACCACATTACAGATGTTGGACAGGATGCGACCCGTCTCATCCAACTGTCAAATACAAAATAATGCATGTGCAAACAATACACTGTCATTTGTGCAATAATACAAAGAACATTATGTGTGCTGGTGCTACCATGTGAGGAGAGTCTCTGTTCTGGAATGTGAAATCTAGCTCCTGACCGGATGGACCGCTGCACAGGACGATGGGAAGGAGGTTCTCAGGTGGAATTACATGGCCTGTGGAGGCAAACACCTATACAAATACAAATGGCAAACTACAAAGATCTTAAATAGAACGTTTCTGCCAAGGCCCACTTACATTTACATTACATATATACCTTGTATATTATTTTTGCTAGGAACCCTTAAAGTCCCTTAAAATTACTTCTCTGTATTGTGGAATGCGGCCCTCACAGGTCTTAAAAATAATTGATTTTTGCTTGTGAGGGCGCTGGAGAATCCCTTTGCACTAAACTAAAGCTACCATCCTTAACCATGAACAGAATTATCGACAGACCCATCATCACAAACATGATGGGAATTGGGCCACTTACCACAGGAAAACTCGGTAATGCGCTCTGCTTCCACTCCAGCAGATAAGAGCAGCTCTTGTTTGAAGTCTGATACCTACACAGAGCAGATCTGAGCACCAAACATTTTTTTAAAACTAAAAATTTTTTTGAGTTTTAAGAGGAACTAACAGGCTGCATGGTTCCTCCTGCGATGATAACGGCCCTGCACTCTTTCAACACATGTGCAAAGTGGACGGCCGGGTTTAATAGGAGGAACTTGACGCTGCTCTCTGACAACGTACCTACACAGTTTCATATTTGTTATTATTGACATTTGTCCTCACTAATATTTGTGTTGTGTGTACCTTGTTTGTGTATTACCACCCTGCCATCAGTGTTGCTGTTGGTAAGGGCCATAAAGAAGCCCTCTACCTGCATCAAGGGGGAAGCAGCCATCGCAGTGTCAACCTCTGCCGACCCCTGCTGGTCGTTGGGGGGAACTACAGACAAGCGCCAAGTATGAGAACAGCACCTTTGTGCGTGTGCTAAGTGTGCCAAGGGCTAGAGCTTCTAATGAGTTGCATTTTATTGTGGCTATAGTTGGCAATTGTGTACGACTGCACTGTTAGTAACCAAAATACTAGAAAACCATCTCAGTCTGATGCACTTCTATACAAACACTCCTATTAATCATTTTCATGAAGGAATTTGACAAGCACGTGACTTCTGACCTGGTGCCATGCTCTGGTTGCTTTGCAGTGACTGCAGGTAGCGGTTTAAGCCTTCTGTGCGGCGGTTCTCATTGTTGGCCCTAATCGGAGTGTGCACACTCATGCCTGAACCTGCATATTTCTCCACAAAACTACCCAGCTGGAAAAAAGAGAGAGCGAGAGGGAAACAGGGTTTTGGTTTTTAATTTCACTGCACATGAACTCAAAATGTGTGCAATGTGCTCCAGACGTACTTTTCTGCTGATCTTACTCTTCTCAAAGTATCTGTGCAACTAGCGACGGAAGGAGAAAGTTCACTTTAACAATACAAAAATAAAACTGCTTCCATCACTGTATACAGTACTACCCAGAAATTGTGAATATCCTGAAAAGGCTGTTGTATGTCTGCAATTCAACTTAAAAGGTGAATTTGATGCATTATATAATTGTATAATATTCAAAGAAATTCGGTATATTTAATTTTTTTTTCTTTTAATTGTGCTGATCAGGTCTTGCAGCTTTAAAGAATTTCAAATTTTCTGAGTTTGTGGGTTTGTGGTTTTTATAAGCACAAAATCTTAATCAGCAAAGTTACAACAAAGAACTGCTTGTGATATTTCAATTTGCGTGTAACGGCTCAATAAAATTTGTTGTTTTTTATGTAATTGCCAAAATTAAACAACTTTCATTTGGTGTTCATATTTTTTTGGGTAGTACTGTATATTATTTGTGCTTGAATGTAGACGATCACCTTGAACAAGTTGATGTTGTCAATCTGAGCTTTGAAGAGGAAGTTGTTAATGGTCAGCATCTCTGTTGCTGAAACAACAAAATAAGGAATTCTGCATGAAGAGTTTCTGCCAGGTGTGAGTTTCTGTGAATGCATGTTGTCTGACCTGCTTGTGAGGTTTGGCTCTGTGGATTCTGACCCACCTTACCTGTGGGGACAATATACCATATGCATGAAAACTAAAAGCCTTCAGAAGATAATGGTCGTGGTGACAGGTTTGCATCTTGGTAACAAAGTCAAAAAATGCTTTCAGGCTAAACTGGCTCACCTCCCAGTACTCGCACGAGCCCCTCAATGACAAACAACACCTGTTTGATGTACATCACATTCTTGGCCTTCAGGCGGCTCCTGCAGAAGCAGTTATTAAAATGATAGGAATCATGACATCTGTCCATGCTGCATTTATTTTAGGCGTTTAATAACGGTAACTCGACTGTTTAAAGTATCAGCTGTCTTTTGGGGACAATAATATGAACAAAATGGTATTTTTACTTTATTATATTTGTACAGCATGTGTGATGATATCTTATTCTTTGAGGTCTCCATCACGTTCTTACTCCACTGTAAACTTCCGTTTTCCAAATGTCATGTTAGCTCTGTAGGCAGTGTGGTAAAAACATCTACAGTGACACTTGGCATTATCACTCATAAGCGTGTTTCTCCTGCTTTTTTCCTCATGACACTATTCTGTTATGGCAAAATTCCACTTTTGGAGGTAGCACCTGAGCACACAGTTGCTTTTCTGGTTTCTGTCTGAACGGCAAACGCCAATAAATGGCACTGAATCTGAGCTCTCTATTTTAGCAAAAATAGCATTAGAGGATGAACAACAGTCTAATACTCACTTGAAGCGGTCAGCATACTGGCTGAGCTGTGAGTGGGTGCGGCAAAGCTGCACACAAGAACATCAGCGCATCATCACAGGCCACGCATTGTACAGTACCTAATGATAATAAACTGCTGTGTTGGCTACACAAGCTGTGTGCAAGTGTGCTTACCTGAGCGCCGCTGAGCTCTGCTCTGTGTATGCAGGAGAGAGTGTCACTAAGTTTGTGAGCTTCATCTATTATCAATACCTGTTCACACAATCATTCAACTATCAACATTAAGATACCAGTCTGCTCATCAGTAATCACACTGCTGTGTTCTACTTTTATGTCATATTGAAGCAAACATCAAGTTCCACCTGTCCCTTCAGCTGAATCCCTGCTGCCCGCCTAGTGGCTTCATGCAGCACCATCTGATAGGGCAACACCACCAACTGTACCAATGCAAACAATACAAGGCGTCAAGTACTAACACAAAAAACATTAAGGAAGAGAATTACAAACCTGTGCCGGGGGAACAGAAAGCCGTGAGGTGTAGTAAGGACACGAATGACTTTCCCTGCCAAGCTTCAGGAGTTGCTCGATATCATGTACGGTGCCCAGAACTTCATCCCTCATCTGCTGCAGCGCTGAGGCCCCGTTGTAGGGACAGACGGTCTTGGCTGGGCCTCGCTTCCTCTTTGCTCCTTCACCGTGTTGCGGCTTCTCTGCAACATGATCAAGTCTTGAATATACATCAATACTCACAGTTGTGTCACACAGAGAGCTGTTTAAAAATTGTCACCTTTTATGTAGCTAAATAAGTTATTTCTAGTGTGTCCGGGTCAAAGCTAGGGTTGGGTATCGAGTCTCGACCATTGATGGGAACAAGGACTACCATTGCAATTCTTCTGGGGTAGTTCATATTTTGAAATTTAGATTCCTAGTTTCAATGGTTAACTCGCCGACCAAAAAAAATAGCCGTGGACGCAAACACAAGCATCAACAACAAAGCGACAAAAAAGTTTGGTTTAACTCGGAAAAAAGAACGGTCGGCTCAGTGCAACATTTGCAACGCAATGATATCATGCAAAAGATGGCCAACATGATTAAACACCTCCAGTACCTCGTCTTTGATGTGCAAAGCTGAACGTCTAAGCAGTCAGAATCAAGGAGGGCAAACAATAAATGACGTATGTAATCGAGGGTTTGTGTAAATAAAGTTTGTGTAAATAAGTTCCGTGTAAATAAAGGACGGGAGCTACAGCTCTACGAGGTAAATTTATTCATGTTCACATGTGCTTGCTTTGCAACAGTCAAGACACCTTCTTAACCCACAAAACACACATGCGGCTTTCAAAGACCTTGGTGGGCTACAGAGCCTGTTTACTTTTAACAATAACAACTTTTAACAATAGCAGGTGTACTTTTCATAGACAAATTGTTGTTTAACTGATTGTGCGTGCTTATATGGCAGCAGCATCACACACTTACTAACACATAAACAACAGCAGATGTGGACTTTTTAAATCAGCTGTTCAAAAGTAAAAATCTTTTCTGAAAGTCTACTCCTGTAGAAAGAAACTTCATAATATATATATTCAAGTTGAATGGACAGTTCTATCACCGTGGCTGAGGTAATAGGGGTAGTTAAAACACTCCCCAATGGCAAGGTGTTGAGGGAGTCCAGCTTGGTGACCTTAGGATCTCGTCTCTGCTATTTGCAGACAATGTAGTCCTTATGGCCTCATCAGGCTGTGACCTTCAGCGTTTACTGGAGCGGTTTGCAGCTGAGTGTGAAGCTTCTAGGATGAGACTCAGCACCTCCAAATCCGAGGCCATG
>QODF01000106.1:1764884-1785538 GCA_024372805.1 Oostethus manadensis | reverse complement strand
GCATGCATGCGTTCCCTGGATGCACACTCTGTAATGCTACACACGCAACCGTTTTTGTCCGATTACTTTTGTCCGATTACTTACACAAAATGAACACACTGATCAATTTACAGCTTGCTCTTCTGACTCTTCAACACAACCAACTAACGTTTGGCTGATAGTTAAACTCCAGCCACTTCAGCCTGATGCTTGCCTCTTTAGGAAAGCTAAGAAAATGATCTTCACCTCACACCTGAACAAACATTTCCTGGGAGCCATTGCTTGACACTGCCCAGATATGGCAATCTGGGTTGTGTGAGCTCAGTGGAACTCGGTGTTCTGTAAAACACAGCGTGCACATCCTAAACTGCTTTCAGGGCTCCCTTCCAATGCACAAACCTCACATGGTTTAACACAAGAATACAACATTGTGACAACATTTACAGGTCAGAAAAGAGGAAAAGCATTAGAGGTCCCCCTTAAAACTGAGCAAGATCATAAATGCTTAAATTATCCACACCGTCTGTAACTCTCTTTTGTGAAAAGGTTAAAACTTTTTTTTCTTTTTTCTTGTTTTTAAAACAAATATTTTCCTTTATTAAATATATTTTCTTTGACCTGTTTCATGGTTGCTCCTATGTTCATATATTTGATTGTTTAGCCACTTTGTGTGCCTGTGGAGGACCCATTTGCCACACATATCCTGTTCTGACCAAATTAGTGCCGTGCGCAAATACACTCCCGATCAAAATCTTAAGAACAATTGAGAAGTTGCTAGAATGCACATTTGCATCTTAATGAGGTTTTAAGTAGAGCTACAATATGCAAAAGCAAGAAGGGGGAGTGTTGAAAAGTAATTGATTGCAAACAGCAATTAAATTAAAATAGGCTGCTTATCAGCTGATCAAAAGTTTAAGACCATCACCCCAAAAATGACAAACTCTCCAAACCAGAACGAAAAATGTTCACAGTGGGACTCAATAATGAGTACCTCCACCTTTCTTGTTAATCACTTCAAAAATTGGTTTGGGCATGCTTGATGGGAGTGTTTCCGGGAAGCTAGTGGGAATATTGCTCCAAGATGGCTTCACGAAGGGCATCAACTGTCTGGAAATGATGGCCATTTTTATTAACTTCCCTTGCCATCCATCCCCAAAAGTCTCAGCTGACTACGGCTGGTTACGTGCAGATGTTACAGCAGGCATCCCTCATGATTGAGGGCCCAAGACTGTGTGGTAACAGCTGGGTTTTTCAACAGGACAACGCTGCAGTTCACAATGCTCGCTTGATGAAGGACTTCTTCAGGGAGAATAACGTCACTCTTTTGGACCATCCTGATTGTTCCCCTGATTTAAATCCCATAGAGAACATTTGGGGATGGATGGCAAGGGAAGTATATAATATATATAAAGTGATAGAATATGATATAATATAGTATATAAGTATATATCATATTTTAAAAACTATCCATTCCGTTTTCTTCCGCTTATCCGGGTCCGGGTCGTGGGGGCAGCAGTTTCAGTAGGGGAAGTCCAGACTTCCCTTTCCAGCTCCACCGGGTGGACACCAAGGCGTTCCCAGGCCAGCTGTGAGACATAGTCCCTCCAGCGAGTCCTAGGTCTTCTCCGGGGCCTTCTCCCGGCTGGGCATGCCCAAAACACATCACCAGGGAGGCGCCCGGGAGGCATCCGGACTAGATGCCCGAGCCACCTCAACTGGCTCCTCTCGATGTGAAGGAGCAGCGGATGGCCGAGCTCTTCACCCTATCTCTTAGGGTGAGTCCAGCCACCCTACGGAGGAAACTCATTTCCGCCGCTTGTATCCGCGATCTCGTTCTTTCGGTCATGACCCATAACTCATGACCATAGGTGAGGGTGGGAACGTAGATCGATCGGTAAACAGAGAGCTTTGCCTTCCGGCTCAGCTCTCTCTTCACCACGACGGTCCGGTACAGCGACCGCATTACTGCAGACGCTGCACCGATCCGTCTGTCGATCTCACGCTCCAACCTTCCCTCACTCGTGAACAAGACCCCGAGATACTTGAACTCCTCCACCTGAGGCAAGAGCTCACTCCCAACCCGGAGGGTACAGTCCACCCGTTTCCGACTGAGAACCATGGCCTCGGATTTGGAGGTCCTGAGTCTCATCCCAGAAGCTTCACACTCAGCTGCAAACCGCTCCAGTAAACGCTGAAGTTCACAGCCTGATGAGGCCATAAGGACCACATCGTCTGCAAACAGCAGAGACGAGATCCTAAGGTCACCAAGCTGGACTCCCTCAACACCTTGACTGCGCCTAGAAATTCTGTCCATGAAGATTATGAACAGAATCGGTGACAAAGGGCAGCCTTGGCGGAGGCCAACGTTCACCGGAAACAAGCTCGACTTACTGCTGGCAATGAGAACCAGACTCCTGCTTCGATTGTACAAGGACCGAATGGCACGTAGTAGCGGGCCATCAATCCCGTACTCCCGGAGCACCCCCCACAGGACACCACGAGGGACACGGTCGAATGCCTTTTCCAGGTCTACAAAGCACATGTAGACTGGTTGGGCAAACTCCCACATACCCTCCAGTACCCTTGCAAGGGTGTACAGCTGGTCCAGTGTTCCGCGACCGGGACGAAAACCACATTGCAGCTCCTGTAGCCGAGGTTAGACTAACGGTCGTGCCCTTCTCTCCAGCACCCTGGAGTAGAGTTTCCCAGGGAGGCTGAGGAGTGTGATCCCCCTATAGTTGGAACACACCCTCCGGTCACCCTTTTTAAAAACTATCTTAGACTGATTAACAATTTATACTATGAAATATAATTAAAACAGTACACTTACAACCCACAAGTACTCAAAAATATGCTGTACCTACAAACTTTATCCACTAGTAGGCAGTGTGCACCCAAGCAAATCTCAGAATTCTCCATGCAGTCTTTACTAAAAGGCAGATGCTGCCCCCCCATGTAACTCTTGGTGAAAACTGCATAGAAATTGTCATATAGTTGTTTAATTAAATAATTGACCTTTGTAGGCTCCACCATACCCATGACCCTAATGAGGATAAGCGGCATAGAAAATGAATGAATGAATGGTATTCACGTACGTGTCGGTCATTTTTAGTCGTTGTGTATTTAGGATAGGCTGTACTTGAAATGACAGTTTAAGGATTAGTTCATTTTTGCTACACTGCAATTATGAGCTGGCAACAAAGGAATGCGCTTGTGTGTTACGTACATTCTCAAAGCAGGAAGAGGAGGAGCATAATGCTATTCCTATGTTTGCGTGTTGGTATCCTCCAGACCTTTATCACCTGGTGTGACGACACTTGTCTCCAACTGAACCCAACCAAGACCAAAGAGGCGATGGTGACTTTCCCGTCACCCAGATGAAGGAGAAAAGGCACGGCCACCTTGCAGAAATGTCCGTGGGGTACTGTGGTGAAGTTAGTTTCATGTTGGACGTTGGATGTTCGGCTACGTAACTACAATGTTTGACTTTCCTCACTGTGCCCGAACTCCTCTGTCATGGTGACGGGCGCTTGCACGGGAAGTGCCGCTCTAACCGCTGGTTGTTGCTTAAATCGGGACATCCCTACCTTAAAGGTATACGGTGCCTTTAAGGATTTAGGGTTAGGATAAGGTTTAGAGGTGGGATAAGGGCCAGAGTTGGGGTTAAAGATAAGGGAAAGGTTAGGGTTGGGTTTAGGGTAAAAGTTACGGTTTGGGTTACGGTTAGGTTCAAAGTTCGGGTAAGGTTCAGGACCCATTTTGCCTGAGTAAAATACATTGTCTAATAATTCCCAATGTACAGCTATACTAAATAAACACAGTGGAACCTTGATTTACGAGTTTCATTTGTTCCCAGACCTAGCTCGTATCTTAATTTACTCGCATGTCGGAACATTTCCCCCATAAGAAATAACTCAAATACCGTTAATTGGTTCCGGTCCCGTCAAAAACCACACAAATGTTTTCTGAACAAGAAGACTGATGTGTCTACAGTCTCAATAATGTATAAAGAACTTGTGTTCAAACATAATAAAAGCAATACAAATGTTTTCTTGGGTGTACTTAACCTTGAAGAGCAGATGAAGATGTTGGCGGAGGTGTAGGAGAGAGGTGGAAGGGGTTGGGAGTGAGATCTGGTATGTGTACTAGTGTACGGTCCACTACATAATTCTATCCATCCATCTTCTATGCCGCTTGTCCCCATTAGGGTTGCAAACCAAACGCTGTACGGCGCCACTGACGTTTCCGTGTTTGGAGTTTTAGCGCATGCGCGTCCGTAAAGGGGTGGAACTATGACGCAAGCGTTTTCATAGAAGCTGGGGGGAGGCCGTAGCTATAGAGCAATGGAGACGCTAAAAACCGCACGTCGAAATTCCTTTCCTCTCTGCGACGCGTTTTCAAAAGTTGTTCGTTTACAAACCCCGAAAACGCCGCCTTTGTATGGATGAAGCGAATGGGTGTGGATGAGTGAAGTCATTTGTCTGGATGGGGCTTTAGTAGATGTTTGTACGCTCGTAAATCACAGCAAAGCTCGTATACCAAAGCAAACCTTTTACCCGCGTAACGGCTCGTATGTCAGAACACTCATGGGGTAATGCGCTCGTAAGTCAAGGCAGCACTATACTGAAATACATGAACGACTGCGAATCCTTCTGCAGTATACCTTCTTGGGCGTTATTCCCACTCCTCCCAACCACCCATCCATCTGCTTTCACCCTCCATCTGTCAGCAAGATGAGACAGTGGGTGAGAGCCCGCCAGAGAAGAGAAAGAGCTCTCTCTGTTGCGACGTAATACAGCATCTCTGATCTAGTCTCCTGTACAGTCATGCATCTGGCTTTGCTGACGCTTCTTCAAGTTCCATTTAAAACCCCCTCAAAAAGAAACGGGAGTCCTCTTTGTTCACTCTCTACGTCACAAATGGGCAAGTATCGCTCCCACACATGTAAATGTGAGCAAAGGAGGTTAACCCAGATAGCACCGTCGCGTGAGGGTGAGTCAGATCCAGCGAAGGGCACAACGTTGAAACGTAACAGAGCACAGACGGGAGTGTGTGTGTGTTAATATCTACACAAACTGCTCCTCATCTCATCCTGGAGCGATGGCGTCTCTCGCATTGACATTAACCGCAATGACTTGCCAGAAAAGAGAATTTGGTGTCCCGTTTCCATAACAACCAAATGGCGAGGGCGGGATGAGGAAGACGAGCACGAAATAGGATTGGAGATAAGAAAGAACAAAAGCTTCAGGCAAAAACTGGAATTTGGAATCACTTTTGTATCATCTTGCATGTTTTTATTCTACATAAACAGCCACAATGGAAGATGTGATGAGCCCAATGTCACTCTAAAAGGGAGGCCGGTGTGTGCGTTTCCATGACAACCATCCTTTCTTTGGGCATGACATGAAAGAATGAGACAAAGACGCTGGCAGTGAGGCAAACACACACAATGTGTACTATACACTCACCCAAGTCATTTTGTTAGGTACACCTGAACCTAAGAATGCTTAATTGTGATGGATGGATGAACACGTGTTTTTATTGTGTTGCTGTAGTTAGCATCATTGTCTACCTTTTTTTTTTACACCTCCTCACCCATAACATACACTTGTTAACATGGTATACATGTTACATGAATTAAAAAGTGAGCATGATCATCGTTATAAAAGAAGATTCTTTCATGCTTGGGTGTCTAAACTGTGGCTCCACAAGCAAAAATGGAAAAATCTGCAATCATTTCAAAAGAATTATTCATTCATTCATTTTCTACATATGCCGCTTATCCTCATTAGGGTCGCAGGTAAGCTGGAGCCTATTCCAGCTGGCTTTGGACGAGAGGCGGGGTATACCCTGGATTGGTCGCCAGTCAATCAGAGGGCACAAAATAAACATTCACACTCACAATCATACCTATGGACAATTTAGAGCGGCCAATGAAGCTAACATGCATGTTTTTGGAATGTGGGAGGAAAGCAGAGTACCCGGAGAAAACCCACACACGCACAGGGAGAACATGCAAACTCCACACAGAGATGCCCAACTGAGATTCGAACCCTCAACCTCCTCACTGTGAGGCCTACAAGAATTAGGTACAATATCCATCCATCCATCCATTTTCTTTTGCTTATCCGAGGTCGGGTCGCGGGAAGCAGGGAAACCCAGAGGTCCCTCTCCCCGGCCACTTCGTCCAGCTCTTCCCACGATGCAGAGGCGTTCCCAGGCCAGCTGAGAGACATAGTCTCTTCAGCATGTCCTGGGTCTTCCCTGAGGTCTCCTACCGGTTGGACGTGCCCTGAACACCTCCCCAGGGAGGCGTCTTGGAGGCATCCTAACCAGATGCTCGAGCCACCTCATCTGGCTCCTCTCAGTGTGAAGGAGCAGCGGTTCTTTTCCGAGACTCTCCCGGATGACAGTGCTTCTCACCCTATTTTTAAGGGAGAGCCCAGCCTCAGAAAACTCATTTCGGCCGTTTGTACCCGCAATCTTGTCCTTTCGGTCACTACCCAAAGCTCATGACCATAGGTGAGGGTAGGAACGTAGATCGACCGGTAAATCGAGAGCTTTGCCTTTCGGCTCAGCTCCCTCTTTACCACAACAGATCGGAGCAGAGTCCGCATCACTGCAGACGCCGCACCAATCCGCCTGTCCATCTCGTGTTCCATCCTTCCCTTACTCGTGAACAAAACCGCGAGGTACTTAAACTCCTCCACTTGAGGCAGGAACTCATCCCCAACCCGGAGATGGCACTCCACCCTTTTCCGGGCGAGAACCATGGACTCAGATTTGGAGGTGCTGATTCTCATTCCAGCCGCTTTGCACTCAGCTGCGAACCGGTCCAGTGAGAGTCGAAGGTCACTGCTCGATGAAGCCAGACCACATCATCTGCAAAAAGCAGAGACCAAATTCTGCGGCCACCAAACTGAAACCCCTCAATGCCCTTGCTGCACCTAGAAATTATGTCCATGAAAGTAATGAACAGAATCGGTGACAAAGGGCAGCCCTGGCAGAGTCCACTGGAAACTGGTCCGACTTATTGCTGGCAATGCGAACCAAACTCTGACACCGGTCATACAGTGAACGAACCGCCTGGATTAGGTGGTCCAATACCCCATATTCCCGGAGCACTCCCCACAGGATTTCCCGAGGAACACGGTCGAATGCCTTCTACAAGTCCACAAAACACATGTAGACTGGTTGGGCAAACTACCATGCACCCTCAAGGACCCTGCAGAGAGTATAGAGTTGGTCCACGACCAGGACAAAAACCACACTGCTCCTCCTGAATCCAAGAGTTGACTATCCGGCAGGTCCTTGTTTTCAGAACCCCTGAATAGACCGGGAAGGCTGAGGAGTGTAATCCGACGCTAGTCAGAACACACCCTCCGGTCCCCTTCTTGAAAAGCAGGACCACCACCCCGGTTTGCCAGTCCAGGGGCACCAACCCCGATGTCCACAAAATGCTGCAGAGTCGTGTCAACCAAGACACACCACTAGCATCAATGGCTTTAATGAACTCTGGGCGAATCTCATCCTCCCCGGGAGCCTTGCCACCGAGGAGCTTTTTGACCATCTCGGTAACCTCAGTCCCAGAGATAAGAGAACCCGCCTCAGAGTCCCCAGGCACTGCTTCCATGTTTGAAGACGTGTCGGTGGGATTGAGGAGGTCTTCAAAGTATTCCCTCCACCCGTCCACAACATTTCGAGTCGAGTTCAGCAGCACAGCGTCCCCACCATACACGGTGTTGACTGTGCAATGCTTCCCCCTCCTGAGATGGCGGATGGGGGTCCAGAATCTCGAAGCCATCCGGAAGTTGTTTTCCATGGCCTCTCCGAACTCCTCCCATGTCCTGGTTATTGCCTCTGTGACTGCCAGAGCCGCAGAACAGCTTGGCCTGGCGGTACCTGTCAGCTGCCTCCAGAGTTCCATGGGCCAAAACGGCCTGATAGGACTCTTTCTTCAGCTTGACGGAATCCCTCACCGCTGGTGTCCACCAACGGGGTCTTGGATTACTGGCACGGCAGGTACCGACTAACTTCTGGCCACGGCTTTAATCAGCCGCATCGACATTGGAAGCACGAAACATCGCAGACTCGGACTCAATGTCCGCTGCCTCCCTCGGAACATGTTCAAAGCTCTCCCGGAGGTGGGAGTTGAAACACTTTCTGACAGGGGACTCTGCCAGACGTTCCCAGCAGACCCTCACAATGTAATTGGGTCTGCCAGGTCTGACTGGCATCCTCCACCACCATCGGAACCAACTCACCACCAGGTGGTGATCGGTTGACAGCTCCGCCCCTCTCTTCACCCGAGTGTCCAAAATATGTGGTCGCAAGTCCGACGACACAACCACAAAGTCAATCATCAAACTGCGGCCAAGGGTGTCCTGGTGCCAAGTGCACATGTGGACCCCATTATGCTTGAACATGGTGTTCGATATAGACAATCCGTGACGAGCACAGAAGTCCAATAACAAAACACAGCTCGGGTTAAGATCAGGGTGGCCGTTCCTCCCAATCACACCTCTCCAGGTCTTGCATTGAAGTCACCCAGTAGAACAAGGGAATCCCCCGAGGGAGCACTATCTAGTACTTCCTGTAAGGACTCCAAAAAGGGTGGGTATTCTGAATTGCTGTTTGGTGCATAAGCACAAACAACAGTCAGAACCCATCCCCCGACCCGAAGGCGTAGGGAAACTACCCTCTTGCTTACTGGGTTGAACTCTAACGTGCAGGCTTGGAGCCGGGGGGGCAACAAGAATTGCCACCCCTGCCTGTCGCCTCTCATTGCCGGCAACACCAGAGTGGAATTGAAGTCCAGCCCCTCTCGAGAGAACTGGTTCCAGAGCCCTTGCTGTGCGTCGAGGTGTGTCCGATCGCTCCAGCATACCCGCGACCAGAACCAGATGTCCTAATCACTTGGCCTGTCAGCTTTGTCATAAGAAAATGGAAGACTTTGGGAACAACAGAAACTCCAGGCCATGTAAACTGATGGCGAGCGGTCAGCGGTTGCTGAGGCGTATAGTGCAAAGAGGTCCAAACTTCATGTGGCCTTCGGATTAGCCCAAGTACAGTTCGCGGAGAGCTTCATGGAATAGGTTTCCATGGCCGAGCAACTGCACCCGAGCCATACATCACCAAGTGCAATGCAAAGCGCCGGATGCAGTGGTGTAAAGCACACCGCTACTGAACTATAGAGCAGCGGAGACGCGTTCTTTGGAGTGATGAATCACGCTTTTCCATCTGGCAATCTTATGGACGAGTCTGGGTTTGGAGGTTGCCAGAAGAACGGTACATTTTGAACTTCAATGTACCAAGTGTGAAATTTGCTGTAGGAGTTATGGTGTGGTGTTGTTTTTCACTAGTTGGCCTTGGTTCCTTAGTTCCAGTGAAAGGAGCTTTGAATGCTTCAGGATACCAAAACATTTTGGACAATTCCATGCTCCCAACCTTATGGGAAAAGTTTGGAGCGGGTCCCTTCCTTTTCCAACGTGACTGTGCACCAGTGCACAAAGCAAGGTCCATAAAGACATGGATGACAGAGTCTGGTGTGGATGAACTTGAATGGCCTACACAGAGTTCTGACCTAAACCCCCATAGAACACCTTTGGGATGAATTGGAGCGGAGACTGAGAGCCAGGCCTTCACATCTTCAAATCTGATTTATACAGTATCTACATAAGAATGAGACTTCAGCCGCATTTGAAAAAACTTGGAATTGTGCTGTTCCCACTGACATGAAAAAAATCAGATACGGGTCACGTATGAGGAAAAAAAGCGGACACAATGTTACTGTCCAAGTGGCATTTTTTTTTTTTTCACTATGTGGCCCTCGTTGGAGAAAGTTAGGGCACGCTTTAATGTACGGTAATGCACTTCAAGCGTACCCAATTACCTAATCAACTGTCCATTGGACATTGTGCTGTGCAGCAAATTCAAACTAATAGCAGAAATGAGGCAAACTAATTATGTTGGAATCAGAAGAGCGAGAAGAGATAAGATTTGGGTCAAAGATAGCAAGTTGTTATGAAAAAAGTAAAGAAAGACTGATAGTGTTGGCAGGGCAAGCCGTTAAAAGGAAATAAATCAGTTTCCAATTAAAAAAAACAAAAAAAAGTAAACCTTTTTCGCAGTAATCTCCCAGCCCGGAGCGTGTGTGGGTGCAACTAAAGTGTGTGAAGTGGATACATTTAGTTCATCTGCGGCTCACAGCTTGAAGGCATCCCAACATGCGGGAGGAGAGATAACGAGGAGGGAGAAGTCTCTGGAAACAAAGCTCTTGGATGAATTAAATACAGTTTTTACTTTGACTGCACACTTGCTGTAAATCCTGAAAACTTTGTGTGTTTCTCGGGTATACGATATATTTAACTGAAATTGCTGATCCACACAACGAAGGATTTATAAAACTTTTGTATGTCCAAACTTTTGCATACCACTGTATAAATATATACATTCAAATTAAAATCAAAAATACATTATGAGCCCCATGCATTCCATTACATTGATGGGTTCAAACATAGAGGTCAAATGTGTCTTAATGCATAGAAATATTCATTTATTATTATTATTATTATTATTTTGAGGCCTACCCCTCCCGTAAAAAACAACCCCACATGGACATTCTTGCAGATTTGACATGAATTTCCATGTAGAGCCAAAAAGAGCTTTCTGCAGAGCTCAACACAATTTCATCTACACGTGCGCATGCGTTTGTGATGTGTGTGTGTGTGTGTGTGCACTCCATCCCATTTTTGTTACTGCCGCACCCTCCTCCTCCTCGCGCAACAGCACGTCACGTCCAGCAGGGGGCGTGCTCGGGTGCGCGGCCATGGCAGTGCAAGAGCGGCATGTGCTCTGACGGAGGCGGGCGGACACGCAGCTGCAGGGCGGGTAAGAAGATGGCTCTCAGCGGCCGAGGGCTGTCGTGCGTGATCTGGTCGGCCTGCTTCTGGCTGCTGGTGTGCTGCGGGCAGGTAAGATGAGTCTGTCCATGTATTTTATCTGCTTGTGTGTGTGTGTGTGTGTGTGTACAGTTGATGTGGAGTTGAGGACGAGGAGAATGAAGGGTGAGCATAATGGTGCCTTTTCTTCGCGCGCGTCTGATTGATTTCATTGATGATGTCACAGATCAATGGAAAAAGAGCGACGACATGGAGTCAAGCTTTGGTTCCTCTAGTGTCCTGTTTTTTTTTTAAATGTTGCCCCCATTGGAGTATTTACCACGTCTCCCCCGTGGTCCTAACATCTTTATGCTTACTTCTTAAGTCTGCCTTCTACATGAATTTTTTTACCGTCTCTGAGCAAAACCCACATCTTCTTGTGTTATTATCTGAAGTCTTTATGCGTAATTTAATGTTCACTATTGAGTGAAAAGTCAACCTGCGGCCCCCCCCTTAAGTCAATTAAATGCACTTTGTCCAATTGACGCGGCAATCTAACGACCATGAATGGTCTCAGTGGAGTTCCATCCAACGACCCACCTTCTCCCCCTCCTCAGTCATGTGAGGTGTGCTCCTGTGCGCCCTCGGGGTGGAACCTGCATCACAGCGGGTCACCTGTAAAGCTTCTTTTGCTGCCAAATTCAGCAATCCAAAAAGCTTCAGATATTGCAGACACCCTGTGGGGTTCAATCATTTGACTTGACTTCCAAAAATGATCAAGGATCAGTTGATCATGGGATAGCATTTGTTTTTCACATTATAGCTTGTTGTACAACTGAGTGTGTTTGTGTTTAATGCAGACACATGGGTGAATGGGGGAGGGTGGATGGGCAGGATTTTTTATTAGCCTGCAGCACATGCTAATCACAAAATGAAACACGGTGTCTCCGAGCAATTTAAATACTAAACGTTTTATCACGTTGCTGCGATGCAGTGGTAATGGCAATTGTAGAAGTTATTTTGAACATGCATACCAATTAAATTGGAATACATCCCATAATACAAACGTTGTCAAGGTTCTTGTCACCGTCAATAATTGATCCATCCATTTTCTATACCGCTTATCCTCATTGGGTTCGCATTCACACTCTAATGGACAATTTAGAGTGGCCAATGAAGCTAACATGCATGTTTTTGGAATTTGGGAGGAAACCGGAGTACCCGGAGAAAACCCACACACGCACAGGGAGAACAGAGATGTCCAACAGAGATTCAAACCCAGAACTTCCTGACTGTGAGGCCAACATGCTACCCATTCAGCCCTTGTGCGGCCCTCAATAATGTATATGAGGTATAAATAAATATATAGTAAAATAATAACGTGTGTTCAGTTGGAAAATGGGTGAGTACAGACAATGTGCTCGCAAGGGAATGAAGAGTAGTTGGTAGTTAAGCATAGGATTGTATGTACGTGGATCAGGACTCTTCTTCTTCGCAAACCTCGACTGCTTGTATTGTTTCTTGAAATCGCTCATTTTAGTGCATTGTTTGAGTTCTTTACTCAATCCGTTCCATAATTTGCTTCCACATACTGAAATCTTGAAGGATTTTAGTGCTGCGCTGGAAGTTTAATTTTTCCCTGAGGTCACATTTCTCCTCCCGTATTGAGAAGAATTGTACAGTATGATATTTTTGGGTAGCAGGTTATTGTTTGCTCTATGCATAATTTTACCTGTTTGAAAATTACCTAAATAAGCAAATTGTAATAATTGTGATTTTAGAAATAAATGGATTTGCAGGGGCCGCGCGGTGGATGAGTGGGTAGCACATTGGCCTCACAGTCAGAAGGTTCAGGGTTGGAATCTCCGTTGGGCATCTCTGTGTGGAGTTTGCATGTTCTCCCCGTGCGTGTGTGTGTTTTCTCCGGGTACTCCGCTTTCCTCCCACATTCCAAAAACATGCATGTTAGCTTCATTGGCCGCTCTAAATTGTCCATTAGAGTGTGAATGTTTGTTTGTCTATATGTGCCCTGCGATTGGCTGGCGACCAGTCCAGGGTGTACCCCGCCTCCCGCCCAAAGCCTGCTGGGATAGGCTCCAGCATACCCGCCACCCTAATGAGGATAAGCGATATAGAAAATGGATGGATGGATGAATGGATTTGCATGTTGCCCTGTAGGTGGCATTACGGATTATCGTAAATGATCTTTTTTGCAGTATATATAGTGAATGAAGTATACGTTTATCATTATTTTCCCATATCTCCGTACAATTAGTTACGTATGGTACTAGCAGGCTGCATTTTTTATTTGAAATATAACTACCTGTAGATACTGTTGTTCCAGTATCGAACCCGACCTGATTGATTAATAATTGAATAGAAGCATCAAAAATGTTTGTCCACGATGTGAAGACCTACAGTATGATTGGTTTGTGTGTGTGGATAATAGATAAGCATCGTCTTTCAGGTGTGTGATTATTGTGATTGGAGGTATTAGTGCCCGTGTTCATGAGCACAGGTGACATTTTCCTGCTCTCATGTTGTTACTGTACAGCGTACCTCTGCTGTGTGTGTGTGCGTGCGTGTGTGTGTGTCAGCAGTTTGAAGGTGAAATGTCTTGTATTTCTATGCCCCCCACACACACACACAGTGAGTGTAAAAAGGTGTGTAAGTGCGTACCTCTTGCCTCTCCCCCGCGAGGATGAGGTGTGACCTGATTTCCAGAAAGCGAGACAAACGTTCTGCCGTCAAAGATCATCTGTTTCCGTTTTCTTCCTTTACCTGCCGACAGGGAACACGCACACGATACACAAGTGACATTCGTTGTGGTTGGGACTCCTGCAACATTCAGCATCATTTACAAGGATTTGTTGAAAGTATAATAAACAAGGCGTCCTTCAGTGCCCAGAAGGGTGACTGCATTATATGTTTGACATAAATCATAATCATATTGACAATGATGGTTATTGTTATAGTGAAAGGTGGTTAAGAAGGGGCCTGGACATTACATAGCCTTGGTTTGTGTAATACCAGATTTTTCCTCTTCTCAATCGTCTTCTGTCATGCCACCCCCAGGGGACAGAAATGTTTTCACGCTATGTCGATATGAAAAACTACCGAGAAACTGATATCTATATTATTTTTTATTATTTACCTGAACTGTACTGACTGGACGCAACAAAACGGAGAGCTGTGAAATATTCAAGCGTATTCAAGAGTCAAATTGCATGTCGAGTATGATGAATTTGTACATGTTGGTAGGACTGCACTGACATTGAAAATACTCCTGCCTCTCACACCCCCTGACAGTTCACCATGGCCCCCCAGGGGGGCCCGGCCCACTGTTTGAGAAACACTGCTCTAAGGGCAACAGTGAGTCACTGGCATGTAAAACATGTTTTAAAAACTGGGTAAAATAAAACAACTAAATGAACAGTTTCAAATGTGGAAATTGATTTTAAAATGATTTGAAATGTCCGTATAGTGCATAAAAATGATTTGTTTTTTTTTGTGTGTGCAGGTGGTGGCCAATGACAGTTACTTAAATGAGGTGCAGAACTCAGGTAGGCATCCCATAATGCTCTCTGCTCAGCCAGAACCACTACATAGCGGCCATTGCACCTCAGCGTGTTTTGTTATCATCTTCACATTCCTTTTCTTTAACACTGCACAGGCTGTATCTGACATTTTTAAATCTTCTATTAGGTTATTGATTTTTTACAACATCTTCTTTTTTTTAGACAGGAAGTGCACGACATTTCAATGACAATGTGTGTCAAAATGTAAAATATATATGACCATACCATACCATAGTTTTGATGCACACAAGCCCTTCTTTCTTCCTTCCTGCGCTTCATTCATCCACCCGCCTTCCATTTTTCAGTTCTGGTAAGGGGGAGGAGGGGCAACGATGGGGGTGGGGCGCTCATAAATCAGTGCTTTCCCACTCAGGTTGCTTCCTCCAATGAACACCTGCGGGCATTAATGGGTGCATGCTGCAGATGTTAGCATCACGTCGTTGCCATTGCAATGTTATTTATTTGTTAAATGTGTGTGGTTTGGTGTTATCAAATACAAATACACAACCAGTTCCCCTCCCGTCCTTCATACAGCAAGTGCAAACCGTGTCAAATATTCTTTGTGGCGGGGAACTGGATTATATGAACAGGGAGGCTGAGTGTTCCCATGGCGATGATAAGCAGAGTGCTGTTGTCGTGGCAATAATGGGGAGCGGGTTGGCAGCGTGTGTGTGTGTGTGTGTGTGGGGTGGGCGGGGGGGTTGGGTGTAGAATTTCATCTCTGGCAGGATGGGGGAGGTGGAAGACTTTATTTCTAAATTCATTCATTATTTATGAATGTGTTATTTTTATGTAAATTACTTTATTCGTTCATTATTTTCTATACTGCTTGCTTAGGTTTCTATTTTTCGAATATATCAATAAAATAAATAAAAAATACACATAAATAGAATAAAATTACAATTAAATCAAAATGAGGCAAGGACTTACATCTGTTTTGGAGGGTTTCCCCAAGGCCTGAAAAAAAGTACATCATAACCAAAATATCTACAAAACGAAAATAACGAAGTAGAAGATTACAAGCAACTTGTGCAGGAAACAATACATCGTCTAACGGAGAACGCAGTGACTATACTGTAGGGGAACAAGTCAGCAAAATGGAGCCAGTCAATCAGAAGCAGTAAAAAACTGCTTTCGAGCCCACGTATAGCTTGTGCGTGGTCTAACTGACAGGGATGACTCAAATTCCACCAAGTATTTTTAAACGCAAGAGGAGTCAATTTTTAACATTAGATCAGGGTTCTTTAAAAGTTGCCAAGGCGAGGAGGGCCGCCCACTACGTTACTGGAGTGCATTAATTAGTCATGAGTGTATGAAAAGAGCCAAAACTGCCTGTCAAAGCTTGATCCCATCAGATCTCAGAAGCTAAGCAGGGTAGCGCCTGGTCAGTACTTGGATGGGAGACCTCAGAGGAACACCAGGTGCCACAGTGGGAGGAAACAAACTTTCCTTGGGTCCTTAGGCAAGGCACTTCACCCACATTGCCTAGTATGAAAGTGGTGTGTGAGTGTCGGAGGGTTTGATGGCGCACACTGGCAGCCTCACTTTCCATCAGTCTGGCCCAGGGCAGCTGTGGCTACATAGTGGCTTACCATCACCAAGTGTGGACTGAATGAATAATGACCTCAGTGTAAGCGCTTTGAGAGGCTTTGTGAATCGCATAACAAGTGTAAGGCGTTATTATTATTATTATTATTAAGAGTCCTGATGGGGTAGTACTGCAAGCAAAATCCAATCACACTCCAGGTCTACATCGGCAAACTTTCACTTTCTTTCCTGTTTGTTTACACTTTGTGTTGTGTATTGATTCAGGATGGATTCTCTGCTACGTTCTGCTTTTCTTCTTATCTCCCCCAGAAAAGCGAGTGTTGGTCTGCAGCGTGTGCGTGTGTGCGTAGTGATGCAGTGTGTGCATGTGTGCGAGACGGACAGGACTGCTGTCATTAATCACCGTTCAGCTTAGCTGCAGCTTGCAGAGACAAAAACAACTGGAAAGACCAACAACATTTGCACAAAGCCTTTAAGAAAATAAACATGAATACGATGCACCTACTTTAACTTTGGCCTCAGCCACTTCCAATGTCTCGGAGCTCACTCAAAATAAATGGGGCTGTTTCTTTGGCACAGAACAACAAAGCGGACCGATGACATATTCGTGAGTGGTAGAAAAGTGACAAGGAAGGATGTTTTATGTACATTTAAAATCAATCGTGGTCTCTCCCAGTGCCAGGGCAAGTACAAAAGATCAGTTGAGAATCGGAAGCAGTAAAAGTGACAGTAAAACCTTTATGTGGTGCACGGTTACGAGGTAATTTGAAAGAAATAAAGAAAATACAAACAGCACCAATTTTCTTTTAGTCTTTAGTCTGAGCCGCGGCTTCTTTTTTTGATGCCCTAATTTCTCATCACTTTCATGTCCATCTCATTAGCTTCACACATTCTCGCTCTTCATGGAGGATTACTGGGGTGGCCTCAGCTGCAAGCTAAGCCTCGTGTTAGTCTTTAAGGTGACAGCTATTTCACCGCAGAGAGTCGACTTCTCTTTCGCTTCAAACGAGCGTTAAGTGTCATGTCATCGCATTAAAACGGATCAAAATATGTCCCCTGCTAGTGCCTCTGTCCTGCTCTGAGGGATTCACCGAGTTGGGCTACTACAATGGCACCGTGTCCCAGACAGACTCCGGCGTGCCGTGCCTCAAGTGGACCGAGTTCCCTGACTATGTCATGCAGTACCCGGGCCGGGGGCTTGGAGACCACAACTATTGCAGGAACCCGGATCGCGAGTCCAACCCGTGGTGTTTCTTCCGGCAGAACTCGGGTGCCATCGGCTGGGCCTACTGCGACTGTCACCAGGGTACGTGCACAAAGGAAACCCAGTTTGCTTTGAGTCCGATCAGGCTTTTGTAGCAGCACTCAGGAGCTCACTTCCAATTACATCTAAAGATGGAAGTGATTTGATTTGCCTGTGACAACTCACTAGTACGCTGTACAGAACCTCGGCCCACATGCTGACCGATGCTGTCCCCATCCAAATTGCAGACTGGAAAATCTCTGCATGCTTTCACAGTCCCATTAAAGTCAAAACTGAGAATTACAGTGAGATTCTGTGACGTTTGAATGATTATCAGTCTAAAATGTTATTTTTTTGGCATTTATGTGTAATGTGCCATGTAAAACAAAAGCACCTTTTACCATTAGAGTCGTTGGTGTCGCACATTGAAGGCTAACATACGTGAAGTGATGGATGAACATCTCGTTTTCTGACCTCAGGTGCGACACGGCTGGTCGGAAGCACATCCTCCATCAGTGGGCGGGTTGAAGTCTACCTAAACGGCCAGTGGGGGGCCGTGTGCAACTTTCACTGGACCGACAGAGATGCCAGCGTCATTTGCAGGCAGTTAGGCATTAGGTAGGCGGAGCCAGAGGTAGCATAAACACCCAATTTGGATGTTCTTACCAGGTTGGATGCATTCTTGACAGTGACATTGGCACGGCTCTGCAGCACACCCAGTTCGGCTCAGGCTCAGGCCTCTTCCACTTTGAGCGTTTGGGTTGCCGGGGCGATGAGAAGAGCCTCAACGCCTGCAGGAGCAGGACATTTGTCACTGGAGACTGCAACCATGGAAACGAGGCTGCGGTGCTGTGTGCGCCTCCTGATGGTCAGTGAGGAGATTTTCCACTTACTTGAGACGCGCACACAAAGAGGTTGGAACTGCATGAATGTTAATGTTAAAAAATTAGAACAATTATCGGAAGCTGAACCGAAGCCTTTGAGGTTTACAAAAACTGTGATGGAAAACTCCTAATTGTCTTTGCGGTTTAAAAAAAAGCTGCGCTCAATGTTTATGAAAATGTACAAGTTGTCTTGGCTGTTTACTGCCCGAGCCAAACATATGGTTGTATTGTCCGGTGGGTTTGGCTTGCTCACATGCAGTACATAAAGCAGAGGGGTAACCGGTAATCGTCATGTGCCGTCGTCATTTACAAGTTTTGACCGCTGCAAGTGGAGTGCTTGTGGGAATTTGTTGGGCTAATCCTTAACTCGTGTTGTCATGGGACGGGGGTGCACATACATTGTGGAAAAAAAGCAAACCGGTGATACTACAAGGAAGATGACTCTTGGACCGATTCAGACATCCGCGTCGTAACTAGCAAGCACATCCGTTGCTACTATTGTATATTTACGCTAGGTAGATTGATACATTAAGACTTTGATTCACATTGATCATTCATTCCTCATTAGGGTCACGGGGATGCTGGAGCCTATCCCAGCTGGCTTTGGGCGAGAGGCGGGGTACACCCTGGACTGGTCGCCAGTCAATCGCAGGGCACATACAGACAAACAAACATTCACACTCACATTCATACCGATGGACAATTTTAGAATCGCCAATTAACCTAACATGCATGTTTTTGGAATGTGGGAGGAAACCGGAGTACCCGGAGAAAACCCACACACGCACGGGGAGAACATGCAAACTCCACAAAGAGATGCCCAACGGAGATTTGAACCCAGGTCTTCCAGATCTCCTGACTGTGTGGCCAATGTGCTAACCACTCAGCCACCGTGCGGCCCCGATTCACATTGATGTTTTCCGGAAATGTATGCTTGGTTAAGTGAAGAGTGAAAACTGTCTTTCAGGATTACAAAAATATACTTTAGATCAGCGGTGTCAAACTCGTGCCATGGAGGGCCGAGACACTGCAGGTTTTCTTTCCGGCCGGTCACAAAAGCAGGTGCTTTAATTGATGAGCTCCTTCCCTCCCATCTAGTTAATTGCAGACTCTAAATTGTCTTTGCTGTTTATAAAAAAGAAGAGAAAAATATACACGTTTACAAAAAACATTCATTAGCTCCATTTTGTGCCGAAAAAAAGGTCGCGGCATAGAAAAAGGTCAGAATACAAAACATGACCTTTCGCCTCGTCAGGCAGGGGTCCTCCACTGCGACTGGTTGGAGGCGAGGAAGACTTTGAGGGTCGGGTGGAGGTCTTCCACAGTGGGAGGTGGGGCTCTGTGTGCGATGACCAATGGGACAACAGAGATGCAGAGGTGGTGTGCAGGCAGCTGGGCTTCAGGTGCATACAACACACACAAACATGTCGGAATAGATCTACAAAACATGCATTAAACATGTGTGTGTGTGTGTTGCAGTGGTGAGGCGAAGGCCTGGTCGTGGGCCCACTTTGGTCAGGGTTCCGGTCCCATTATGCTGGATGCTGTCGGGTGCACAGGAAATGAGCTGTTCCTGGATCAGTGTCCCCACGGCAACTGGGAGCAGCACAATTGTGACCACATGGAGGACGCCAGCGTCTCCTGCAGCCCATACACAGGCACAGCACACACACAAGCATGGATACACTCGGGTTTAAAACTTCTATTTATATCTTCTGAACATCAATAAATCATTAGCAAGCAAAAACAGCTGTTGATGGAGGGAACTTCCCGTAGCCACACAATCTCATAAATGGAATATGATTGGGCTTTAGAGGAAAATAATGCATACACAATTTAAATAAAGATTAAAAAATACAAAGAAATTAGAAACATATTTTTGAAAAATGAAGGATAAAAATAATGTATGCAATGTAGCAAAAAGTCCTTAATGTTTTAAATGGACGCTATGTTTTCAGATGGTGTGGTACGACTGGTGGGTGGAGACAGTCCCTGGGAAGGCAGAGTGGAGGTGCTTCACAACGGTGACTGGGGGACGGTGTGTGATGACCACTGGACCCAGCAGCATGCCCAAGTTGTGTGTAGACAGCTAGGCTATAGGTACATATGGCACGAACAGACAAATGTGCTTATGAATGGAAAAAAAGAGAGATATAACTGACTTCTCGGCAGGGGTCACGCAGAGGTGGTGTCGGACGGGACGTTTGGCGAGGGTGCCGGTCTGATCCTCCTGGATGATGTCCACTGCAACGGCTCAGAGACATCCCTGCTGGACTGCCGCCACGACATCTGGGGACGCACTGACTGCTCCCACAGCGAGGATGTGGGCGTGCGCTGCAGAGGGCGGAGCAACACGGAGACCAACGAGGTGCCTGCCATTGCGCTGTCCACAGGTAAGGAGACGAAGACGTCACCCCAGTCAATAAAAAATATATATTTGGCATAGAATAGAAATGTGTAACAAATAATATAGTTTTTGATCAAAAACAAAAGTAATAAAATATGAAAAATACATTTTTATATACTGTATTAAATATAACAT
>QODF01000106.1:1710958-1764133 GCA_024372805.1 Oostethus manadensis | reverse complement strand
GCCGCTGCTCCTTCACATCAAGAGGAGCCAGTTGAGGTGGCGGGCGCCTCCCAGGTGAGGTGTTTCGGGCATTCCCAGCCGGGAGAAGGCCCCCGGGAAGACCTAGTCACGCTGGAGGGACTATGTCTCACAGCTGGCCTGGGAACGCATTGGTGTCCTCCCGGTGGAGCTGGAAGAGGTTGCCGGAGACCGGGAAGTCTGGACTTCCCCACTGAGACTGCTGCCCCCCCCCACTGAAAATGGAAATGGAGCAACATTAAACATGCCCTTGCAAGCACACACAGCAAATTTAACACCATTTTTACATTCATTTGGTCGAAGTTGCTTGGACTAGTTAGTCGAAATACAACCCCCGGTTTTTGCCCGAAAATTGACGCCGCAAATGACCACCAAATTTCGCGATAATCCATGAAACTGGTGGCAGGAGCTACTTTTTTATTTTAAAGGGGGCGCTACTGAGTGAAATTTGGGAGTTTTGTTTAGAACACCTGAAATACAAAATTTTTCGCCAGACCCGATGCACTTGCAAATTTTGACATTCATGTTAATGCCTTGAAAATGGGATGGGGCCCTCAAAAATGGGAGGAAAGTTGCAAAAAAACCTCCTAAAAACAGCAGTTTCAAAAATAGAATATAAAAGAGCAATAACATAATCTAAGTAAAACTAATAAAAATTGCTGGCATGCCCCCGTGTTTGTATGTTTTAGCAGCATCAAATTAAGTTAAAACTTAAATGAAGTTAAAAGATGGCACACATGTCTGAAAGTCTAATTATCTAACAGCAGAACATCTGAATCAGACTTTAACTAATGGATGTAGCATTTCAGTTGAATTCACATTCAACTTTTTGAGTGAATTTTCTGGGATTTCCAATTACACTTGCGTATTAGTTGCGTTAGTGAGTGGTAAGAATATCCACTTATTGTTTTTCTTTGAATTTCCGTTTACTGAGACCACACATATGAATAGTAAAAACGTTGTGATGTCCGGAGTGTTCATGAATGCATCTTGCGGCCTAGCGACAGTCAGGAAGTGTGAAATGACGACTGGAGGTTTGTTTGTGAGTTGGAGCGAATACATGATGTTGGAATTGCACTGCTGTTGAATTGTTCAGGTCAGAATAAGGTTATCATAGAGCGTCAGACACTGTTACCCCGTTTCCACTGTAGCGAACTTTAGTGTTGTTGCTGGATTACGTTTGCGGCTATGTGGAACTGTGTTGTCTGCGAACTGGACTCCACACCAGTTTCATTTTCCATTGTCCTGGGAAGGCGTGTCAGAGGGGTTAGGTCGCCAATCAGAAAATAACAGTAAAAAAACAGCATAGACCATTGTTTACTGTAATGAAAACACACAACTCACTATAATCCTTCACTATTTACAGGTAAAATATAAATATAAAAGGTGCAAAAATATAAAATGATGCAAAACTTCTTAACGTAACATTTGCGCGCTGCAAGCTTCGGGTTTGTGGCGCGCTCGTAGCGAGGGAGGATGACCCATCTCATGACCATTCTTTTCTGACAGAAAGATAAAAACATTACATCAGAAAAGAGTTGCGCAATAAAAGTTTTTCTTAAATGAGCATAAGTTTACAATGAAACCAGTTTTCTGCCGTGGTGATGGGAGGGTGGCGATCACTTGCTATCGTGGCTTTATTTCATTCGACAATAGCAAGCTGCAGTGGAAACGTTAACAGCAGGCTAGTGTTTACACCCAAAATTGTGCTGCGAACATTTAATTTAACAAATACAACTTTTGGGAGTCCTGGCAGGTCTGACTTGTGCCTGGGTCTTCTTTTGTGAAGGCCTCTAGGGTTTACAGTACAGCATTGTGGTATTTAACCCACCATCTGTGGCCCAGAGCCGCTCAAAATAAGGCACTGCCACTCCTGCTTAGGTCTTTCTTTTGGTCTTTGTAGTCCTTTGTTGTTTAATTTCTTAATTTTGTGGAACCGTTACAGTGGAAAACCAAAGCTCTGAGAACCAGCTCCAAAAAATATCAGAAGCAGTCACAGTGGAAAGGGGGTATGTGTGACTGTGGGCAGCTAGAATGAGTCGCCATCTGTCGTCGGCTTGCCATGATGCATATGCGTTAATTATGCCAAACATTGAAATGTAATTTATGAAATAAATAATAACCGCCGATATCACGCTATTTTTGACAGATCTAATTTTAAATAATACAAATGTCTACAAAAACTTCCATCCATGTTCAATGCCGCTTGTCCTCATTAGGGTTGCGGGTAGGCTGGAGCCGATCCCTGCTGACTTTGGGCAAGAGGTGGGGTACACCCTGTACTGGTCGCCAGCCAATCGCATGGCACATACAGACAAAAAATAACAACTTCAAAACTGAGCATGATCATTTTAAAGACAGATTTCTCTGAAAGGAAAAGAAGAAGATTGTATGTCAAGTGGCCGGTGACTGTTTCCTCACTGATCATGACTTTAATTCCTTTTCCCCTACTTCTGAATATTCTCCATGTGTCAGGTCCACTGGTGCGTCTAATGGGTGGCAGCAGCAAGAAGGAGGGGCGTGTGGAGGTGTATCTCCATGGCGACTGGGGCATCATTTGTGATTCTGGATGGAACGACCTCAATGCAGCCGTGGTGTGCAGGCAGCTTGGACACAGGTGACTGCTTAAGTGTGCAGAAGGCTGACTTTTAAAATGTAAGAACTTTAGGACAAACCTTTACATCCATCTTCTCCAGTGGCAGAGCTGTTGCAGCTGGGGGTTTCGGGCAAGGCAAAGGACCGGTCCACCTGGACCAGGTGAGGTGCACAGGCAAGGAGGAGTTCCTGGGCGAGTGTCCCTCTCTGGGCCAAGGCATCATGGGCTGGAGACGCAAGCAGGCGGCGGGGGTCAAATGTGACGTCATAGCACCGCAAGTTGAGTCGGCGGTTCAAGTCCGGCATGAAGAGCTGAGCTGCGGCCTGAGGAAGCTGCATGAGGAAGGAGGAGGAAATATGCTCAGGTAGGAGGTTATTCACAGGCAATTACATTAACTACACCTGCACATTCGAATTTGGTGCGAGTGTTTAGTTTACACTATAGCTCTATGTGCTGGATGTGGTCGGTCGCTGCCTCAGGCAGGTAAAACATGAAAATAAACAGCATTAATCTCACCTATATCTGAATTTTAATCCAAATTAAGAGATTTATCAAACTATCAATTAAAAAGAATCGAAAGGTGTTTCTAAGGCTACGTTCACACTGCAGGCTAGGATTCCCAATTCGGAATTTTTTTTCAAAATCCGATTTTCATGTGGTCGTTCACGTTACCAAACAAATGAGACTTGTAATGTGAACGCAACGCGCCTGGAAAGTAACGTGCATACGCCGAAGCACGACATCACTCGCATTTCCGTGTTTTTACGGAAGTTCAGACTGCTGTGGTATGTGATCCAGTGATGTGCGTTACCATTGATTTCTGATTCGATACTGGATCAAATTCAGGCTGGTATCGGTGATAGCAATTCAATTCTATGTGCAAATTCACCTGATGGGTCTGGTAAATTTTAAAACGTTATGTACTGTATTTGAAATCATAGCATAAAGAATACAAGACAACATAATTTATAGATTTATTTCAAACTGTGAAGTACATTGAGGTATTATATACCCAAGCTAATATACAACATCAGAAAAACAAAGGACAAAATTATATACTTGAAGCGTCAAAAGTATCACTATTTTGATTTCAGAATCCACTTTAGATCACGAAGAGCTGGTATCGGAGGCATCGACATTGAGTATCGATCGCACATTACTAGCACGCTCTCCTTAACGCGTTTGTGGCAAATTCAAGGATTTTACGCAACGGGAGTCAATATTTTCTCAACCAAATGATTTGTGTAGAAGATTGAGAAGGAAGAAGGCAATAATTTTGGTATGGAAGTTTGTAGACTTGTTTCCACGTCTGTTACAAGGCGTGTGGGGGTGGACTGGCAATTGCAGAGAGCTGCTTCAGCACCTTATAAAAGTAATTTTTCAATGAGAAGAACTTTTGCCCACATCGGTGAGTACATTTATCCAAGTCTCTAATGGACGTATATGTCGGATATATGCCACCTGAGCGTTCATACTGCAGTCGCATCGCAGATATATCTGATTTATTTCCACATACGAATGACAGCTGAGTCACATATAACAAATTTGAATTGTGCTGTTCATGCTGACATGAAAAAAAACGATGCATGTTGCATATGAGCAAAACAATCGGAGTTGACCTGCAGTGCAAACAGAGCCTAATATGTTGGGCCGTCTTTTTTAGTAAAATTTGAAGGTTAAAAACTACAAACTAATTCATATGTACAAATGTAGCACACCAAGTCAGGGTCTGCACAATTATTTAATTTTAACAATGCCAAGGAAGGTGTAAACTATTAGAAGGCACACACAGCACATTCCTTGACCTCAGCTGCCCACATTATGGGCTCCCTGTAGGCGTCACGATAGTCGCCCTTGCAACAGCAACCCTAACAAAAATAAAGCGCCACCAAAAATGTAAATGTGAGTTTTGAGAATCTTCATAATAAAACCACAGTACTGTTTGTAAAATATTTCACTCCCCTCCAGATAAAAGTGCTGCTGAAATCAAACACACGAGTGATAGTATCACTATTTTTACACACGCCTCTTTGTGACAACAATGTCTCCCAACATAAAGCCAAAGCAAGAGCAAGAGTCGGCTATACAAATGTCCTGGCAAACTCACCGACCTGACTTTGTGTGTCTTTGTGTCATGTTCTGGATCACTCTATTTACGGGCCTCACAATTTGGCCGACTCTTGTCCTAATGTGACTCTCTGGGTTATCTGGCTCGGTGCTCACACGGACACTAAAAAGGTCAGAGGAAAGGAGGACACACTCACACTCAAACTCAACTGGCAGGAAGTTGGCCACCAAGATCAGGTTGCTGTGGACAACCTTTTCTTGCAGTGTGGCGGGGTGTCAGTCTGTCAGCTAGTTTCTTACGGTCACGACCACCTCGGTTTGCCAAGAGGACGTGATCTTTACCCTCAGGGTCTGCACCCTTCTTTGTCTGTTTTACAGGCCTGCTTGACAGGCTAGTCTGATTTAGGTCAGGGTTATGGCCTCCTTAAGGTTGTCCCACATTCCCTTGATGTAGCTGGCATACTCTTCAACAGGGGTGTCAAACTCGTATTAGTTTTGGGCCACATTGAAGTTATCACTGCCCTCAGAGGGCCACTTGTAACTGTCAGTATGAATGAATATGAATATCCAGTCCACCTCTCGCCCGAAAACAGCTGGGATAGGCTCCAGCATACCAGCGACCCTAGTGTGGTGGAAAATGGATGGATGGATAAATATGAATATAACCTCATGAAATTATTACACAATAGATGGCTTGCCTAGAAATGAGGAGTGAAGTGAAGGTCAAGGTGACAAGCATACATTCAAGTATTTATTTATATCTTGTTCATGTCACATAATATTAAAGTTCAGAGGATTTTTCTGTTAAACTGAAAGAACAAAAACATTGAGAAAGAAAAAGCTGAATTGTATTATAGACACATTATTCTCAGGCCTTTGCGGGCCACATAAAATGGTGTGGCGGACCACATCTGGCCCTCGAACCTTGTGTTTGACACCTGTGCTCTACAATGTCATTGTCCTACAGGTAATAGCTCTGACCTTGTCAGGGTTGGATTTTTGCCAACAACACGGCCCAGAAACTGCATACTTCTGAGTATCTGACACGTTTTTGAGGCCAACTTTGGACCATGGGCACGCCGTTTAGTGAAAAGCATCTCTAGCCTCTTCAGCTTCATTTGAGGCATAGACCAGCAAGTCTTCCAGGTAGCAGAGAAAGGTCAAAAAAATAATTATGAACAAGTTTGGACTGTTTTGATTTCCAAAGATCAGACATGTCATATGAATCAATATCTAAGTCATCCAGTCCAGTCGGTTATGCAGGCTGTCACAGAAAATGTGATCAGGAGTGGCATCAGATTTACTGGTGATTTCATCATTCACTGACAATGCACACAAAACTTCCTGGTACTCAGAAGGCATGTCCAGATCCTCAATAGCGATGCAGTTGGAAACATCTGACATTGTCATGTTGCGCTTCAGAGTGACAGACTTCAGCAGTGTTACATACATCTTGCCATTCTTGGTAGCAACAGGCCCGCAGACAAGGTTTTTCTGGAGAATCTCTGTCCTTAATGGTTCAGTTACGATAGCACTCCCTTCTAAAAGAGGTGAAACTGAGGGTAGTATAGCCCAAACAAGGTGTTCTTGCTTTGGGGAGAGAGTTACAGATTTTACACGTTTTGCCATCCCAATTAATGGTGAATCCCTATTCTACCCCTTCGCCTACCCGTTAAAACATAGGGCCAAGGGGAAGAAGCCACAAAGAAATGGGACACCACTTGAGTCTCCTTACATTATCAGTCTTCACCGCCTCACTCTTCTCCTGTTGTTGATGTTCTCCCTCAGACACTTTTGTAAGAATTATTTTGCATTTGACTTTTCCATACTGGCATTGCAGCTTTTCAACGCTAGCAGAGGGCTGACTTCAGTTGGCTCAGCATGTCCTGCAGGAATGACATACAGTATATGCATGATTGATGGGCTACTACTATTAGCTCACGGTTTCCCCTAAGATTTTTTTGAAGCTGTGGTGGTGGGCTACATGGGGCTGCCACCGCTGTATTGTGTCGCTGTCTGTAATTTTTTAAAATTTTGACAACAATTTTAATGACTTATTTTTTATTTATTAACTTATTTACCGTTTTTCAACAACAAGCAGAGCATGAACCAAGAACACTGCAAAACTATTAATTTAATGGCAAAGTTAGGGTTAAGTTAATGGGGGGTCGGGATCTAAACTGCCTAGCTCATCCTCTGTGGGCCTATCATTTTTAGTTTCGATTATGACACACTGTTGTGCTGTGGCATTGTTTCGATAAGCTTCTGCAATGTCACAAGATTTATTTCCATCCAGTGTTGCATTCATTTTTCACCAAGATCTTGCATTGATGATGGTAGAGTCTGACCGTTGCGCAAAGCCTTCCCTAGCACATCCCAAAGCTTCTAAATGAGGTTAAGGTCTGGACTCCAAAAATGATGTCTCATGCTCCCTGAACCACTCTTTCACAATTTGAGCCTGATGAATCCTAGCATTGTCATCTTGGAATATGCCCGTGCCATCAGGGAAGAAAAAAATGCATTGATGGAGTTAGCTGCTCATTCAGTATATTCAGGTAGTCAGCTGACTTCATTCTTTAAGCACATAGTGTTGCTGAACCTAGACCTGACCACCTGCAGCAACCTCGTACCTTGGCTTAATTCAATCCAGGTGGTGACTGTTTTTTGGCCAGGCAGTGTATTAACAAAATATGCAGCAATACATAAACAAGACATTACACCTACACGCATGTACAATATGTGTTATTATGAATGTTTTATACACTGTACATCATATCAATACTAATGTGACATTACTCATTATTATACCATCATCATACATCAACATATCAAGCATGTATTATAGCTAATTATTGGATTTCTTGTACAGTATATGTAATTTTTATGCACACAAGAATTTTTGAATCATAAACATAACGAAATACTAATTATATTATTTATATATTATAATATAATATATAATAAATATTATATAAAATAATATTATAATAATTTTAAAATATATAATATAATTATATATACATTAATACCAAAAAATAAATAAATGTAGCCGCAACGGTGCACAAGCCAGTGTCTTATTGTGCCGGTCCCAAGCCCGGATAAATACAGAGGGTTGTGTCAGGAAGGGCATCTGACGTAAAACTTTGCCAAACCAGAACATGCAAATCAAACAAATGACTTCCATACCGGATCGGAGGTGGCCCAAGTTAACAACGCCCGCCACCGGTGCTGTTCACCGACAGGGTGCCGATGGAAACTGGATGACTGTTGGTCAAAGAAGGAGAGGAGGAAGGTGTGTATGTAGGAGGAGAGAGAAGAGGAATGCTAAGAGTCTAGAACTGAGAGTTGGGACTTTGAATGTTGGAACTATGACAGGAAAAGGTAGAGAATTAGTTGACATGATGCAGAGGAGGAAGGTAGACATATTTTGTGTCCAGGAGACCAGGTGGAACAGTTGCAAGGCTAGAAGCTTAGGAACAGGGTTCAAGCTGTTCTGTCATGGTGTAGATAGGAAGAGAAATGGAGTTTGATAGCAACGTCCTGGAGATAAAAAGAGTGTCAGAGTAATAAGCCTGAAGATAGAAATCGAAGGTGTGATGTTCAATGTTGTTAGTGGATATGCTCCACAGGTAGGATGTGAGATGGAGGAGAAAGAGAAATTCTGGTCAGACCTGGATGAAGTGATGCAG
This sequence comes from Oostethus manadensis, assembly GCA_024372805.1. NCBI lineage: Eukaryota > Metazoa > Chordata > Actinopteri > Syngnathiformes > Syngnathidae > Oostethus > Oostethus manadensis. The sequence goes on along the minus strand of QODF01000106.1, from coordinate 1,755,763 downwards.
AACATCCCTAGAAGTGAGAGAGTTGTCATTGGTGTGGACTTCAATGGACATGTTGGTGCAGGAAATATAGATGATGAGGAGGTGATGGGCAAGTTTGGTATCCAGGAGAATAACGCAGAAGGACAGATGGTGGTCAACTTTGCAAAAAGGATGGAAATGGCTGTAGTGAATACTTTCTTCCAGAAGAGACAGGAACATAGGGTGGCCTATAAAAGTGGAGGTAGGAGCACACAGGTAGACTACATCTTGTGTAGAAGGTGTAACCTGAAGGAGGTCAGTGACTGCTAAGCAGTGGTAGGTGAGGGTGTAGCCAGACAGCATAGGATGGTGGTGTGTAGGTTGACTCTAGTGGTGAGAAGGATGAAGAGGGTAAAGGCAGAGCAGAGGATGAAATGGTGGAAGCTGAAAAAGGAGGAGTGTTGCGGGACTTTTAGGAAGAAGTTGAGAAAGGCTATGGGTGGCCAGGAAGTCCTTCCAGATGACTGGACAACTACAGCTACTGTGATCAGGGAGACAAGTAGGAGAGAACTTGGTGTGTCATCTGGAAGGAAAGTAGATAAGGAGACTTGGTGGTGGAATGAGGAGGTGCAGGAGTGTATACAGAGTAAGAGGTTAGCTAAGAAGAAGTGGGACACTGAGAGGACTGAAGAGAGTAGACAGGAGTACAGAGAGATGCAGCGTAAGGTGAAAGTAAAGGTGGCAAAGGCCAAACAAGGGGCTTATGATGACTTGTATGCTAGGTTGGACAGCAAGGAGGGAGAGAAAGATCTATACAGGTTGGCAAGGCAGAGGGACAGAGATGGGAAGGACGTGCAGCAGGTTAGGGTGATGAAGGATAAGGATGGAAGGGTATTGACAGGTGCCAGTAGTGTCATGGGAAGATGGAAAGAGTACTTTGAAGAGTTGATGAATGAGGAAAATGAGAGAGAACAAAGAGTAGAAGAGGTGACTGTTGTGGACCAGGAAGTAGCAAAGATTAGTAAGGAAGAAGTGAGGAGGGCATTGAAGAGGATGAAGAATGGAAAGGCACTCGGTCCTGATGATATACCTGTGGAGGTATGGAAGTGTCTAGGAGAGGTGGCAATAGAGTTCCTGACCGGGTTGTTTAACAAGATCTTAGATAATGAGAAGATGCCTGAGGAATGGAGGAGAAGTGTGCTGGTGCCCATTTTTAAGAACAAGGGAGATGTGCAGAGTTGTGGCAACTACAGAGGAATAAAGCTGATGAGCCATACAATGAAGTTATGGGAAAGAGTAGTTGAAGCTAGACTAAGGGCAAACGTGAGCATTTGTGAGCAGCAGTACGGTTTTATGCCAAAAAAGAGTACAACAGATGCAGTATTTGCTTTGAGGATGTTGATTGAGAAGTACAGGGAAGGTCAGAGGGAGCTGCATTGTGTTTTTGTAGATCTGGAGAAAGCTTATGACAGGGTGCCCAGAGAGGAACTGTGGTATTGTATGAGGAAGTCTGGAGTGGCAGAGAAGTATGTTAGAGCGGTGCAGGACATGTACGAGGACTGTAAGACAGTAGTGAGGTGTGCTGCAGGTGTGACAGAGGAGTTCCGAGTGAAGGTGGGACTACATCAGGGATCAGCTCTGAGCCCCTTCTTGTTTGCTATGGTGATGGACAGGCTGACGGACGAGGTTAGACAGGAATCTCCATGGACTATGATGTTTGCAGATGACATTGTGATATGTAGTGAGAGCAGGGAACAGGTGGAGGAGAAGCTTGAGGGGTGGAGGTTTGCCCTGGAAAGGAGAGGAATGAAGGTCAGCCGCAGCAAGACGGAGTACATGTGTGTAAATGAGAGGGACCCAAGTGGAAGAGTGAGGTTACAGGGAGAAGAGATAAAGAAGGTGGAGGATTTTAAGTACTTAGGGTCAACAGTCCAGAGCAATGGAGAGTGTGGAAAAGAGGTGAAGAAGCGTGTGCAGGCAGGCTGGAATGGGTGGAGAAAAGTGTCGGGTGTGATGTGTGATAGAAGAGTTTCAGCTAAAATGAAAGGAAAGGTGTACAAAACTGTGGTGAGACCAGCCATGTGGTTTGGTTTAGAGACAGGAGGAAAAGACAGGAGGCAGAGCTGGAGGTAGCAGAGATGAAGATGCTCAGGTTCTCTTTGGGTGTGACCAGGGTGGACAGGATCAGGAATGAGCACATCAGAGGGAGAGCACATGTTAGAGGTTTTGGAGATAAAGTCAGAGAGGCCAGATTGAGATGGTTGGGACATGTCCAGAGGAGAGATAGTGAACATTTTTGAACTGCCAGGCAGGAGGCCTAGAGGAAGACCAAAGAGGAGGTTATGGATGTAGTGAAAGAGGACATGAAGGTTGGTGCAAGAGAAGAAGATACAGGAGACAGAGTTAGATGGATTTGCTGTGGCGACCCCTGAAGGGATAAGCCGAAAGGAAAAAAAGAAATACTAATGAAGGAAAGTGACCTGATGATCCAAGGAAGTCGGTAAACTACCCCTTCCAGGGTTATAATAGCTCAGGTCCTATTAAAGCTACTTTGACAACAAGAAAGGAAAGGTGATCTATTTGTGTTTCATGTGACACCGAACATTGAAATTGTATTTGAATTACAGAGCACATCTCCACTCACTGTGCTCTTCTGTCATTAAATATAGGTGTCATGTTTGACTTCTTAACGTCACAGTGCATTTCAGTATTGTAGCTATTTTAAAATACAACTTACAATGAACAGGCTATTGGGGTCGTTACCTAATCATTGTCTAATCCTGGGGTTTTCAAACTGGGGTCTACCAACTTCACAGCACGAGCGTCACATGTTCACAGCTGAACCTCAGTGATTGTATGTAGCAGACTTGTTATCATGGCATCAGGTTTGAAGAACACACACCAAGTCAGGACATGTATTTCTGCTGAACAATGGCAAGGAGGGTACACTATTAGCAGGCACACACAGAACATTTCCTGACCTCAGCTGCTCAAACGTCCTCGTTATGGCAGTGGACACGCTTTTCTCCTTGTGTGTGTCTCTGTAATGAGTCCCCCTTGCGATGATGTTCCACCAAAATTGTAAATGCAGGTTTTGAAAGACACAGCATTGTAAATTACCAATGTCACTGAGGTACACGTACTCATAATGTAGCAAAAGCAAATAAGGTTTGAACAAATAAGAGGAACATTTCTCAGTATGATGTAGTGCAATTGTGCACCAAAATACAATAATAATTAATAGCTGTCTGCAGGTGTAGCTAATGAGTCATCTTAACCAGTACTAGCACATACTGTACAACATAACGACATGATAATATTAATATGATGCTGACCTCTCATAGGACGGCGTGGCCTTGGCAGGTGTCTGTGTGGCTTCGGTCCCACAGTAAAGATGGTGGCGGCCCTCTCTGCAGCGCCACTCTGATTAGCGCATGCTGGGCGTTGACGTCTGCCACCTGTTTCAGCAGGTAAAACACACATTTAATCTGAAATATCATAACACTGCTGTTGAAAAGTCTTAGACAACAAAGAGCTTAATTAGAGTAAAGGAGTAAACAGTTGGACACAGACATAGGTGTCAGCAATGCCAGTGACTTGGGTCCCATTCCATTTCACTTTGTGCACATAGAGTAGTGTTCAAAATAATAGAAGTCCAATGTCACTAACCAGATGAAGTACTGTTATTGGTAGATTATTATTGCTGCATGGCAAACAAGTTACCAGCAGGTGCAATAGATTCTCAGAAAACAAACAAGAGCCAGCATTCATGATTTGCAGTTGGACAATTAGTTGAAATGGGTGATTCACGGGATTGCCAAATCCTAAAAACAATAAGGTGTGTACAAAATTGTTTTAATAGTTTGTAAAGGCAACAGGAGACACCCCTTTCAACTAATTGTCTAATTGCACAGCCTTAAGCCCGTGCATATCTTGCATGCTGGGGCTTGTTTGTTTTCTGAGAATCTACTGCACCTACTGGTAACTTGTTTGCCATGTAGTAATAAAAATATACTAATACCAGTGATTAATATGGTTAGTCACATTGGACTTCTATTATTTTGAACACTACTGTATTAATATACTTTCAAGATGGCGCCTTGAATGGCCGCCTCATGCCTTGTGCTTTTTGTGACCCCTTGCTGCTCAAATACCCCAGGGAGAAACTGCTAAACTTTGGACAGTCCTCTTCTGGAGGTTTTTACAGACTTTCATTCATCTGAAAAGTTTTCTGGAGATTATTTGTTGGGAGTGCAGCAGCTCTCTATGGGATATGTCAGAGATGCAGACGGGGTATGCGTCAAGCGGAGGCAGCAGGGATTAGCCGCTTCCGTCACTACATCCAGCGAATGTCAGTCCCTGGCACTAAAATGTGCCTCGGTGAACACACCCCGGACAGCTCGTTACAGATACCCAGTTATCAACTTCTACGCAAGGACTGCGCCACAGAGCGCTCTGGTGTACAGATGTCACAGTGTCAGAGAGGTCATGCAGCCCTCATCTAGAGTTTTTCTTATTTATGAACTACAACCCTTTTTATTCTCTGCTAGAGTTCTCCTCATTTATACTGCTAGGCGTCTACATTCCACCTCGGGTCAGCATATCGCAGGTGGTATAACAACTGGCTGACCAGTAAACAGACATGGGGGAAAACCAGAGCAAATGCTCCAAAATCTAAATCTAAACAGCACATAAAGTCCCCCACCTGATCACTGTCTGCTTCATCTCATCTTGACCAACAGGCAGAAATTAAAAACTTCTAAGCCTGTGGTGAGGACAGTGAAGAAATGGAGAGATGAGTCAATGCTGGAGTTACACGCCTGCTTTGACTGCACGGATTGGAGGGTTTTTGAAGCTGCAACCTCAGACTTGAATGAGTTCTCTGACACTGTGACATCCTACATCACTTTTTGTGCAGATACGTGTGTGCAGACCAAGACCTGCCGCACATACAAACTCAGGCAACTGCGTCAGGCCCAGGAGGAGGCCTACAGATGTGGGGATAGGATCCTGTACAGGCAGGCCAGAAACTCCAAAGGAGGTCAAGGTGGCTAAAATGAGCTTCATTGAGAAGCTAATAAACAGCTTTGCAGATGACAACCCTGCGTTAGTGTGGAGAAGCCTACAGGACATTACCTGTACATTACATAACTACAGGAAACCATCCTCCCACCCTGTAGCAAACCCTCAACTTGCCGACGACCGTCTACACCAGGTTTGAAAGGAACTCTTATCATACCCCTCATCCAATTAGCTCCTCCTTCCCCTCTCCGCTGCCCCCCTGCCTGCACTAAAGAGTTATGAAGAAGGTATGCGCCTGAAGCGCAAACGGGTCGGTGGATGATATAGTCAACATGGGGCAGTACATGCTGCATCACCTCAACTCCCCATGGACGTATGCAAGAATCTTCTCCGTGGACTTCAGCTTGCTGTTCAGCACCATCATCCCAGAGATCCTCCACCAGAAGCTCCCCAGCTCACTTTGCCAGTCTCCAGCTGTCAGTGCATTACCAGCTTTTTGACTGACAGGAAACAGCAGGTGAGGCTGGGGGCCATCACATCCAGCACCCGGACCACCAGCACTGGCACCGCCCCAAAGGTGTTGTCTCTCCACTGCTTTTCTCCCTCTACGCTAATGACTGCACCTCAGGGGACCCCTCTGTGAAACTCCTGAAATTTGCAGGTGATACAACAGTCCTTGGTCTCATCCGGGATGGTGAAGAGTCTGCATACAGACTGGAGGTGGACCAGCTGGTCGTCTGGTGTGGTCAGAACCATCTCGTGCGGAATCAGCTCAAGAGTGTGGAGATGACAGGGGACTTCACGAGATAAAGATGATGACGGTGATTGAATAAAGATGATAAAGTTGATTGTGATATTTCCTATCCACTAGGTTTGGGAGCGACCCATCCGAGTATTTGGTGCACGTGGGGGCATCGTCACAAACCGTCACCCCAGACCAGGTAGTGGTCCACAGGAAGTTCAAAGGTCAAAGCGGCGGCCATGACCTGGCTTTGCTGAAACTGCCCAGCGCTAAGGGCCACTGCTTGACCTTTGACCCCAACGTCAACGCCGCCTGTCTCCCCACGGCCGACACAGCACCTGCCAGCACACTGTCGTCCTGCGTCGTCATGGTTACCACCGGCTGGAGCGGAGCTGGTGTGTATTCTGTCCTCTAAAGCAGGCCTGGTCCGTCTTTGTCTTTAGTAGGGTTGTGAATGTTAAAGCGATGGTTTGACAAGCAAATGATATCCCGTTTGGACAAGAACCAGCCACAAATGTTTTGGTTAATTGATTGTGGAGACATGCACTAGGTGAGCATGCCAGCCAGACCAGTCGAGTATGGTACTTTATGGTACTTTTTTGCTTTGTAACTTGATAACTTTGAAATGTCACAGCTTTGTTACCTACCTGTAGTGTTGAAAACATTGCGCTTATTTTAGTCTTTAGTCATGCATGTGCCAGAAGGAAATACAGTGGTTTGTACAGATAAATAAATACTACAGGTTCTGAACAGTATTTCATCTTGGCGGGGGATGTAAAAACATTCTTTACTGACAATGTTGATGATATGCATCCTAGACTCCGTTCTGGCCTCCTGGGTCCCCCTCATGTCATCATGGCAATGCAAGAAGCGCCACGGCGACAGCTTCTCCAGTCACGGCACGCTGTGCGCCGGCAGCCCCCCGGACACCAGCCAGGTCCACGGCGACAGTTGCCAAGGCAACTCCGGAGGTGGGTTGCTGTGTCAGGGCGAGGCAGGTCGATGGGTGCTGGCAGGGGTCGTCGCCGGCGCATACGGCTGCGCTGACCCCGCCTCGCCGGCGCTCTACACCAGAGTCGGACGCTTCCGGGGCTGGATTGATGAGGTCATCGACGGTCACCAAAATGGCCGAGGAGGAGAAGAGTCAAGGTTGGAAATGAATGACATCATCAGCGGCGGCGTTAGACGACAACAGCCACACGGAAAACAACACAAACACGCGCACCACATGGCGGATGCTGATGCCCTGATAGTGGCTTGATTATCATTGGCTATCACCGCCTGTGCCATGTGACTAAATTCAAATCTGAACTCGCGTGCTCACTGGCCTGGTGGCTGGGTGGGCGGAGCCTGCCCTGTAAGAGGCACAAATATGGCCCAGCATGTGCTTTCACTGTAAAAACAAAACTATTGCCAATTCATTTACAAACATGCAAACAAAAAAAAACAGAAAAAGAGAGGGTTTCTTTGCATTTTGTTGATGACCTTAAGCCATGACTAAGCTACTTAAATAAGGGCTGTACCAGCGTGTCTAATAGCAAATATTGCAAATATTTAATCACCAAACCACTTTAGACGCTTTCAAACGGTGGCATGTTGAAGGTTTGCTTCCAGACACAAGAACTATGTGCGCTTTTGACAACGACAATGTAAGGAATTGAGCGTACGTGTCCATATTATGCAAACTAGTAGAATAGCTGCACATGATGTTGCAGCCGTACAGCGTTGTTACATTTGAAACTGTTGGATTTGCAGTACCCGTTAGCATGGACAGCCATGCTAACGACAGCCATGCTAACGGTGAGCTAAGTGGTTGATTGGAAGAAAGCGTAGGAACAAAATGTTACCTCTGTGAAGACGCCGCTTGGGCTGCTGGCAAACACAGCCGATTCGAACTCTGGTGCGGTCATTCAACTGTACAGTATCTGACGTCAAAAGCCATTGAAGCGACTTGTAACGAATGCTTCGAGCTGCTGTTGCGATCCTGTTCCACCACAAGATGGCGGCGTCGCCCGTGTTTCCCTCTCAAGGCGGTAGCCGGTTGTTTCGGGTGTTGTCGTGTTTTGTTGTGATGTGTATGTGTGTCATTGACGGTGTCGTACCTGCAACGTGTAACCCCTGTGTCTATAATGCCATTAAAAGATCTCATTCAAGCTCCCAGCAGTTTGTCTCCTTCTGCGTAACCAGACAAATAAACATGGCGGCGAGCCAGCGGGAGGATGTCTGTGAATTCCGCGGTAGGGGCCACGTGGTAGGGGCCACGTGGTAGGGGCCACGTGGTAGGGGCCACGTGGTAGGGGCCACGTGGTAGGGGCCACACCTTGACGTCAGGGCTAGGGCAGCACGCGTGGCTAAAAATTATACCAAAAATTTAAGGAAACAGCAACAATTGAAAACAAGACTGTAATTTTACAAAAAGTAATTTGAAAATATTGGGAGAAAAAAAGTTGTAATCTAACCCCCCCCCCCCAAAAGTGCAATTTTTGGAAAATTAGGTTGTGGAAAAAGACAATAAAGTCAAACTATTACCGGAAGAAAGTCAGAATTAGGAGAAAAGTTGAGAAAATGGACAATAATAATAATAATGTAGGTAATTTTACAAGTAGAACATCAAAACATTAAGAGAAGTCATAAATTTACGAGAAAAAACAATGTAATTTTAGTAACGGAGTTCATTTTTTTTATTCCATTCCATTTTCCTCCACTTATCCGGGTCCGGTTCACATGGGCAGCAGTTTCAGTAGGGAAGTCCAGACTTCCTGGTCCCCAGCGACCTCTTCCAGCTCCACCGGGAGGACACCAAGGCGTTCCCAGGCCAGCTGTGAGACATAGTCCCTCCAGCGTGTCCTAGGTCTTCCCCGGGGCCTTCTCCCGGCTGGGCATGCCCGAAACACCTCACCAGGGAGGCGCCCGGGAGGCATCCGGACTAGATGCCCGAGCCACCTCAACTGGCTCCTCTCGATGTGAAGGAGCGGCTCTACTCTGAGCTCCTCCCGGATGGCCGAGCTCCTCACCCTATCTCTTAGGGTGAGTCCAGCAGCGTTTAGGTGTTGTGAAGTATGTTGTGAAGTGCCGTGGCATTGATTACAGTATCTGCCATCAATGCCACGGCACTTGCCCTCCCAGTGAAATGGGTCCATGCCATTGAAACACCAACAAAAGCCCCATGATTACAGTATCAGTCTGTCATCATCTGCCACGTCAATGGCACACTGCCAAAGTGCCAGTTGCCCTCTGACTGCATGAATCGGCAACAGAGTTCCTTGCTTAGAAGCACAATCAGAGGTCTTGTTCATGGTTTTCCTCTGCCCCCGCCTTTGCGCCCATACTGCCCTCACCCATGCAGTCCCCAATATCTGCTACAGGTGCTTCGGAGTCGTCCAATCATTGTATTGTCTTTGTATTTTGGTTTAGCGCAACTATGGAGGTGTGGCATGCCCAGAACAATTTACTGCAGACTGAGGAGACTTTCCCATCACTACTTGACAGCTCACATACCGTAAGGTTGATATCACGTCAGAAAAAGAGTTTAAAGTGGACGTCTTTTGGATAAAAAGGTGTTCTTGACATGTTAAATAAAATATATTACACAATAATAGTGCAAAGTCGGTCAAGTGTCTTTAATTCAACGTTTATTAAAACATACAGTGACAAGTTTACACTTATGGAAAGAAAAAAAATCTCAGTTCAGTTTGTGTAGTTTGCCCACAGGTCACCCAGACCTTTGGGGGCTTTGGGGGGGGGGTTATGCTCCCTAGCGGTCTGTGCTCTACGGCTCGGTATCTGGGTTGTGAGTCTGGGACCCCCAGTTTTATTTGGTATGTATTTATTTTTTAGTGTGGGTACACGGGGATTTGCTCCGTGAGGGACAGGTGCTGGGCTCTGCGGGGTAGGGCGCAATGTGTTGCGTCCGGACCGGGCACCGGGTGGCGCGGGCCCCGCTCCTGTGGGCCGTGTTGGGGCTGGCACTTCTGGTCGTAGGCGGGCTTCTTTCTGGCTGGTGGGGGTGGCTCTGGGTCCGCTAGGTGTGTGGTCCCCCGGTGCCCGGTTGCCCCTGTGGGGTGAGGTCGCTTGCTGGTTTCAGGGTTTGGTTGTCCTCCGGCCTGCCCGGGCCCAGTTTCTGGTTGGGATTGCCCCTTTGTGGCCCTTTGTGGGATACCTGTCCACGCATACATATACGCACTCACAGTACTTACGTACTTCCCCATAGAACTCTCTATGGTGTTATCATGCTGGCTTTATTACGGGGATTTTGATGTGGGCAAAAAGATTACTAACAGTTATAGTCAGCTTTACCTTTTTGTATGTTATGGTTAATATCCTCATTGCCTTCCATCCATCCATTTTCTTCCACTTATCTGAGGTCGGGTCGCGGGGGCAGCACCTTAAGCAGGGAAGCCCAAACTTCCCTCTCCCCGACCACTTTGTCCAGCTCTTCCCGACGGATGCCGAGGCGTTCCCAGGCCAGCTGAAAGACATAGCTTCTCCAGCGTGTCCTGGGTCTTCGCCGAGGCCTCCTACCGGTTGGACGTGCCCTGAACACTCCCCCAGGGAGGCATCCTAACCAGATGCCCGAGCCACCTCATCTGGCTCCTCTCAATGCGGAGGAGCAGCGGTTCTACTCCGAGTCTCTCCCGGATGACAGTGCTTCTCACCCTATCTCTAAGGGAGAGCCCACCCACCCTGGGGAGAAAACTCATTTCGGCCGCATGTACCCGGGATCTTGTCCTTTCGGTCACTACCCAAAGCTCATGACCATAGGTGAGGGTAGGAACGTAGATCGACCGGTAAATCGAGAGCTTTGCCTTTTGGCTTAGCTCTCTTTTCACCACGACAAAGTCTGCATCACTGCAGACGCCGCACCAATCCGTCTGTCCATCTCGCGTTCCATCCTTCCATCACTCGTGAACAAGACCCTGAGGTACTTAAACTCCTCCACTTGAGGCAGGACCTCATCCCCGACCCGGAGATGGCACTCCACCCTTTTCCGGGCGAGAACCATGGACTCGGACTCGGACTTGCTGATTCTCATCCCAGCCGCTTCTTACTCAGCTGCGAACCGATCCAGTGAGAGTTGAAGGTCACTGCTCGATGAAGCCAACAGGACCACATCATCTGCAAAAAGCAAAGATCGAGTCCTGGGGCCGCCAAACTGGAACCCCTCAACGCCCTGGCTGCGCCTAGAAATTCTGTCCATGAAAGTAGTGAACAGAATCGGTGACAAAGGGCAGCCCTGGCAGAGTCCAACTCTCACTTGAAACGGGTCAGACTTATTGCCGGGAATGCGAACCAAACTCTGACACCGGTCATACAGGGAACGAACCGCCTGGATTAGGTGGTCCCATACCCCATATTCCCGGAGCACTCCCCACAGTATTCCCAGAGGAACACGGTCGAATGCCTTCTCCAAGTCCACAAAACACATGTAGACTGGTTGGGCAAACTCCCATGCACCCTCAAGGACCCTGCCGAGAGTATAGAGCTGGTCCACAGTTCCACGACCAGGACGAAGACCACACTGCTCCTCCTGAATCCGAGATTCGACTATCCGGCGGATCCTCCTCTTCAGAACCCCTGAATAGACCTTACCGGGAAGGCTGAGGAGTGTGATCCCACAATAGGTAGAACACACCCTCCGGTCCCCCTTCTTGAAAAGCGGGACCACCACCCCGGTCTGCCAGTCCAGGGGCAGACCGGGGGTATTGTACGGGGGGGTACTCATTGCTACTATTACCATTATTAAGTATCACTGTTTAATATTATTTTGTTATTTCCATTGGTAATGTTTAAACCTCCTGTTTTTCATTCCATTGCTCTGAACTGATCCAGAGACTTTACTGATCATTTGTTAAGAGATATTAAAATTTGTATTATATATTATAAAATATATTATATGGTGGTTATATTCTAAAGTAGCCTACAGAGAATTATTGTAAAAGTATAATAGGGCAGCTGAGGAAATCTGTCTTCAACAGGCCTCACACACTTACTGAGTATAAATGTGTATGAATACACATTTTAGTATAAGTACTTATAAGTACTATTCACGGTGGAGAAAATATATATACTGTAAGTTTCACTTTTTCATCACCCTGCAACTATGGTGTGTTCAAGGACCGCCAGACAAAAAATATCAGTGAAGCATAAAGACCAACATGCAAAAATGGTTGGCTTTTTTAAAAACCATGATATATGTATGCATGTTAGGTTAATTGGTGACCCTAAATTGTCCATAGGTGTTAATGCTTGTTTGTCTATTTGTGCCCTGTGATTGACTGGCGACCAGTCCAGGGTGTACCCCGCCTCTCACCCAAAGTCAGCTGGGATAGGCTCCAGCATACCCGCCACCCTAATGAGGATAAGCGGGATAGAGAATGGATGAATGTATGCTGTACTCTTTACCAGTATTCTCATGCATTTTGTACAAACACGGTGAATGAGGTGTGTTTTGGGCAGAAAAATACGCGTACTTTTGGGGCATCTGTGGAGATGTGGATGCCAAGTTCCGACTGTGGGAGGCTCCACGAATAAATGTGCAGCGTGTTGCAATAATGTGGAATCAAAGTATGGGATGGATTAGGTAAGGAACTAAAACAATGCTCTACAATGACTGATTTCAAGAAACATTACAACCGGTTTACAAAAAGGAAGAAGTCCTGAACTATTGTGTACGTCCGATTCGACGTCTACTTCATTCCTTGGAGAGTAAATTCTGTTTGTGCTGTCTTTTACAATCACCGTATCACTAACTTTACATTCCTAGTGAGCGCAACTAAGTTCTGTTCTATTTGTTTATATTCTGCTTTTTATTATATTCTTCATCAGGACTGCTGTACAATTCATGTGCGATAAGGACTACTATTTACCACACTTGACCTTCCGTACGCATTTTAAACTTACTAACTGCAGGAAGTGTACAAATGTATTGAGATAGGGGAAAAGCTGCGGGTGTAAGATTAAGCTTTGCTTCCTCCTACTCCTTTTGGACATGTGGAACTGTCCGTTGTACTAGGTGTTGTATTCCAATGTCCTTTATATGCATGTTCAAATCCAATTAAACCATTACCCTTATTCTTGTACTACTTGTTTGGAATGCACTCCTGGCTTACACAGAGGTCAGAGTTCAAGCATCCATGCTGGCTCCTCGCTCTCCTTCCATTGGACGTCAGAAGACACAAATAGAACCCAAAAAAGTGCTATAAAAAGCCCCCAAGAGAGGCAAGATGGGAGGGTGGGGTTGCGGGCACGACGGGTGCCTAAATAGTATTTTCGTCAAATACATCCAAGTGTGAAGAACAACAAAGCTATGATGAAGACCAACACTCAAACACTTTATAGTCATCAAGTCATGGTTGTATTTCATTGTACATCATGATCATCATGCAAAAAAACTCCAGCGTCCGCATGAAGGCTGGCAAGGAGGAGGTGGGGGGCGAGGGAGGGAGAAAGCGCAGCCCAATAATCATACCATTACAACGCGGGGAGAAAACATCGAGCGCCTCATACCAAGCTACAGCTTCTGAATCCTTTTTTTTTTTTTTTTTTTAAGACTTATTTCAATTTTGTTTTGTTTTTTTATGTGTAAAAAAACTGCCATGTCACCCAGTCAACATTCGAGATGGAGGACATTTCAAAAGATGCAAGTATCATAATAATATTAACACTATCTCCATCTTCATTCGGGTACGTACATGGTAGAAATGCGTAACTAAACATGCATAATAATCATCATCATTAGAATCAGAACAAGTAATGCACCTGCTCGGCTGCCCTACGGATCCCCTCCCTAACTCACCACAGGGACAATTCTTTTTAAAACTACCGGGGGGCGGCGGTAATTGAACGAACCCCCCCCCCCCCCATTCTAAAGTCGCTTCTGCGTGCGTCGCGTTCGCTTCCTGCCTCCTGTGCAAAACTTCCCGAGACAAAAGCAAAATAAAAAGCCAAAGCTGCCGTGGGAAAATAAAAGCGGGTGGCGGTGGATGGTGACAAAGAGCACAGCGAGGGCGGCGGTCACACAACATTGTGGGGCACCAGTGGGCGGTGTTGGATATGTTTGAACGCAGCACCAGGCGTGCGGCGTGCGATAGATATGATGTTTAAAAAGCAGCAGCCTCCAAAAACAATTTGTGGCCGCAGGAATTTCTCTTCAGGAGGTTGGGGACAGTCATGAGGTGCCCCCCCCATGTGTTCAGGTGCACAGGATGCATGTACATATGATACACTTTTCTACATACATCTATACACACACTGTATGTACACAGTGATTAGAAACAAACTAGGCCCTGGCAGGAAGCAGAGGGGGGACAAAAGAGGCAAAAAAACCCAAAAAGGACAGACGAAGAAGAGCAGCAGACCAACATGCAAACACCCTACTCTACACCACCCCAGCAAAGTGCCTACAACCGCCCCCTCCTGCATACGGACAAGACAGGACGTGCGCGGGAAAGCTTACACAATAAAATCTCTTTTTCCCCCGTATTTCTCTAAAAAGTGTTAAAAAGTAGCTTTGAATATCAATCGGACGAAACAAAAAAATGGCTCGTCACAGGACGCTAGAAACACAACAGAACACGCAACCTTAAATCAGTGTGGGGGCGCGAGCACACAAAACCAAACGCATAAAAACCTTAAGAGTTCAACACTTTGGTGGAACTCTACACCCCCCCCCACACCACCTCGCTTCCTTCCCCTCTACGTGTTTTCTTTCTCCTCGGTTTTTTAGTGGGATGGGGGTCAAAATCTCGCTCTGTAAACTTCTGTGTCACAAGCGTGCCATGCCTCTAAAAAAAAAAAAAACCCAAAACGTTTCGGCTAACTTCACGTGCTCCTCCCTTATTAGGTAGAATATAAATGCTTGGTTGGGTTTTGGTGGTTTCTGGAACATCTAGTAATAATTTACACAGTACACTCATCTTAAGTCATGAACTGCCACAACTGGCCACAACCGGAAATCGGCTCCGGCACGTCTCATCTCGCACGGGCTCAAGATGTCTGCCAAGGAGGAGGGTCAGAGGGCAAGGACGCACCCTCCACAATCAGTCAAGTGCCAAGATGCATGCATCGTCCCATCGTCCCACGGGGATGGAGGAGGCGTGGCGGCGGCTGCCGGGGGAGGCCGGGCGTTGTCTTGTGCTCGACTGAACCCCCCCCCGGTGGGTCAAAAGAGAGACAGGATTGGTTGGAGACAGGGATGCGATCTCGTGCCGCTAGCACGAGCCCGTCCACGCAGGGGACAAGCACCATCCCCCGAAACACACTCGCCGAAAAAACTGCCCCCCAAAGCGCCTCCAACAGGGTGGAGGCTGAGGGCCACTGAGGGGAGAAGACAGAGAAAGTAAGCAAAATAATACAAATACCGCCCCCGGGATGCTAACCATAATTGAGCAATGCCTCCTTTAAGGTGGTGCACTGCATCCGCACGCGATCGGGACTAGTGGACTTCCCAAGGTGGGATTGCTTACATATAAATTGGAGCATAAAACCTCCTTCTAAATACACTTTTTAACAACGTTAGAGCCCCCCAGACACAAAATTACACCCCTATAGTCACCTTTACACCCAGTATAGTAGACATAGGAAGGGTTCCTAGTTGTTTCTATTTTTACTACTAGAATGGCGTAACCAGGGAAATGTTTTTTTGGAACAAACTGCATCACATTAACTTCCATTTCCGCTTGTGTGGCCACCGTTGATGTTAAGGAAGTGACTTTCTACTCAGCATAAAAGCTAAGAGGGTCTCAATATTTTGACATTACATTCCTTTTACGTCTTGATGATGAAACTCAGCAACATTATATTATGACTCACCTTACTCTCATGATGATTACATGGACATGGTTATATTGATATGGATATGTTTACTGTCCATGTGGTAATTTTACTACTTAATGTATTTGGCATTAATCGTGGATGGAGACCCATCAGTCATCCATCCCTGTGATTGTTGCCTCTTTCGTAGAAGTCATTTTGCCGCCTTAGGAGCCTGAGACGCTTTGCATATAACCAACCTTGGCAAATCTGAAGAATTTGAGGATTTTTCTAAGAGCTATATTTCTGTTTGATATATTTTTAGCCTTAGGACGCTTCGTGAATGCAGGCCCTGGGAGGTATTCTATGCAAGTGACTCAACTAGTGCACGCTTGTGCTCAAGATGTAACTCAACAGAACCGAAAATCCGCAGCCATACCTCGTTGGTCCCACGACGGTGATTATCAACTAAAACATAAATCCGGTTCTCAGCTTCACGCGATCCTCAAGTTCACATAAAAGGGGGTGTTTGACGTCATGTTCTTCTTCTTCTGCACAGAAGTGAAGCGATCCCAGCCGGTGTATTTTGTACAAACGGAGCAAGTAATTACTCTGGGACGTTACGAGGCGTTCAAAAAGATTATTATTATAGAGCAAAGACAACAAGTGTCTTTTCATTTTTAAACCTTATATTCTTTTCAGTTTACTCGTCCCAGTAATACAACTTGTGTGTGTTTTTGGGCGTGTTTTACTGAAAGCGAGGCTGACAGTGCGCAGGTTATAAATGTTCGCTTGGGTGTCTACCTGATCACTGTAGTGGCGCGGCGGGCGCTCCTGAGCAGTGGAAGTGAACATTGAGCCACTTTCCATCGCGGCGGTGCCACACCCGGGTCTCCTCTGATTGGCTGGAGCGCGGGCGGCCAGTGACATCCACAAACTGCGTGAGGCGGATGTAGGCAATGCAGGCGGCATCATCGCCGATCAGGTGCACATGGGGGTTGAGGAGGGTGGTGTGCACTGGCTTGTTGTTCTTGCTCAGCACTGTGCGTGGAGGGCAGAAAAATTAAGTCACAGGGTTCAAAACTCTCTGAGAACAAGGACACGTGCTGCTCTTTTCTCAGCTGGAAGATTTGAAATGACAAGAGTTTCTCCATCCATCCATTTTCTGTACCGCTTATCCTCATTGGAATGGCGGGGATGCTGGAGCCTATCCCAGCTGACTTTGGGCGGGAGGCGGGGTACACCCTGGACTGGTCGCCAGCCAATCGCAGGGCAGACAAACATTCACACTCTATTGGACAATTTAGAGCGGCCAATGAAGGTAACATGCATGTTTTTGGAATGTGGGAGGAAAGCGGAGTACCCGGAGAAAACACACACACGCACGGGGAGAACATGCAAACTCCACACAGAGATGCCCAATGTAGATTCAAACCCTGAACCTCCTGACTGTGAGGCCAACATGCTACCCACTCATCCACCGTGCGGACCGACAAGAGTTTCTCTCCTCTAAAATGCTAAAAATGTCCATGTGGAACATTTATCCAAGTGATACAGTTCCACTCCAGTCCTGGAGGAGATGATACTGCCTGAAGCAAAATGGGTACCAACTGCCAAACACTGTAGTGTAGAGTTTTTCCACCACAGCGCCCTCTGTTGGATCTGTATGGAATCACAGGAGTGGCAAAATGAAAAGGAAATACATGTGGAAATAGAAATAAAATCAATAATTTCAAACTAGACAAAGGTAGTCATATTCTTGATCTGTTTTGTCCTTGCCCTTTCCATTTTGTCATTGATTTTCTTGTTTTGTTTCAGTCTTTTCCATTTGCTTTTTCTCATTGTGTTTACTGGATTGCTAAGCTGGCGAGGCCGCACGGTGGATGAGTGGTTAGCACATTGACCACACAGTCAGGAGATCTGGAAGACCTGGGTTCAAATCTCTGTTGGGCATCTCTGTGTGGAGTTTGCATGTTCTCCTCGTGCGTGTGTGGGTTTTCTCCGGGTACTCCGCTTTCCTCCCACATTCCAAAAACATGCATGTTAGCTTCATTGGCCGCTCTAAATTGTCCATTAGAGTGGGAATGTTTGTTGGTCTGCCCTGTGATTGACTGGCGACCAGTCCAGGGTGTACCCCGCCTCTCGCCCAAAGTCTGCTGGGATAGGCTCCAGCATCCCCGCGACCCTAATGAGGATAAGCGGTATAGAAAATGAATGAATGAATGACGCTGGCGACAAAAAGCAAAGGCAGGCTGTGGGTGAGTCCTTTGCTGTGCCAGGGTGAATAGTCCCATCCAGCCTGTTAGCTGCCTCGATATGGACTCCATCGTGCAAGATAGCCGCGCTAAGTATGTGGATGGTGACGTTACTTCCTGTCTGTGACATTTTCTCCGGTCACCCGCCCTAACATTTTACATAGCTACTACGTAGCCAGTGCAACAATTGTGTGATCAGGTTCTAGTCACCCCAGAAGGACCCACCCACAGCTTCTATTGCTTTTTGTCACCAGCTTAACCCATCAAACAAATGCAATGCAAAAAGCAAAAGGCAAAAGAGGCAAATCAATGAATGTGATGAAACAACACGGAAAAGGCAAAAGCAAAAAGAATATCACTGAATTTGTATAATTATTGATTGTCTTTGTATTTCCTATTCATTCAGGCACTCCTGTGTTTCCATAGACCTGTAGGGTCACTTCTCCACTTGGCCACCGTGCAAGTGAAAGACAAAATGCATAATTCTTCTTCTGACAATGCTACATGGACTTTACGTTTTTTTGGTACCCCTCATCTGCTAGTGAAAGGAATAAAACACTAAATACTTCATCAAATACTGCATCATATTAGATGTAGATTTCAAGTGCTCATGACACCAAAACCCATTTTAATCTTGTTATTTCCGCCGTGAAACATAACACCCAAAGACATATTTCCTGTCTTATTTGTGTTCTTGAATGTGTAATTTTTCCCCCCAACAATTTTCGTCACGTCTTCTGTGTCTGGAGGAGGCAGAGCAAGTGACCAGACCAGGATAGTTTCACCCGGAACTTGTCTGTTGTTACGCTCCATTCCCCTGTGAATTTCTGGTGTTTGTTATATATTTATTTATTAGGTACCATAGGTGAGGGTAGGAACGTAGATCGAGCGGTAAATCGAGAGCTTTGCCTTTCGGCTCAGCTCCCTCTTCACCACAACGGACCGGTGCAGAGTCCGCATCACTGCAGAAGCTGCGCCGATCCGTCTGTCCATCTCGCGTCCCATCCTTCCCTCACTTGTGAATAAGGCCCCGAGGTACTTAACCTCCTCCGCTGGGGGCAGGACCTCATCCCCAACCCGGAGATGGCACCTCACCCTTTTCCGGGCAAGGACTTGGAGGTGCTGATTCTCATCCCAGACGCTTCACACTCAGCTGCGAACCGATCCAGTGAGAGTTGAAGGTCACGGCTCGATGAAGCCAACAGGACCACATCATTCACAAAAAGCAGAGACCCAATCCTGCGGCCACCAAACCGGAACCCCTCGACGCCCTGGCTGCGCCAAGAAATTCTGCCCATAAAAGTAATGAACAGAATCGGTGACAAAGGGCAGCCCTGGCAGAGTCCAACCCTAACTGGAAACGGGTCCGACTTCATGCGAACCAAACTCTGACACCGCTCATACAGGGAACAAACTGCCGAGCAGTTAGGTGGTCCGAGCACTTCCGACAGTACTCCCCGAGGGACACAGTCTAATACCTTCACCAAGTGCACAAAACACATGAAGACGGGTTGGGCAAACTCCCATCCCCCCTTAAGGATCCTGCAGAGTATAGAGCTGGTCCACAGTGATTTATTAAAAGAGTACTTCCTTTTACTTTTCATACTTCACTTGGTGTCAGAAGCACTTTTAGTCATTTGTTATTACCTCAAGGGAATATGTAGAAATATAAATACAGTATGTATAAACATATATGTCAATATGTATACAAAATAAATGATATAGTACAGTAGTATAATATAGTACAGTATAATAAATTGACATTTAAAAAAAACATTACATTGATAGTCAATGTTTGAGAATTATTGATTTAATGGATATAGCGTTATTTCCGCTGTGGCTAATGTAGGAGTTTTTCCAATCTGGTGACAACGCCAGTATTTCTTTACTACCACTAATCAGTCAAATACTAATGCCACTCACAAGTCAGTGACAAAACAGAAGCCCTTTCTTTTGACCGGATATTAGATATCCTGTCAGATAAGGCGCTGCCTGGTACGCAAGGACGTGTGCGTGCCACAACATGTCCTTTTAAGACGTGGACATGTGAGGCTTACGGTCCTGTGTGGTTTATGGATCAACAAATCCGTTTTTCTCTCTAAATTTACTGGGTGCAACTTAAAACGCCAGCGCCTCTTACGCATCAGAAATTCCATAACGCAATAACGTGTGTGTGTGTGTGTGTGTGTGCTCACAGTTGTCAAAGTAGAACTTGTGAAAGTCCATGCCCTCCACTAGATTGCCTAGGGCCTCAGGTTCAAAGGAAGTAAGTCCAGGATCGCAAATCCTCCTGCACAGGGAACGATGGGGAGACAAACAACGTGTGACAATTTGATCAGTCTATGAAGTAGAGCATCCTTTTGTTTGTCGGCTCACGTGTAGGCGTCAAAGTCGCCATTGTTGATGGCTTCGATCAGCTGCTCGGTTATCTTGATGATCTCCTGTTTGCGAACTGGAAGACGCAGCAGAGGGACACAGACGCAGAGAAGGGTCAAACAAAAAGGCTAACAAAACGGGGACTGTTCTTTGTCGCTGGGCGGCCGCAGTCTGGCACAGTGCTCCTTGCCTCCTTGGTGCTGCAAAGAGCACTTCCAAGCTGACGGTTCATTTGCGACGTCCATCTGTCTAACTGAGCAAACTTGTTAGTGCGGGACAGCTATGTTGGAAATAGGTGGGTGGATTGATCCTAACAGCGATATCACGGTGGTTTCGGTTCCAGACTAGTTTGATGACAGATACCTTTCAGAGTTTATTCCCACAAACATCTGTGTTTTTGCTGTGTTCAATTAGATATACACACTTTTTCACACCACTGTGTGTGTGTGTATATATATATATATATATATACATACACACACAGTGGTGTGAAAAACTATTTGCCCCCTTCCTGACTGTTTGTCACACTTAAATGTTTCTGATCATAAAAAATAGCTAACTATTAGTCAAAGATAACATAATTGAACACAAAATGAAGTTTTTAAATTAAGGTTTACGTTATTAAGGGAGGGGGAAAAAAAACTCCAAATCTACCCGGCCCTGTGTGAAAAAGTGATTGCCCCCCTTTGTTAAATAATACCTGTTTATCACACCTGAGTTCAATTTCTGTAGCCACCCCCAGGCCTGATTACCTCAGGGAGAGCCTTTATCCACAAATGGCAAAAACATGGAACAGTGGTGAACATTCCCAGGAGTGGCCGGCCGCCCCAAATTACCCCAAGAGCGCAGAGACAACTCATCCGAGAGGTCACAAAAGATCCCAGGGGAACATCTAAAGAACTGCAGGCCTCACTTACCTCAATTAAGGTCAGTGTTCACGACTCCACCATAAGAAAGAGACTGGGCAAAAAACGGCCTGCATGGCAGAGTTCCAAGACGCAAACAACTATTAAGCAAAAAGAACATTAAGGCTCGTCTTAATTTTGGAAAAAAACATCTCGATGACTGCCAAGACTTTTGGGAAAAGATCTTGTGGACTGACGAGACAAAAGTAGAACTTTTTGGAAGCTGCGTGTCCCGTTCCATCTGGCGTAAAAGTAACACAGCATTTCATAGCAACAGTCAAATATGGTGGTGGTAGTGTGATGGTCTGGGCTTGTTTTGCTGCTTCAGGACCTGGAAGGCTTGCTGGGATAGATGGAAGCATGAATTCTACTGTCTAGCAAAAAATCCTGAAGGAGAAGGTCCGGCCATCTGTTGGTCAACTCAAGCTAAAGCCATCTTGGGTGCTGCAGCAGGACAATGACCCAAAACACACCAGCAAATCCACCTCTGAATGGCTGAAGAAAAACAAAATGAAGACTTCGGAGTGGCCTAGTCAAAGTCCTGACCTGAATCCCATGGAGATGCTGTGGCATGACCTTAAGAAGGCGCTTCATGCTAGAAAAGCCTCAAATAAAGCTGAATGACAACAATTGTGCAAAGATGAGTGGGCCAAAATTCCTCCAGAGCGTGTAAAAGACTTGTTGCAAGTTATGGCAAACGTTTGATTGCAGTTATTGCTGCTAAGGCTGCCCAACCCGTTATTAGGTGCAGGGGCAATGACTTTTTCACACAGGGCTGTGTGGGTTTGGATTTTTTTCTCCCTACATAATAAAAAACATTCATTTAAAAACTGCATTTTGTGTTTACTTGTGTTATGTTTGACTAATATTAAAATGTGTTTGATGATCAGAAACATTCTGTGTGACAAACATGCAAAAGAAAAAAAAGGCAGGAAGGGGGCAAATCGTTTTTCACACCACTGTATGTATATATAATGGCTGTTTCTGAGGGCATAACAATCAAAAATAAAACACGATCTTATCTTAGCAAGACCATTTGGACATACAGTACGAAAAATTAGAATATCAAGTAAAAGTTGTTTTCTTTTGGCAGTTTAACAAAAGATGAAACCAACAAATTTTATTGATCCATTAGCAGTTCGATGTTGTAACTTTGCTGATTAAGATTTTCAGCTTATAAAAACCACAAACTCAGAAAATTAAAATTATTAATTATATATATATATATGCATGACCTGCATGACCTGATCACCAAAATCCAAATTTATTTATTTTTTTAAATATATTGATTTACATACTATTTGATTATATAATACGTCAAATTCACATTTTAAGTTGCATTGCAGAAAACAACCTTTTTAGGATATTTAAATTTTCTGGGTAGTACTGTATGTCCCGGTGCACCAAAGAAGGTCCGTAACAGCATGCCTGGATAAGTTCAGTATGGCAGAATTTATGAGTCCTAACCTTAGACCAGACCAGAGAAAGCAACAGCACACAGGAGCGGCCAGCAGGAGGCAGTGAAGCAGAGTGTGGTGGGGGGTCAGTTAGTGAGGACATGCTCTTACTCTGCTTAGCGTTGTTGCTTTTAGCAGGGACAGAGTCACCCGCTACGGAAGCAGGGGTCACGCTGCACGGCTGTGAAAGCTCCGAGTCGGGACAGGAGCTGCTGTTGCCCGTGCTGTTCCAAGCCA
Source organism: Oostethus manadensis (assembly GCA_024372805.1). NCBI lineage: Eukaryota > Metazoa > Chordata > Actinopteri > Syngnathiformes > Syngnathidae > Oostethus > Oostethus manadensis. Next base: position 1,733,061 of record QODF01000106.1, on the reverse strand, counting down.
TGCGCTTTACGTCATGAGGTGGTACTGAAACACACAACGGATGGTCAACGCACACACACACACACACACACACGCACGCACACTTGCATGCAAGCTAACAAAGTTGGATGGAAACACTGAACCAACACGGCTCACGCAAAATGAAGGTTAGTTGCTAGGCAAAAAAACAGTTTAAAAACACACCCATTAAGAGCACAGTGCAAGCAGGGTGATGCACGCACACACACACATGCAGGCCACACCGGGATGGCAGCTGGAAGCAAGAGGAGCACAGCTGATTATGATGCAGTGGATGTCATGTAACTGCTGCCCCCGGCCCCTCTGCTGGCCCTTGCTTTTAATAGGGGGTGGTGTGCTTAAAATTTAAGAGGGAGGCAAAAACGATTGCCGTTTGGTGCAGGTGTGTCTGCCAAGAGCTCAAAAGCTCTAAGATTATCGAGAGGACCTCAGACAAGGGATATACGAGTTGATTAACACAAAAAAGATTAAAGGGTCACTGACATGATTTCAAATGAAATCCTGTTGTATATTGTTGGTAACTATGTTCTATGTTGTTTTTTTGTTTTTTTTAAGTGAAGGATACATTCACAAAATGATATTTATAGTTCATGGCGGCAGCCATGACGAACTTGTCACAGCAAAGCGTCATTTGCAGAAGTGACATCAGCAGAGTAACAGCTCTCGGCTAAAAGCAAGCAAACAAACGCTTTCCGAGATATGGCATAAACGCAATTTGCAAAAGAATTAGGGAAAAAAGTTGCCACAGAACAGAGTAAATTTACATATTTTTACATATGGTATTCCAACAGTGGCGGCTGCTGGTTATTCAAGGTGCGGAAGCTCATTTTTTTCCGGCCTACATCATTCCTTCATTTATTTTCTATACCGCTTATCCTCATCGGGGTCGCGGGTGGCCTACATCATGAATGTGTTTATTTATTTATTTCTATGTAAATTCTACCCTCTGTTCTTTTCAGAAAATAATCTGTAATCCTGTTGTACCGTACCAGGCACGTGGCACAGTACAACCTCCGGGGGAGGTTTATACTTCAAGACGGCTGATTCGCTCACTTCACTGTCAATCAGAAAGGGATTCCGCCTGACACAGTTCAGCCAATCATCATGCGTAGCCTGAGCGTCCAAGACAGCCCACTGCCCCATAGACACCCGGAGATGCTGAGCGTTTGATGGGCAGGACAAAGCCCAGCATTTATCCAATGACTGTCCAGTTCTGCACGGTGGAACAACCCACTCTACACTTCCCCATCTAAGTCAGTAGACGCTCGGCGTCTGACTGTGCGTCCGACCGTGGCACTGCAGGGATGAATGAGGGGGAATTTGTGTCAGTTACCTGTGATAAGCAGCTTATTCGGGAACAAAAGATGTATGTAAAAGATATTCTAGCACATATTAAGCCAATGGAACGTACACACAGCAGTATATATTTCATCACTTTTTTGGGGGACATTTTAGAAAAAGCTGAGCTTCCCTTGCAGTCTCAGCGCAATTGTCACAGTAAATTCTAAACACTATTTTTCCATAGAGACAAGGCTGCACACATAATACATGTTATATAAACATCTTTTTAAAGCATTATATTGACGGAGGGGCGCAGGGGCAGCGGCTGCTGTTGCGACGGCTGCTGTTGCGACCAATCTTCATCTCCATGTCTTAAGGCTTAGGTCCATTTTCTGCAAGCTCGATATCATGTCCAAATGTTTCTCTATTATTTTCTCCTCAAAAACTATTACCAAATTGCTCAAATCTTCACTATAATCCCTGTAAACATCCTTTGTCTCATGCACTACTGTTTGTGGAGCTTAGTGACAGTACTCGGATCGTGTCACTTCCGGAAATGACGTCTTGCTGCGAAGAGTTTGTCATAGCTTCCAAATGTAAAAAATACAAATGTAATGCTTTGTGAATTTCACTATCAAAAAACAGTGTAGAACTGTCCACTGTAGACATAGATACAAAAGATGGCAGAGACACTCGCGTCACAGCCACATTGCAGTCATTGTTATTACGTAAACAACAGACAGTCGATAGTTTGCATTAAAACGACAGAAGAAAAAAGTAAAGCTGAACGATTTGTAAGGTCTGATTTTGGAGAAACAAACTCTTAAGTATCCCCGGCAACTACTCGTATCTACATTCTTCATCTTCGAAATCCACCCACAATTGGACTCACGGGAACAATTGGGGGTTAAGCCACTATTGATGCACTACACTAATGATGGGGATGTCATAAAACATGCCAAAAAATTCTAACTATCCCTTTAAGACTTAAGACATGAAGATGAAGACTGAAGGATGAGCAACTCCAGAGTAATCTGCAATGATTGGTTTTATTTCATTAATAATTGTAAAGGGGTCTTTATAGCCTGATTTCAAAAATATCACCACCCACAGACCCCACTGTCAACAAACGGCCGTGAAAAATGTTTCTATAACATGTATAATGCTTTGCAGCCTTGTCTCTATGGTGGAATAGTGTTTAGAATACGGTATGTGGTGTATAGTGGTGCAAAAAAGTGTTTGCCCCCTTCCAGGTTTCTTTTTTCCATGTTTGTCACACTTAAATGTCAGATCAAACCAATTTAAATATTAGTCAGTGATAACACAACTGAGCACAAAATGCAGTTTTTAAACGAAACATTATTAAGGGAGAAAAAACCCCATAATAAAACTTAACATTAGTTGAGATAACAAAAATGATGAAAACATGGAACAGTGATGAACCTTCCCAGGAGTGGCCGACCAACCAAAATTACCACAACAGCGCAGCGACAACCTTTTCAAGAGGGTCACAAAAACCCCTGCAACAACATCCAAAGAAGTGCAGGCCTCAGTTAAGGACAGTGTTCAAGACTCCACCATACATACACCCTAGACTGGTTGCCAGTCAATCGCAGGGTAGAAAAACAAACATTCACACTCTAATGGACAAGTTAAAGTGGCCAATGAAGCTAACATGAATGTTTTTGGAATGTGGGGGGAAACCGGAGTAGCCGGAGAAAAACCCACGCACGCACGAGGAGAACATGCAAACTCCACACAGAGATACCCAACGGAGATTCGAATCCTGATCTCCTGACTGTGAGGGCAACATACTACCCACTAATCCACCGCGCGGCAATGTAATGTAGTGTACTCATTCAAATGAAGTTACAGTATGTAAACTATTTCAATAAAAAACTGCATTTTGCATTCAGTTGTGTTGTCATTCACTAAGATTTCAAATTTGTTTGATGGTCTGAAACATTTAAGTGTGACAAAAACAACAAATAAAAAAATCAAAAAGATACCCGAATGAGGCAAACACTTTTTCACACCGTTGTAAACAAGACATGACTAACTCTGTTGAGTGGGAACTTTGATGTGGTGGTTTCTGTGTGATGACCAGTAATACTCCGACGTCAGAATAGCATTCTATTACAAAATGTGTTTATACTGACACCCAAATGCTTCTTGGAAAGGTGTTGCTTCATAGCAGTCAGTGAAATGAACGCTGCTAAAAATAAAAAATAATAAAAAAAGGACAACATTGGTTCATTTAGAACGACCACAGGAATATAAATCGACACATCGATCTACTGAATGCATCGTTACACCCCTACTATTTCAGCAAAGTTGACAACTCATGTCAGTGACCCTGTAAAGCCACATGTAATGGCTTGTAATGGAATCGAAATGGAAACAATTAAAATGGTCAACGGTCAGATTGCAGAGCAGCCACATCAGTAACTTATCATTCCAGACATGTAAATTTGCAAACAAAATGAAAACAGCTAAGTAGTTCCAATTTTTGAAAAAAACCCCCACAAATGTATAAACTAATGTCCAGTCTTGTTTTTACCACATTTAAAACAACAAACTAAAACAACACATTGGACAAATGTATTAACAATTAATTACTCACAGACAGCCAATACAGGTACAAAGCCAATAGTTCTACTTGCATAGCACTGATCAAAATGAGAGGAAATGACCAATGTTATAGCACGCAAAAGGTGCGTAGCTGCAGTAATCATGGATTTGCCAAAAGCTTTTAATGCAATTATTCACAACATCCTAACTACAAAATTAGAAAGGTATGGAATCAGTGGATTAGTTTTGAATTGGGTTAAAAGCTACCCAGCAAACAGGAAGCAATATGCGAAGCTAGAAGAATACACATCTGCAAGGTTAAATATCTTGCACGGCGTACCCCAGGGGTCAATACTAGGACCAGAACTGTTCAACCTATACATTAATGATATCTGTAAAGTTACGAAAGACCTAAAACTAGTACTATTTGCGGACAATACTACTGCTTTTTGTTTTGAAGAAAGCACACAAGCGCTAATAAAACAAAAAGTGCAAATTTTTACACTAAAATTATTGTTTCATAAAAACAGATTGTCCCTGAACCTGGGTCAAACTAAACTAACGCTAATTGGTAATAGCAGATTAAATAATTACGTGCAAATACAAATTGTTGGTGTGGACCTCCAAAGGGTAAATGAAAATAAAATTTTGGGGGTCGTAATTGATGAAAATATGAGCTGGAAATGTCACATATAAATATAGAACATGAAGTAGGGAGAAATACCTCAATATTAAATAAAGCTAATTTGTCCCTGACCAAAAATCACACCATACTCTATTGCTCTGTGGTATTACCTGGAAATATAGGAAAATAGAACAGTTGGGACATTTCATAATACCGCAGATAGAGAACGTCTATTTCTAAAATCAGGGTAAGGAACTCAAACAATGCACTAAAATGAGCAATTTCATGAAACTGTACATGCAGTTGATGGTTAAAAAATACAACGAAGAGTCCTGAACTGCTGTGCTATATCTAACTATACTTGTTCATAACTGTATCCATTGTCTGTACTCACCAACTATTTACCTATGTTCTGTTCTGTCTATTTTACACTTATTATTCACTAGGACTGTTATATATATTATTTACGGTGACAAGAACTTAAGACTACTTGTTTTTTACATTTTACAGCCAAGGTAGCCGTCCTCCACACACTCGACAAAACTGCAATATCATATTTGCCTGCAGTGACAATGTTATTACAACCTCATTACAAATCAACAAAAATGATAATCGGGCAAAACAGAAGCGTGAATAGTTCTGTGCTTTCTGACTGTCTGTGAAGCCAAGAACACATCAGGCTGAGTGCCGGTTTGCTGAAATTCTTGTGGCAGGGTGGCAGAATAAAGCAAACAGAGCTCTGTTATTGAAACTGACAGATATCCAAAGTCAGCTATCAAGATTAGAAGTGAGAAAAATGTTGATGGGTGAATCTTGAATTCCTGTGAGTTACTGTTAAATGTTAAGAATTGAAATGACGCAAACCAGGCGTGTCCACACGCCTGCCCTTTTTTTATGGTTCCACAGCACATTCTAAAAACACAAACAAAAACATAAAAAAAGGAAAAAAGTAGTATTGCTATGAAAATAAAGCCAAAATATTGGGATAAAATAATAATATTAAGAGTAAAAATAGCATACATTTATCTGTCATTAGAAAGAAAAAAGAAACTAAGAAATCAAAGAATAAACATGCAATTTTTAGGAAATTAGGTTGGGAAAAAGTTATTACAACAATAATATTATCAGGAAAGAAATGTACATACAGAAAGTGGAAATATTTGTACATTTGTAAACAAAGGGAAAAAAGTTCATACTAATGTCACTTGTCACTGACCATACATAGCTTTTCTTTAAATATAAAAAATGTCTCAGCAGATCAACAAAGGGGGGTGTGAAAAAATGTAAAAGCGGTACCCACATCCTTATATTTTTCACTATGCGGCCAAACTCTCCCATTAAGTGATTTGGAAGTAATTTCAATGGAGAGCAATGGTTTGTTTTCGCCTGTATGCTGTTGGCTCCATCAACATTGTTGTTTAAATTTGCCCAATATGACAAACCTCTATGAATCCTGCCGAGCAACAAGTGACCTCATGGTTGCTGGGTAGAATTCATGCAGCAATCCTGCTGCTCAATGGTACTGCTACCACTTGCTAGTTAAAGATGTATTTATTACTTTTAGTTTATTAGTTCAATTTAATAAAGAATCTCATGATTTTCTAATGCCTGTGTGAGCTACGGAGGAGAAACTGAAAATAAATAATGACAACAAATTTTGTTTTAGTGAGTGGAGCCCAGTTTCCCATATATCCAGTTGCATTCCTTGTTATCTCCTGTGTCTGTAGAAAGTTAGTGCACAAAATAAACACACGTTAACATAGCAGGTGAGGGAGGGTTGGGCACAGTGACAGTGGTAAAACATTGTGAAAAGGTTCTACAGACTGGGAGGCCAGTTTGGGCAGGCGAGTGCAAGGGGCAGCCAGGCTTTGTCCAGCTGGAGCTGTCACATTAGGAGCACAAGAGGGGAAAATGCAGTCATCACAAATGCGCACACACACACACAATCACACGCACACACACACTTCTAGGTTCCCACAGCGTCCCTGATGACTTTTGCAAGGTCTGAATTGCTCTTTGTTAAGGAGTGCCGCATGTGCCCCAGCTGAGGTGTGCTCTGCAGGGTGGATGGCTCTCCCGATGCTTCACCACTAGTTGGGCTCTTAACTTTTTTTTTTTTTTTGCAGTTTTGAGCTTAACTTGGTCACAATGACATTTCGTGATGAGATTTTGGGAACACGGTGACACCGCCTGAGTGGATGGGGCCTCAGCTTGGAGCAACATAACCCCTTATTAGTAGTACTCCTTGCAGAGAAGTCCCGAAGGAAGGGAAAGTGGGCGGGCAAATTAAGAGCTGTTAAGTCAATCATCAAACTCATAACATTTCAACTACTAAGTAAATCTGCAAGTTTAACGAGATTCCTGTCGGTCCTTTTTTCTCTTAAGTCGTTGGGAGTATGCAAACCTATCCTATTTATTACTTCAGAATCAGAAAAACTTTATTGCCATTGTAAGTGAACAATTCACAAACTAGGAACTTTCTTTGGCGACGTAGAATCCTAAGTAAACATAGAGCGTTAAATAAACATAGAACTAACTAAACATAGAACCCTGAGTACAAAGTTGAAATCACTGATAAGTAAAGGCATGAGGGTGTTTTTCAGACTTGTTTGTCGCAAACGGTCTTAGAAATTGATGAGAAGAAGTCTATATATTAGGGACATTCCGATCAATCGGCCACCGATCAGTATTGTTGTGTCAAATTTGGCTTATTGTTAAAAGTAAGCATCACATGACTGTACGTGTGTTCCAAGAGACTTTCAATTAGGCAAACAAAGGCAATTAACCTTGCCCACCCCCTTGGCCCCGATATTCCTAGGGGCCCCAGTTGTCTCATAAAACTATTGCTTTCCCCCCTTAAAGTACAAATTACTATTTTACATATTACTATTTTAGTCTTAATTCACATCCTTCCATCTATATCAAAATGCATAATTTATCATGATCCTTTGGACTGCTCCCCCCTCCCTTCTCGTGCCATAGACTATTCCATGTCACCGTGCATGTGCATATTGATTCTGGAAGACAAGAGTGAAACAAACTTGGCGCAGTTCCTCGCTCACTCCTGCTTGTTTGTAATTGTAAACATATTTGCTTTCCTTTTCATGGTGGTAATGAATCTTTGCAAATGTTTCATGGCAATCATGTCTGTCATGGACCATTACGTCATAAATCCCTGACCCCCACCGGAACACAGTCATAACATCCCGTAAAAAAAAGAAGAAACTTTATTTACAAAATGACTATTACAAACAGGGGTGCCACCAGACATGCTGGGCCCAATGGAAAAAAAAAAAAGTCTAATCACACTGGGCCCTTCCTGGGCAGCTGGGGTCACCAGATTTTTAGGACCTAAATGACTCACTAAAAAAAGAGGTGGGCAAACTTTTTGATTTGCAGACCTCGGTATAAGCTAACAAAATTTAGGGTCCGGGGGGTGGGGCGGGGGCGGGACTATAGATTTGATACACGCACACCATTTTACGCTTATAATTTAAACAGTCCATCTGGAATTATTTGTCTTATTTTATCTGTAAAGCTGTCATACAATCTGGTACATGAGCTTTTCCCTGAGCAGTTTAAACATCAGAGCCCATCAAAAGACAAAGTTTTACTGAAACAGACTCCCTGTACATGAATAAAGAATGAGTGATATACAATATTAACTGTGAACAATAAACTATGAACGGTTGGGGGCCTCAAAAAGGTGTAAGACGTCACTGCTGGTGACCTCAGGAAGCTGAGGTGGGAGTTTGGGGGGAACCTGAGGGGTGTTGGTCAGGGTGGGTAGTTAGCTCCTTGCCAGGCACTGAATTGGGTGGGGGTGTGAAGGGGGCCACCGCATAGCTTCCTGTGTTAAAAACAAACTTACTGGCAGGTGAACTTTGAGGTGAGGGCAGAAGTGGAGGCATCTCCTCGGTGGCGCTGTTCTGACTCAGCGCTGTAGTGTCGGCTAGAACACACAACGTAGCCAGACACACAACATGTACAAACATCCACAGTCAAGAGAGAGACGGGCGGTGGTCCAGAGTATCCCCGCACACCGGTCTCTAACCCAGCGGTTCTCAAATAGTGGGGTGGGCGGCCCTTTGGGGGGCACGGTGAACTCTCAGCCAGAAGCAGGGAGTACTTTCAATGTTAGTGTAAACCTGCCTATATGTCCAAATGTATTAACATGCCATTTGACTTTTGAATGCACTCCACAGCTCTCCATTTTCTGGCATTTTCCTGCTTTCAGTTTTGATTTCAGTTTGTACAGTACAGATGAATGATAGTATTTCATAGGGGGGGGCACGACATTTCTGACCCCTGGGGGGGCGTGACAGAAAATAACTGAGAACCACTGCTCCAACCCAATTGGGTGATTTTGCACAAGAGTGGAACTAGGAAAAGGAAAGAATGGGAGTACCTTGCCTACCTTTCATTTCCTCCTCGTCATTGGTGGCATTGCTCTCTGTTGAACCCTGTAGCAAAAAAAACACACACACCCACATAAATGGCAATAAAAAATAATGAGTCACAAGCGAGTGTTTATTTGTAGACCCAACAAACACGCATGCATGCACGCAGACACACACACCTAACCTTGACGCCATCAGGAGGGTTGTGCACCACGATGCTCACACACACACACACACGACTCACCTTGACGCCATCAGGAGGGTTGTGCACCACGATGCTCACACACACACACACACACACGACTCACCTTGACGCCATCAGGAGGGTTGTGCACCACCGTGCTTTGAGATTCCTGCAACACACAACACAGCAGTCGCTACAAAGCAAAGGTAACAAACTTCAAATACAAAAACTACAGTGAAGTCAATGTTTGTAGATACAACTGATGATTAAGTTACAGATGTTGACATCCCTCGGATCGGCTGGCTCGCAGCAACTCGTCGACGTAACCGGAAATGGAAACGGACATTTTGTACATGTGCAAATCTAGAAGATGCCTGGGTGCAAGAACGTCTCAGACGTTTTGCCGCCAAAGACCCAAACTTTGACTTTTGGGTCTCAAACTGACATAAGCGGTCAGCCGTGTATGTCGACGCTGGCTTATGTGGCCACTTTTTCACTAATTACACCACCACCACCAGAGGAGTATGAGGACTTGATGACTTGGTTGACCCAGACGGGTTATCAACGTAAAAGGGGCAGACTTTAGTACTAAACGGTGTGGAATCGACAGTGTATTTAACTTAAGTAAAGAATGGAAAGTAAAAACTCAAAAATGAGTGCAGTGCACCCTGAGCACCCAGCACAGGCACTGTTGAGTCACTACTGTGTGGTCTAAAGAAGCCCTCTGCTACAACTACAACTCCTCCAGGTAACATTATACAGTAATATAAAGCAGGAGTTCAGAACATTCAAAAAGAGAATACTACATCTTATTTAATATTCTTGAAACAACTAATGGATTAATCAATTGTTAACTTTTCCCAATTTAGTCTTATGCCACTCCACACCTAGTTGCCAAGCTACGTACTGTATTGACATAGTCAACAAAGACATTTCAAACTCTTAGGATTTGGATTTGTCCTTTCAAACCATACGGTAGCAAACTGGACCACTTGATGGAAACCTGGCTTTGAAGTTAGCCCACCAGTCAGTATTGTTTTTCTGGCCTTCACTAACACGTCATCCCACCCGCCTCATCCCCTCCAGGTCAAAGTCACTACCTCACCAGACCAGGTTGTGTGTCATGTAAGTCACAAGATGCAATGCATGCTAGTAGCCCCCCAGCCCGCCCAAAAAATACATGAATTAAAACTGTATATATAATAATTATTATAATAATAATATAAATTATACAGACAGACACACGAACATGAACACAGCAGTCAGGTTGAGCAGTTATGGTGGGAAGAAACAGGTCAGCACAAATGTGGAAGATGAAGTGAGACAGACCCGCAACCCTAACGAGGATAAGCGGCATAGAAAATGGATGGATGGATGGAAGTAAGACGGATAGAGAGATGTTAGTAAATGAGCTGGTAGTCTTGGACAGAAATTGCCGTAATGGTCCTGAAGTTCCTGGGTACGGGTGCCACCATACACTCAACACACGAGACGAGATGCTTCATGATCAATGCGGGGTTCACGAGAAGAGACGGGACGATATTTTAACATTACTTGGAGGAAAACTACCATAACTTACGGTGTGTGAGCCACTACCCAGCTCGTGCAGCAGTGCGGCTAATCTGTGGTCATGTTCTAATCTCAGTTCTAATCTCTCTCAACCCGGATTTACGTTCATCACCGAAATCTGACCAGAACTGGCCTCACTGGACAAATTGGGTGGTAAGTCACTGTTGATATACAAGACTAATGATGGGGATGTCATACAACTTCATGTCAAAAAATCCGAACAATCCCTTGAATCCTGCCTGCACTTCCATTCACAGTTTGCCAAAGTTCAGTCAGCTGGCTGCCCTGTTCTTGCGAGACAGCGTTCATCTAAGAGAAATACCATCATCTTGCAAGATCTCGTCTCTCGTGACACCCCTGTTGCTGGGTGTGTGGCCATAAAAAAAGCTGCTTCTTGACTGCATTGTATTAATGCCACAAGATGGTTCTATTCATAAATTATAGGGGTGTAACGATTCATTTACTAGATCGATGTATAGATTTTTATTCCTATGATCCAACTACATTTATCTGCGCTCGCCAAGTCCAGACAACACATCAAACGATCGCTTAAGGTAATCAATCGATTGAACCAATACTAGGAAATAAAGCATAGGATTTCAGCACTGCCGGTTTTAAACGGATGTGTGGTTTTTAGTTTTGTGAATGATAAAGACGTTAAACGTAACCCTTGTAATAGTTTGATTTGTTGCATGTTGATTAGTCGTGACTGTTGACTGGGCCGCACGGATGACGTCATGTGACGCTGAGCATGCGCGCTCTGTTAGAAAAGTCCGTGTGACTACTTTGGGTGTGTTCAAATTCTCTACTGACTTCTCTGACTTAAATATTTGAACCCCAGCTGATTTTGTAAGTTTGCCACTAACAAAGAAATGATCAGTCTATAATTTCCATGGTAGCTTTATTTGAACACTGAGAGACAACAATGACAAAAAAAATCCAGAAAAATGTGTTTCAAAAAGAGTTATAAATTAATTCGCACTTCCATGAAGGAAATAAGTATTTGACCCCCTATCCGTCAGCAAGATCTCTAGCTCCCAGGAGGATCTTATACAGGTAACGAGCTGACATTGGCAGCCCTCTCAGCTATTTACCTGTATAAAAGACACCTGTCCACAGAAGCAATCAATCACTCCAGATCCCAAACTCTGCACCATGGCCAAGACCAAAGAGCTTTCCAAGGATGTCAGGGACAAGATTGTGGACCTAAACAAGGCTGGAATGGGCTACAAGACCATCGTCAAGCAGCTCGGTGAGAAGGTGACAACAGTTGGTGCAATTATTCGCAAATGGAAAGAAACATAAATTAACTGCCAATCTCCCTCGGTCTGGAGCTCCATGCAAGATCTCAGCTCGTGGAGTTTTAATGATAATAAGAACAGTGAGGAATCAGCTCAGAACCACTCGGGAGGAACTTGTCAATGATCTCAGGGCAGCTGGGACCATAGTCACCACAAAAACAGTTGGTAACACACTACGCCGTGAAGGACTGAAATCCTGCTGTTCCCGAAAGGTCCCCCTGCTCAAGAAAGTCCATCTACAGGCCCGTTTGAAGTTTGCCACTGAACATCTGTCTGATTCAGAGGAAGACTGGGTGAAAGTGTTGTGGTCCAATGAGACCAAAATTTAGCTCTTTGGCATCAACTCAACTCGCCGTGTTTGGAGGAGGAGGAATGCTGCCTACGACTCCAAAAACACCGACCCCACCGTCAAATATGGAGGTGGAAACATTATGCTTTGGGGGTGTTTTTCTGCCAAGGGGACAGGACAATTGCACCGCATCAAAGGAAAGATGGATGTGGCCATGCACCGTCAAATGTTGGGTGAGATGGGACGTGGTTGGGTATTCCAGCATGACAACGATCCACGTGTGACTAGTGACGATATCCTCTAATATTGTCCTGATATGAACCTGTAGAGCATTGATGTCGTTGCAAAATGCAAAAATGCATTGTTTTTTTGGGGGGGTGGGGGTTAACCTCCGTGAGGGCAGCATGCCATGCAGCATTATCTTCCAATAACGTTTGATATCATTCTGCAGAACTCTATTTTCTTCCACATGGTTTTTAGCTTCCTTGAGAGCAGCGCACAAGGCAGCATTACCTTCCAATAGTGGCTTCATATCATCCTGCAAAGCCTTGATATCAGTGCGTAGTGCTTTATTATCTGCAATTTTTATCCTCTCTAAGAGCAGCACACAACGCAACATTTTTATCTTGCAACTTCTCAATTTCTTCTTTTAGAGCTTCCGTTTCTTTGCTCAGTGCTCTATTTTCCTCCATAAGGTTTATGACATCACCATGGACCCCTAGGATCTTTTCCATGAGACTGTCATTCTGCGATTGCACATGTTGAATCTGTGACTGCAATTTCTTAAGGTCACCCCCCCCCCCCGTCTGCAACTCCATCTTCATTTGTTCTAACTTTTAAAGTCTTGCATCCAGGTCTCCCAGAAATTTTCCTTCACCACATTTTGTTTTTCTTCTTGTTTTTCTGATGTACTCGAGTCAAGGCTGCAGTCGTCCTCCCCCTCCACATTTGGCAACAAGACTGGCGCTTGTGATTTTGAGTCCATGTATCCAGGGCCAGCATCCCTTACAATTGTAGCAGAGGCTCGCTTTCTTTGATTTTGTTTTTGGCATTGTTGCTAGGCAACTGCTTTAAACTTCCGTAACTAGCCGGTTAGCTTGGCTTTGTAACAGCTTTCAGCACATGTAACTGGTTTGTTTCAAGGAACCTGTACCTCTCCCCAATCCAAGTTAAGGTTGAGGGGATGTGCAACCAGTTGCGATCTTGTGTTCATGAAATGTCTTCAGAAAAGCACCAAAGTAGTTGTAGTTTGTAGTATCCTCAGCAGAGCTCTTGCCTTGTACATCCTCTCCAGTCAACAAAGGGAAAAAAAATCTTCTATTTTATAACGCTTATATTTGCAGCGTAAGGTTGAGTGGGGAGGTGGGGGGGTCGTTGGGGTTTGGTTGATAGGGATATGGGGGGGCTGAAAAGTTTATCTCCAAAAGGGGGGTGATGCAAATAAAGTTTGGTTACCACTGAGATATGGGGTGTATTTTCATTGGTGTACATGCTTCTTAGCTAGATTACTTCTTCCTCTTCAGTTTGGTATGGAATTTATACTGAGTGTTGGACCACATCCAACTTGAAGCCTTTGAAACTCATGGGTGGGAGCTTCAGGACAAGATAAAAGGTACGTAGCATTAGGTTTGTGCATGTTTGTGTTCTGGTTGGATGGGGAGCTTGTCGTTTGAGAGCCGCTGTTCCATTATTTCTTGCGATGATATGCTTGTTGATCAAACACCTCCTCGTAGCTTTAGTAGCGTCTGTGCAGATGTTACAGTATGTAGGATATTCATTCACTTTCAATATCTATCTGCACATGACATTTCATTGTAATCTGGTGGTGCAAAATAACTTCAATACTTTGGTTAGAGAAGTGAATGAGGTATCAAATTAATGTTAGTCACGTTTTATCAGATAGAATTAATCATTCAACCTTTTAATTTATTCATAAAATCAACCTAAAGTGTTTTGCGCTTTATACAAAGGAAAAGTGAATGCATTTGCCATGAATTGTTGTTTACCTGTTTGTTTGTATCCATAATTAATGTATACCTGATTCTCTTACAAAAAGCAAAGGACATTTAGGAAACGTCACCCGCACTATCCAGTATCCAGCTACTTATTTCACCGTCAGAATGCTTGAAATGTTGGCAAAAAAATTACTAAATCAATTTAAAGTTAATGAATCGTTTCAGATCGTCTTGTTCTAAATGAACCAATATCGTTCTTGAATTGAATATGCAACCATGAATCACGATACGAATCTAATGGTAGTTAAAACGAATCGTTGCACCCCTAATAAATGATCATGAGGTCAAAGAAATATATTTTGTCTGATCAAAATGTTAAAACCTGTTGAAAAACGGCAAGAATTTACATTTTGCACTGTTGAATTTTAAGGGTGTTTGCTTAAGAGCTTCAAAATGCAAAAAGAAAAAAATAGGAGTGAGACGAAAAAATGCTTAGTGAACAATTTATTGCAAACAAGCATTTAAGTGAAAAAGGCTGTTCTTCAGCTCGTCAAAAGTTTCAGAGCACTGCCTTTTAAAAAGGACATATCCTGGCAAAATGTGGGTTAAAAATTAATTGTCAGGTTTTTACACGGTCATAATCTCTCGACAGCAAAGGCAAAAATGCTTTCTCTCTTTTAACGCAGAACATCCAGAAATGATGCAGAAATGTACAAAGTCAAGTAGACTCCAAAAAAGTCACCAGCACTGAGCTGGAGGAACCCATCCTGTCCATCATGACACAGGACCATCCTCGACCCAACTGACGGTTGTAACTGGTGCAGAGTGCAGTCCAATAACCATCAGACGGCATCTGCCAGAGAAGACTTTTAACGAAGAAGGTCTTCAAGGGCTTCGTCTCCTTCAATGCCACAAAATTGCGTGTGTGAAATCAAGTTTATTTACAGATCACACTTTGCACACAAGGTAATTTTAAGTGCTTTACAGAAAAGAAGGGTAAAATAACTGAAGAGTGCATCTGAAATACTTTCAGTTGTCATACGCACAGTTAATATAACTGTTGTTAGCAAGGATTTGAACAAAGTTGAGGATGGTACCACATCTTCTGGAAGACCGTTCCAGATTTTGGCAGCATGAAACTGAAACGCAGCCTCACCATGTTTAGTTCTAATTCTGGGCATCTGCAAGAAACCCTGAGCTGGAGGAATGAGAGATAAATGTGAAATAATGGTACCTGGACGACCGTGATTGCTTCCAACATTACTGGTATGAGTTCCAGGCAATGGATGCCCTCAGTGAAGCCATCTTAACCACCTGAAGCGACATTCGAACTAGCCTCCTGGAAAGACTGGCATCAAGCATACCCAAACCCATTTATCAGCTGGTTGACAAGAATTGTGCTTTTTTTTGTTTAGCTTTGGTCTTAAACCTTTGTTCAGTTGATGAATAACTTATTTCACTTCAATGCTTGCAATAAACTGCGTACATCAAAAGTATGTACCACTCCCATTTCTTCGTTCTGCAAGCTCTATGTAGGATCTCCTTAAGATCCAACAAATCAAAATCTACATTCTTGCAATTTTGGTGGGGATCAGGAGTTTATGAACATCCCGGCAATAATTAAGAGCATTTACGGTGGGTACAGTACAACACTGTTTGGGATGATGTTCCAGACTGAAGCATGTCATGGCGAGTTGAACCCAGACTCTACAGTTCTCTACTGACAGGCTTCCTTGATGGAGATCATGCTCCTTATGCATCTAAACAAGGTGAACATGAGCATCCTGACTTTCTATAGAGTTACTCAAATGGCACTACGTGAAGAATGGTTCAGTAAGACTTGTATCAATGGGTCAATCTTAATCTTAACGGGCATTTTGAATAGAAAATTCAGGAAGACATGCGCACCTCAAAGGGCTGATGGATGATGGAGCAACAAGCAGCGACAATGATGACAATGATGATGACGTACAACTACCAGGGAGTGTTAATTGACAAACACTGCGGCGGCCTACTGTACCATTTGGGCGTTGGTGGCCATGTTGGTGTCTTTCAGGGCATTGATGGCGCTCACTATACTGTTCTTACTGTTGTTGGTGGAAGGCTGGGGCGAGAACGCAAACACTCACAGATTAAAATGGTGCGCCTTTGAGGAAATGGGACTTATGTTAGTTAGGGCTTGCAGCTGTTGAGAGCTAACAGAGCAAATGAGAGGGCGAGTGCCACACAATGGCCTCTACATCATCCCTTTTTACTGCCTCAATAATTCTCTATGCCTCCCCCACTTAACTGCACACACACAGCCCAGGGACAGAGGAGGCAGGCGGGAGGAGAGACAGCTACTTAAGAGTGGCACAGGCGGGCGTCTTGGAAAAAGAGAGCAGCCAAAGCTCAGCCCAAGACTAGCTGACAAAGAATAAAATATAAAACCCGTTAAAGACTGTTTCATTAGGGCAGCGGTGTCCACAGTGAGGTTGGGAGGGCCCATTCAGAAAATGTAATGAAACATGGCCGCCACTGAAAATATTACTGAAAACTAATTTTGAAAGTTGAATTTCATAAGAAGCGGTCATGCTCATGTAAAGAAAACAATTAATGCCGGGGTGTCCAAAGCTTGTTTTATTATTTTTCTTGGCCTATATTTTCTTTAATTTTACAACTTTTCTACTCGTTAGAATAAATGTTTTTACTTAAGTACATCTGACTTATTCTCATAAAGTAATGTGGTTTGCATTTGTGCTGATCTTACTTCAACTTTCTTCTCGAAATTATGACTTTATTCCAATACTTTTTACTTTTGTATTTAATTTATTCTTATAACATCTTTTTCCACAACCGACATTTTCCAAAAATGACAACTTTATTGTTCTGTTTTTCATACAATTGTGACAATGCCTGTCACAATAAATTTTGCTGGATGATAATTGTCCTACAAATTATTGTCAATAATATTACTGACAACTATTTTGGAGTCTATATTTTCATTCATTATTGGCATAATAACACAAGTACATCATATTAAAAGCAATAAACAAATTTACTGGTATTAACTGGAATGTCAAAAACTTTTAAATAAAATTGCGGATGCAATTGTAATAGATTTAACAAAGCAAGCTATTTTTATGACACTATTATTTAGTTACCACAATTAGGCAGGATGTGCGCCACTCTTATTTTGAAGGCCGGAAAAGTGAAATCTAATGTGTGTTGAAAGTGGGTTTAGACCATGGCTAGCCAAGTGGGATAGCTATCGAGTGCCTCCTGAAGCACACACAGCTTGCACAAAGTCAGCGGCCAACCTAAAAGGCTGGGTTGCATTAACAAGCACTAAAGTACAACTCATACTGAAACACACAGTTGCAGTAGCATGCGCTGCTACGCCAAGCTAATCCTCCCACCTATCTTATACTGCCAATCGCTGGACGTGAGCATATGCTCAGGTCCGGCGGCCGCCTGGACATGTTTAGTTCAGGAGAGGGCTGGTTAGTGCTTGTGAGGACATGCCGCTTTGAATGAGCGCTCCACGCGAGTGAACAGTCTGGGAACAGCGACGGAGAAGCGCTTCCGCTGTTGCTACGGAGCGGATTTCCAACTGCCAACGTGAAAATAACAGCGGCGGAGACGAATATCCAACGTCCGGCATGAAACTAACTTCACCAACGTGCAGGGTGAAGCCTCTTGACATCCAGTCTGAGCGGTAAAGAGAAAGGAACACCGACACGCATGCATGTGTCTATTTATCGAGGCCAGCAAAATGACCGACTTGGTTTTTTCTTACTGTTTGATAATAAGCAAACAATAACTAGGCGAGCAATATTATTGTTCGCCTAATTACGACTCTCTTTAATACTTACATTTTATGATAGTGCAATTATGTTGTTTTCCTCATAATATTATGGTTATTCTTGCAAAATTACATTTTCTCATTACATTAATTTTCTGACTTTAGACTGCCGATTTTTCCTTCTTTTTTAGTTTTCCTTTTATTTATACTTTTGGAATGTGTCTCGAACAAACAAACTGTGGTCGGAACTTTGGGCACTCATTTTTTCTTTTCTTTCTTTTATGTCTATTATAATAAGTAACAGGAGTATAAAGGTGACGATAGGGATGTTATTTCATGTGTAGAGGGCTCTAATTATATTCAAAACATATTTAAAAAGTTATAAACAGGTTTTCTATGCTGTTACTATGAAAATAGTAAATGGCAAATCCTACTTTGCAGGAATTAACTTATCATGGTCAGTTCTGGAACCAATTACCGATTACTGTATAGCTTTCAGCTCAACAAATCCACTAAATACAAGGCAAACTGTCGTGTTACTGGTGAGTACAAGTGAATGATGGCACTTAAAGGGGTGGGTTCTGGCCCTGAACCTAATCCGATAATTACAGCGGTCACATTTATTGGAAATGTTGATCCCAAATTGAAAGAACTTCACCGTCAACCCAGCTGGAAGGTTTGTAGCTGAAATGTGGATACTAATGCATTAAACTTTTTCAGTCACCCCTTGGATTTCATTTTCATTTTCACTTGTTTAATATCTAAATTGACTTGGCCAATGGTGAAAGTGATGCCAATACATTTTCATAATGAAATTCATCAGATGCGCACAATTACTAAATACTATTAAAAGAATTAAAAAAGGAGACAAACTTTGAACTGTTAGTTGTGGTCCCAACTCAATGTCAACACATTTCAGACTTGACTTAATAAACACATTTCAGTGTACAATGATGTGCTAAATACAAAGAATAAAGAGCATGATAAAATGTAATTTGAGCAGAAACAGTAGTATTTTGGTGTGATACCAATACAAGCTTCTTCTTAAATACTTCTGCGAATAATTAGCACTTGCCCGAACGGGCAAGTCGTCAACTCAGCGCACTTGCCCGTCCAAAATCTTTACTTGCCCCAGGCAATCGTTAATGTCGATCCCCTAAATATGACCCTCGCTCTTACACTATGTCACCTACAACACACACAGTTGATATAAAATGTAAGAACGTTTCCAAAATAATTTTTTTTCTTTAGTATGTGGCCCACTGTAGAAAAGGTTTGGACACCCCTGATTGATGGTATTTACCCTTTTAGGATGCCTGATTGATGTTTGTTAGGTAAACAAAAAGATAAAGAATATATTTTATTGGACATTTTGGATACCCGTGCATTAACTAATGGAAATAAAATATAATAATTGTGGGGGCTTTATGGTAAGAGTCCACCTGAGCTAAAAAGAAATAGTGATAATAATAAAGAGAAAAACGGGGAAGACACAAGACCACCTTACCTTAGCAGAGTCGGATTTCTTGTTGAGTAAACTTTTGCATGCTGTGAAAAGGAGAAAAAGATGGGGAAGAAAGGAGGATAGAAAGGGAGAGAAACGGGCAGATAATTGAGTTTCACATTGAAAGCACAAAATGGAGCGCTGGCTGAGCTTTGAGGAGGTGGGAATTGTTCAAAGTGCAAATGCAGCAAAGACTTGAGTGACCAAAGTGCCACGGACTGTATGTGAACATACAGCAACCCCCATTTCCCACCCTGCCTTGCTTGCACATTCCCATCATAATCCATTCAATGCCACCAGGGGATACCCAGAAGAAACCTGAGAGCAAAGTAAACTTCCTGAAGCCATTTCCTGTCTAGAAGACCCCCAGCACAAACTAAAAAGGAAAGCAATGAGTTAGCTTCATGTAAGCATTGATTTCTCTTAAAACACACACACACACACACGCCTTCTGTTTCTTACCTTCCAATTGGAAAAGGGAAGGGGCAGGGGGCAGGGGGTGTTTGGACATAGGAGAACAAAGATAAGGGGCACAGAATTTATAATCGCAAGTGGAAAGTCATGCTCTGCATCCTTAGCGGTTAGTACACACTTTAAAAAAATCTCAATCCTGTCATGCAGCACCCAACATTAAATAAATAAATAAGTACAACATGAAAAGACTGATCACTTCAGACAGGAGGAGTGGTGAAAGCAGTGAGATACGCAAGATCACTGTGTTCTTATGTTAAACACAGCAGCCCTTCAGCATCTGCTGGCGGCGGAGGATGAAGGGCTGCATTGGAGAGAACATCTGAGACTGTTCCCCCTGAGAACATTGGATGTGATACAGCAGAACCTCAAAGGCCGAACACCTTGGTAGCCAAGTAATAGGGGGGACGGATGTCTTAAAGTCGAAACCAATTCACTTCTTAAAATCCTTTTTATGCCATCATATTTAAAAATGTAGCAGAAAAATGCAGAAAACACGAATAGAAAAAAAAGCCTCTGTCCTGGCTGGTCAGTCCAATATGGCTGAATATAACAGCAATAATTTCAAAAAGGACAGAATGTCTACAGTCTACTGATCTGCCCATGGGTCATTTGTGGTCTGTAGAACAACGTAGAAAAAAATTCAACTAAAATAAACAAAACCCAACAAAAATAGGAAAAATTGAGCAAAAACACAGAATGTAAAAACAACCTCAAATCTTATTTATAATCAAAAATGCAAAGCTTTGAACAGAAATACATTTTAAAAAAAAACAACATAATCACAATATTCTTACAAAACAATCCCATAACATTTTCAAAATATACAAAAATTATGTTCTTGAACAAAATAATAAATTTTAAAATTGTCCCAATATATTTGATAGCAATAGAAATCTTTTACAAAAAAATATAATATTTAAGCCATAAAAATAAGATTTAAAAAAAACACACACACCCCCGCCCCAAAACAAAATTGTACCCTATCAAAAAAACATCAAAGTGTCCCATTGCATCTTTTAATTTTTCAGTATCTGGCTCTCAGTGTAAAAAGCTCGGACCACACCATTAGTATAGTGTCTGAAGGCCGCAACTAACCATTATTTTCTTGGGGGATTAACCTGAACCATGATTGTTCAATGAATCGGGTAATTGGTTAGGTCCTGGACACACAAAATCAATATGATGCAAACAAAAACAGTGAGTGGTTCGGTCCGCATAATCAAAAAGTAGTTAAGGGATTTAAAAAATATTCACGTTCGAGAGGCTGAAATCAGATGATATCTACATTTTAAAATAAAAAATATATATATTAATCAAACGCCAAAATAGTTGTACGTTAATTGGATACTCAATCACAGATTAATCGTTGCAGCTCTTCAATGTATGGTGGGGTATTTTGGCATTGTGAAGAGAATTGTCGCTTTGGCACAAGCATTTCCCAGTGAATGCACAATTTATAGTTGTCACTGGTTCACACTTCTTTTTACACTTGTTAGACTGTAACTTGCAATCAGTAGTTGACTACCCTTCCAATCAATGGCTGTTTCCAATGGGGAGGCAAAATCTTTGAGTGTTTTGAACTCCTGTTTCCATTAAGAAGACTAACTTTCCATAAAAGAGGTTTGCGCCGACGTTATTCCATCTTGCTCTTTTGATCACAAAACTGGGGCTGACTCAACAGCAGCCTTGCTGATTGCAGCCAATCAGTGCACTCCATTTTGACTCAATTGCACAAATGCATGACTAATACTGCTACTGACTACCAATCAGTACTACTTAAAACAGCTAATACAGTTGGTTTTATGATGGCCACAGATTGACGCTGGAATAGAACAATTCAATCTCCTTTAGTTTCAGTGGGGATAAAACTGGCTCTAAACTCGGACACAAGCCTGTGTTCCACCTTAAAAGTTCCACCGTAACCACGAAGGGCGCCCGCATGCGAGAGGCGGCAAGGCATAAAAAGGAAAAGAAATAAAAAAGGTGCAACACGATGCTCAAACTGTCAGGCCTGGCCCCGGCCAGGGGCTGCAAAAAAAGTTTCAAGGAAGTGGTGAAGCAGGGGTGTCCAAAGGTTGTCCTCCAGTAAGGGTCACATAGTGAAAAATGAAAGGATGCAACTTTGCCACAATGATATTATGTAAAGCA